>ML779871.1:1112440-1220159 GCA_009831015.1 Picea engelmannii | reverse complement strand
ATATATATATATACAAAATGATAATGAATTGTTATAACGATTTTCAATAAAATGAACAACAACAACAAGCACACTTGGTATTCATGCAGTAAATGACGTGGCCTCTAGAGTCCTATTTATTTTTTGAAAGTATATAATCCATTTTGCTATTTCTATCTATTTTGTCTCTATATGTGGGAGGACAAAAAAGAGTTATGGAAGATAAAAATTTATGACGACATAAATATAAAATGAGATAAAAAATAGTTTAATTTGAAATATATAAAAAAAGTTACATATTCCTGGAAATTTAAATGCATTTGTCATATAGACTAGGATTGGGGCTCCCGCGAACCATAAGCATAGTGGAAGATAAAAATTTATGAGGACATAAATATAAAAGGAGATAAAAAATAGTTTTATTTGAAATATATCAAAAAATAATATTGTCTGTTACATATTCCTGGAAATTTAAGTGCGTTTGTCATATAGACTGGGATTGGGGCTCTCGTGGACCATAAGAGAAATATGTACAAGAAATAGGACTGTGGAAAGAAGAAGTGGGCGACAGTAGAGTGTAATACCTGAAAAGAATAAATTGAAAGGTATCAGTCTTTGGCTAGACATTTCTATTTAAAAATGTGGAATAATTGGGTTGATAAACATAGCAGGAAGTGATCAGTATAAACTTACAGTGATGGTACATATGACCCATTTTTCTATTTGCTTGTTGATGTCTTTTTATTGATGTTGTTGACGACTACTGGAATCGTGGAAACTGCTTGCTGCTTTTCGTCGACGACCTGCTTCAATTCCCTTTCATGCCATTCTTCAATGTAGCTTCTCATTGGGGTGACGTTGATCTCATTCCATATTTTTATGTTGAAAAGTTCATTTTATAATTCCTTGAAGTCGATAGAAAGATTACGTAGAGCCTGATCAATTTCCTCATTTTGTACCAAATAGTCGACTAGCCAGTTGTCGACGTCATCTTGACCATATTCAAGGATGCTGTAATACTTTTCCAAAGACAAGGCCTTAAAAATATCAACCTATTTATTGAAGGCTTGCTTAGTTAAGGGAAAGGAGTTGACGATTAAGTTGGGGTCTTAGAAGTTGTTGGTCCTTTCGACTAAGTCTATTCTGGTAAGCTTTGTGAATAATTTTTCTTTCTTTGATATGGCTTGTTCACATGATTGGACAATGAGATGCATGTTCTTCACTTTTTCTTTCCAACATGCATTTAATTGACCGATCCGGTTTTTGGATGGGAGATATTGTTGTCTTCTTCTCGTTTCTATCATGTTGTTGACAATGGTGCCAAAATGAAGGATCATGTCTAAATAGAAATGTTCTTCATCTTTTAAATCTGCCTGCAAATGTTCGAGCAAATTATGTGCCCTCGTTCCGAGGGAAGTCATGGTTTGTGATGTTTCCCATGCCTCAATAATCAATTCCATTCTTTTCTTGATATTATTCTCCACATATCCTATACATGATGAGAGGAGGCTGGAGGATCCTTTTAACTTGGCTGCAGGGTTGGAAGGCATGGCTATTGCCAAACGATTAGCAAGCAATGACATAGGAATCAAAGCTTCTTCCAATTCTTTGACCCGGTCCTTCAGTATGACATTCTCGACCTCAATGCCTCCAATGGAATCATCAAGAGCATCTGCGACCACTACGTGAAGTCGACGGATTTGGGACGACAGAATTTTCGCAAGGTTAACCTATGAACAAGATTTTCCTTTCTAATTTTTTACATCTTTTTTTTCAATAATTAATTTTTTGGACTAGCTGTAAAAAACAACGCTCTGGAACAGGAAGGATTCATCTTCGTCAAAATTTTTGGTATCAAATATGTCCATTGGACGACTATGCTGGATTGCGTCTCTGGGATGATCAACGTAGAGGAATACACTATCCAGATCAGGCTCAAGTTCCATGTTCTCACTCTCAATTTCAGGCTCTTCCGCCTGTCCCACAATTTTTTTTCTCTTCTTGTCCACTGGAAGCTTGTGAGAACTATCAATTTTAGGGTGAGGAGGGTCATTATCTCCTCCTTCATTTGAAGAATTCTGAATTGCTTTGTTGATGTGGTGGGCCGTTGGAGCGATGCTCCGAGATGTCGTACTTTTGGGAGTACTATCTGCCGATTGAACACTCTTCTCACCGGTGCCTTTTCCCTGTTGCTTGTACAATTCAGTGGTGTTTTGCAGTGTGTCTAGGTTGCCGACATCAAAAGCAGAAGCATTGTGTTAGTGTCTCTGTTTTTGGTCAGGTGTTTTTTGAAAAAAGAATTTTTGAAGCCAAGTGTTTGTAAATGTTGTAAAAATATTTTATTGGGATTGAACCCTCTTAGGATTTCAACATATCTTAGGTTCAATTTGTTGAAATGGGTTGCGAATTCGTTAATTTTGTTGACGTTCCTCAACACGAAGTCCCCGACTTTCCAAGGCAGAGGAATGAACTGTTTTTTTCTCTTCTCTTGGAATAGATGCAACCAGTAGTTGTATTGCCTCGCTACTTCTGTAACAAACATTATGTCAATAATGCGACATGGAAGGAGCACATATTTTTCCCTGGAGCCAAAAATCCTTATCACAGTGTAATTATCCATATGTTCAAGTGCCCCATTCCTGTCCAAAAACCTGGTTGCCTGGTTAGATATGCGGGGAACATCTTCTCCTAACAATAAAACTTTGAAAACAGACACAAAGCCATTAAAAACCTCATAAAAATAGTGGGAGGTCTTGTGCTTCCACAAGGCCTGGTACTAGAACATTATTGGATTGAATTCCCAGTTTACCTTCTTGGACAGAGACAGTTTTGGAAACTGGAAGCAATGTGCTATCACAAAAACTTAGGATGACATATAAACTTTCTTCTCCTTTTTGAAGCTTGACAATTGGGAATAGATTTCATGGAAAGTTAGCTTGCCCCAATAAAAAATGGCTTCTTCCTTGACTGTGAAATACAAAATATAAAGCGCTATCCAGGAAATAGTTGTTGTGGACTCTTGTCCCGTTATTCTTGTAAACAACCAAACAATTTCCTGGAATGGATTTCTAAATGAACTAACTTGCAAGCTTGTGATATCTTCAGGAACTACCATCGGGTCTTCCAAGAACTCGGGCAAGAGGTCCAACCCGTTATTATTCTTTCTTAGGAACTGCTTGGAATCCTTTGAATGTCAGTGTTGGCTCCGACAATCTTAACATCTGGCGGAAGACCTGAGGTGACAAAGAAACAAAAGAGTGGTCTCGCAGTGGAATAATTCTTTGGTCTGAAATAAATTTATCGGCACACCAAGAGACCAACTCCTTACAGTCAAAAACTTCAGGGACATAGCCTGCATGAGCAATCCCAGAGGTCCAAATTACTTCGTTTTGGGTGGTAGGGGATGAGTAATAAGAATATGCCCTGGACCACTGGAATTTCTGGTCCTTGCGCCCGAAGATGTTCATTGTATCTCCACATAACTGGTGTCGAGCTGATGCCATAGGTTTATGAGAACATTTTTTTTCTCTAGACGATGGTGGAAATGAACAGTTGGAGGCAATAATATAACTCTCTGCAAATGTTGGTTCAATGCTTATGAATGGGAAAGCTCCTCGAGCCTTTCGCTCATTAATGACAATCTCTATGGATGCTGCATGATGAGTTGTTAGTAGTAAATCTTATTTATTTCATATTTAGAAGTGCGAAGGTGGCGGGTACGATGAAGAGCAATTAAGGATTGGAGGTTTTGTGAACATGCCAACCCGACGACGTGCGAACAACATTTCATGATTTTGATATCAACACTCGAAAGGGATAATATAACCCTCTGCAAATCTTGGTTTAATGCGTATTAATAGGAGATCTCGTCAAGCCTTTCGCTCATCAATGACAATCTATACGGTTCATGCATGATGAGCTATTAGAATTAAAGGTCACTACTTGCATATTTAGAAACAAGATATATATAAACATTTTTTTATTATAGACAAGTGTGAAGGTGACGAAGACAGGGAAGAGCAAGGAAGGAATGGCAAGGTCTAAAAAGCGGTCAGACGAGATTCAAAATAGGGTTACATGGAATACTCAGGAGAGGTGAGTGTCTGACGGTCAAATTTTATGTATCGAAAATTTTGACTGCAAAATGTGTAAAATGAAAGAGAGCATGATGGGGCAGTTCAACGACTAGTTTGTATATTTGCGAAATTCTGGGAAAGTGGCTAAGTATGGAATAGGGAAACGATCGGTCGTACTCATTTTCAGAATTGAGGATTGAAGATTTCGTGAACGGACAAACCCAATGACGCACAAATGACATTCCATGATGTTTGAAATTAACACTCGGAAGGGATAATATAACCATCCATAAATTTTGGTTTTATGCGTATTAATGGGAGATCTTTTCAAATCCCGGTTTAGCATTAATGCTTGCTAATTGCATACTTAGAAATAAGATCTATATATACTTGCTAATTGCAAAGGGCGCGGGCACATGAAACAAAAATTAGGAATTGGATATTTCTTGAACCCACCAACCCGATGATCCGCGAAAGAAATTCAAAGAAATGGAGAAGTATTGAAAGCGGATGAACAAGCTTCAAAATGGGGTGACAATAGTTCCATAGGAGACGTGAGGACCCGGTGGTCAAATTGTATGTCTCAAAATTTTTCAATGCAAAATGTGTACCACGAAAGAGGGCATGATAGGTATACTGTAATATGGGAGAGGGTATGATGTGAGTCCGGTTGTAAATTTGTATATTGCAGAAGTCAGGGTATTGTTTGTAGGTCACAAAATAATAGAAGTGCAATCTAGAGCCTGTCTACCCAGGAATTCGCGGTCGGAGAAGTGGCTAGGTATGGAATGGGGAAGCGGTCGGTCAGAGTCGCGATATAAAAGCATAAGTAAAAATGTAAACCCGCGAGTCCGCCAACCAGCACAGCTAGAAATTTTCAGAAAAAATGAGTAAGCGACGAGAAAGATAAAGTACAAGGAAAAGAGAAACGTGAATTTGGTTAAGTATATAAGATGGAAAAGAAGGGCTAATATATTCACATCTATAATAGATATCCCATTTCTTGGCAAGATCTTTTCTGCATGTTTATAGAGAAGTTATATATTTATTGCATATACTTGGAAAGAAGTGCAATGGTGGCGGGCACATAAAACAACCACTAGGAATTGGAAATTGTCTGAACCCACCAACCTGACGATGAGCGAAAGAGATTGCAAGAAATGGCCATGGAAAGCAGTCGGACAGGCTTCAAAACAGGCTGACAAGGGTTCCCGAGGAGATGTGATGCCCCGACAGTCAAATTGTATTGATCTAAACTTTTGAGTGCATACTGTGTAACACGGAAGAGGGGCTGATGTAGGAGTCTGGAATTCAATTTGGATATCGTGGAAGCCGAGGGGTTGTTTTCAGGTCAAGGAACATTGGAAGTGCACTCCGCCTATCCGGGAATCCACAAGCGAAAAATTCGGGTAAGTATGGAATTGGAGGCGCAAAAGAGATTCCAAGAAATGGAGAAATATGGAAAGTGGACATAGGGGCTTCAAAACGGGGTGAGAATAGTTCCCCAAGAGACGTGAGGACCTGAAGGTCAAATTGCAGGTCTCAGAACTTTCGTGTGCAAACTGTGTATCATGGAAGAGGGTATGATGTGGGAGTGTGACAATAAATGTTTATATCGCGGAGGTCTGGGTGATGTTTGTAGGCCACAAAACAATGGAAGTGCAATATAGAGCCCGCCTACCTAGGAATCTGCGATCTGAAACGTTCCTAGGCATCGAATGGCTAGTGGTTGGTTGGAGTCACGATATAAAAGAATGAGTGCAAATGCGAACCCATGAGTCAGCCAACACGCACATTGAGACATTTTTGGAAAAACGACTAAGTAACGAGAAAGAGAGAGTAGAGGGGAAAAAGAAACGAGAATTTGGTCAAGTATAGAAGATGGAAAAGAAGGTCCAATATATTCAAATCTGTAATAGATATTCCATTTCCTAGAAAGATCTTTTTTGTATGTTTTTGGAGAAGTTGTATGCATATTTCATATACTTGGAAAGAAATTTGAAGGTAGCGGGCATATGAAACAACAACTAGAAATTTGAAATTTCCTGAACCCACGAACTCGACGATCCGTGAAAGAGATGTCAAGAAATGGTTAAGTGTGGAAAGCGGTCGGACGTGATTCAAAATAGGGTGACAAGGGTTCCCGAGGAGATGTAAGGCCCTGACTGTCAAATTGTATATATTGGAAAATTTCAGTGCAAAATGTGTAACACGGAAGAGGGGATGATGTGGGAGTCCAGAAGTAAATCTGCATATCGCAGAAGTCAGAGTGTTGTTTGCAGGTCACAGAACAATGGAAAGTGAAATTTAGACAAAGGGGAAGCTCTTGGTCGAAACGCGTGAATCTGCCAACCCACGCAACAAGACATTTTTTGAAAAAAAAGCGACTAAGTAACCAGAAAGAGAAACTATAAGGGATAAAAGAGTGGTAAAAGAGAAAGACGGAGGGAAATTTTCGTAAGTGGGAATTGGTTTCAAACAAGCCATTGTTGTAAAACCATCAAATATATCTCTGGGAGCATCAAGAGATCATTTCCTTGCAGTGAAAGACTTCCACCCAGAACAGACTAATTTGGACCTCTGGAATTCCTACTTTCGAGCTGGAAAGCAGATATTGCGTTTAACATCAGTTTCTTTTCTGAAACCCCTTCTTTTGGTGTTGTCAGGACCGCCATCGCCGAGCTGGGAAGTGTCACCTATTATGGTTGATTTCAATTTGGGAACAGGAGTGGGAATAGTCTCTACATTGCCATCATCCATTTCCGTATCATCGTCGATCAGATCATCTTCTTCTGGCTCGAAATCCATTGCATCAACCTCTGCGCCAGCCATCAATGCAAGTGGGCAAGTTGTCTGAGCAGGCAGGGTTGCCTTGGAATTATTTGGCTTGAAATATATCTCTCGGTGCACCAAGGGACCATCTCCTTTTTTTCTCCTTGGCGGAGGGAGATGAGTAGTAAGAATATGCCCTGGAATAATGGAACCTCTGGCCATCATGCCCGAAGGTGTTTACTGTATCTAGACAGAACTGCTGCCATAAGTTAATGAGAATTTCCATTTGCTCCAGATGATGTTTGAAATGAAAATTGGGAAGGGATAATATAACCCTCCACAAATATTGGTTTAATGCGTATCAATGGAAGATCTCATTGAGCCTTTCGTTGATCAATGAAAATCTCCAGGGTTCATGCATAATGATTTGTTACCATTAAAGCTTACTAATTTCATATTTAGAAAAATGTGCGAAGGTGGCGGTGACCGTGAAGAGCGATTAATAATTAGAGATTTTGTAAAGGTTCCAACCGACCAACGCACGAAAGAGATTGCATCATGTTTGAAATTAATACTTGGAAAGGATAACACTCTTCTCCGCAAATCTTGGTTTAATTTGTATTAATGACAAATATTCTCCGGCCTTTCGGACATTATTGACAATCTTAATGGTTCTTGCACGATGAACTACTAGCATTAAAACTTACTAATTTCATATCTAGAAAGAAGTATGAAGGTAGCAGGGATGGCGAAGAGCGACTAAGCATTGTACATTTCGTCCACCTGCCAACCCGCAAAACAAATTCCAAGAAATGGCCAAGTATGGAAAGAGGTCGAGTGGGTTTCAAAAATAAGGTCATAAGATATAGCCAGGAGACGTGAGGGGCCGATGGTCAAATTGTATATCACAATGACAAATTTCGGCCATCAATTTGTATATCGTGGAATTTCAGGTGTTGTTTGTACATAGTGGAATAGTGGAAGCGCAATGTTGAGAAAGCCTAGCCAGGAACCGACGATGGTAATAGTGGCCAAGTATGAAATGGACAAGTGGTTGGTTGGACTCGTTATATAAAAGCATTAGACATAATCAGAACATGAAATATTGACGGGCTTGAAAACAGGGCCACAAGCTCTACTCAAGAGACATGAGGGCCCGCTGGTCATATTGCATCTACCCCAACTGTTGAATGAAAAATGCATAACATGAAACAGGAGACAATGACGGATTTTGAGGGTCAATTTGTATATTGCATAACTTCGGGTTCTATATATAAAAGCATGAGACACTCGGAAAAAGGACCAAGTAAATAGAAAGCGAAAGCAAACAAGATAAAGGGGAATTTTTTTGCTAATTTGTAGATCGTGGAAGTTCGAGTGTTGTTTGTAGGCGATGGAACAATGGAAACGCAATGTTGAACCCGCCTATCCAGGAATCTGCGATTCAAAAATTTTGTTCAATATGAAACAGGGAAGTGGTCGGTCGGGCTAGTGATATAAAAGTAATTGTGGAAATATGAAGACATGAATCCGCCAACCCCTGTACCTAGACATTTTCCAAAAAATGAGTAAGTAACCAGAAAGGGAAAGCATAGGGAAAAAAGAAAGGGGATGGCAATTTTCGGAAGCGAGAATTGGTGTAAGAAATCCCCATTGATGGTCTTAACAGTAACTATGAAATGCATTAAACATGTGAACATATTCTTCAATTAAGGAATAGATACATCGAGACATGCTTATAGTTTCCAGGATCTATTTGTATAAGAGAAGCATCGAAAATCTACAAGAAAATCAATTTTGGAATGTTTAAGTAAAGTTATTGTACTATTAGCTTCATTGCAAATATAACAAGGATGGATTTTAATTTTAATGCCCTCTCGTTGATATGATAGTTCCATTGGACTTCACATAGTATATATTCTTTTATTTCAAGTTATTCCAGGAGATCAATTTTTCTAAGTTCATCGATAAAGGAAAAGTGCTAAAAATGAGATAAAGGGGAATTTGTTTGCTAATTTGTAGATTGCAAAAGTCCAGGTGCTGTTTGTAGGCACCGGAACAATGGAAACACAATGTTGAACCCGCTTATTCGGGAACCCACGATCCAAAAAGTTTGTTCAATATGAAACGAGAAAGCAATTGGTCAGGTTGGTGATAATAGTAAGTGGAAATATGAAGACATGAATCCGCTAACTCCCGCACCTATACATTTTCTGAAAAATGAGTAAGTAACTAGAAATGGAAATAAGAGGGCAAAAGGAAAGGGGATGGCAATTTTCGGAAGCGAGAATTGGTGTAAGAAATCCCCATTGATGGTCTTAAAAGTAACTATGAAGTGCATTAAACATGTGAACATGTTCTTCAATCAAGGAATAGATACAACGAGCCATGCTTATAGTTTCCAAGATCTGTTTGTATAAGAGAAGCATCGAAAATCTACAAGAAAATCAATTTTGGGATGTGTAAGTAAAGTTACTGTACTGTCAGCTTCACCGCAAGTATAATAACGACGAATTTGAATTTTAATATCCTCTCATTGATATGATAGTTCCATTGGACTTCGCATAATATATATATATTTTTATTTCAAATTATTACAGGAGATTAATTTTGCTAAGTTCACCGATCAAGGAAAAGTGCTAAAAACGAGATAAAGGGGATTTTTTTTCTAATTTGTAGATCGCGGAAGTCCAAGTGATGTTTGTAGGCGATGAAACAATGGAAACACAATGTTCAACCTGCCTATCTGGGAACCTGCAATCCAAAAAGTTTGTTCAATATGAAATGGGGAAGCGGCCAGTCGGGCTGGTGATATAAAAGTAAGTGGAAATTTGAAGATGCGAATCCGCCAACTCCCGCACCTAGACATTTTCTGAAAAATAAGTAAGTAACCAGAAAGGGAAAGCAGAGGGAAAAAAGAAAGGGGATGGAAATTTTCGGAAGCGGGAATTGGTGTAAGAAAGCCCCATTGATGTGATGGTATTAAGAGTAAATATGAAGTGCATTAAACATGTGAACATGTTCTTCAATTAAGGAATAGATACAATGAGCCATGCTTATATTTTCCAAGATCTACTTGTATAAGAAAAGCGTCGAAAATATACAAGAAAATCAATTTTGGGATGTCTAAGTAAAGTTATTGTACTGTCAGCTTCACCACAAGTATAACATTGACGGATTTGAATTTTAATGTCCTCTCGTTGATATGATAGTTCCATTGGACTTCACATAGTATATATTCTTTTATTTCAAATTATTACAGGAGATTAATTTTGCTAAGTTCATCGATAAAGGAAAAGTGCTAAAATGAGCCACATACTACATTTGCGTCATAGAGCTTATAATAAAGGGAAAAGCATGTCCTCTATATTCTTTAAGATCATATAAAAATTGTGAAGATCCAGAATGTATTATTAATTTTCTAGATCGAAGCATACAACCAAGAACCAAGTAAACACCAAATGTATTGAAAGTTGAGGCAGAAGGCAACGCATGAACACAGAAGGTGTCAAGCAAGATCCCACAAGGTTCCATAGAGAAGTACACATCAAAATTTTCATCAAACAATTTGATATATATAAAAAACACATCATGGAATTGGTTTTCTCTTACATCTGGTATATGTTCCCATGAAAAAATAACTAGGGCCATGGGATATGAACAAAAGTCTGCCAAACACAAGACAACACAAAACTAGTGGAGCTTTGCCACTGTACGCTAGCTATAACCAGACCTCAAAATGGGGAACAAGAAAGTTTTCGATTACTATTTTTCCATTAAGCAATATCATTATGGACATTTTATTTTGATAGTGCCATGGTCTATCACTACCAATTTTAACAATGCCAAATTTCCAATAATATTGGAAATTCCTGATGATTATTCCCAGAGGAGCAAGCTATTTGGATAGTTCAAAGGATGGGCCAGAGTTATTTACAGTTGGATACTTTTTATGGGGTTTTCTCTCATGCTTCCCATTTATGGATTGAACAATATTATGCGTGTGTACATCACCAACAACCACACCTGCCTGTATGAATTCCAATGCCCAAACTCCCCAATATCTATAGCGAGATTTGAAAATGTCAAGCTCATGTTTCAATCCATGTTGGGTCCTTTTTTTTTCAATTAGGGCATCGAGAAAATGCAGATACCATACCATAAATGTATAGCTGGAGACCAATTTTTTTTTTATTCGGGCACCCAAAAAAAATGCAGAAATCTTGCCATGGCTATATAGTTGGAAAAAAATTGTCCAATTTGGGCACCCAAAAAACGTCCAGACTCCTCCATAAAAGCCACAACCAGCCACCATTTTATTTTTTTTATTTGCACACCACAACAAATATGCAAAATTATTACTGGGAGATGAAAAAAAAATCAAAATAACAACATCGATTGCATTTGTAATTAGATTCTCCTTGTTGTTTCAAGTGCACAAGAAGATACAAAATCTCTAGAAATAAAATTTTACAACTATAGATGTAAACTTCGAAGAAATTGAGTCCGACAAAAATTCATCTAGGTGTTGAAGAAAAATTACAGAGACACATGAGATATTTTCGTTTCCTGCCAAAGCTTGATATGATTTTTTTTTTTTTTTTTTCAGCCGATATGCAATATTGGATTTCCCTCANTTTTTTTTTTTTTTTTTTTCAGCCGATATGCAATATTGGATTTCCCTCATTTAAGGTAAATTTTCTATGTATCCGAAAGTCGCGTAGCATGTAAACACTGTTTGCCTTTTTCTATAGGTATGCTTCATATGAAAATTTTGCTAACCCAAGAAGCACATCTTGTAACAAAGGCCATCTAATTGTACAATGCACGGTTGTGTTGCCCACAATTCAGATGAAAACATTGAGGCAATGTCTATATATGTATGGACATTTCTTACTGCATCACAAACAATCAATCCTATCATCACGTATGAAAGCAGAAGCAAAAGCATGAGAGTTTCATTTCGCACATACAGGCTCAAAGGGGGTTGAGTACGCATTCACTGCAACCAAAACACCTTCAACCTGGAAACGTGAGCATAGCAGTTAATATATTGAACAATATAATATACAACTGCACCCCCCAAAAAAAAAAGGAAAAATGCAGAAATTTGGTGAAGGCTATTTGTATGAGCAAAGTGAGGATGAATCTGTCAATGTATACACACACCAGTTGTAGAGCTAGTTAGTTTCTTGAGATCCTGTACCATGTCTACTCGTAATTCTGTTACAAATGTTGCTTGGGTTGTGCAAAGGATCCTTTCTTTAACATCTCTTTTCTTTGTTATATTTTTGAAGAGCATAAGTGGAAATTGCCCTTTATGCAATTGTTGTTCCATTAACAAAAACAAATTTGAATAGGTATCAAACAATTGCAGCTGCAACATGGAACAATGCAATATTTGTGTAACTTAACCGAGATACATGAACATGCGAAAGTAAATGAAAAAAATGGATATGGAGAACGGTACCATTGCCTTGTCGTTGTCTGACTCTCCATATTTTATATGGAGAATGTGTTGTGAGCCAAGTTTTATCATGAGTGTGATAGTTGCGCCAATGGTTCCGATTAGGTAAATGTCGTTTCTCTGTGCAAGTTGGCTGATAGTTTCTTTCGGGACGAAACAATATTCTAAACAAATAACGATAATTTTTTCCACAATAATTGTTTCGTTGAGTGACATAATCCGATCACAATCACCACGATCATATACTGTTTTGGGAAATATATTCAAATTTGTAATAGATATCCCATTACCTGACAATATCTTTTCTGCATGTTTTTGGACAAGTTGTGTAGGAATAGTGAGTGTGACTGTCACCAGGGCTTCCTTGTCTTTCATGTCAGCATGCATAATGGATCTAGTTTTGTTTTCCTTGTCCAAGTAGGTGCTATATATGACCATTATGTCCTCAATGAACACTTGTCCAGTTCGGCAGCTGTTCAAGCCCTCTATTGATAGTATTTTGGGTGTTATAAGTTTAGACCTTGTGACAATTTTTGAACAGGAAAAGTAATGTGAATGGTAGTGTGCATTATTTTTTTGTTTTCTTTTTTTCCTAGCATAAATGTACAAGTAGATGCACAACTTGGATGAACTATAGAGCCAAAGTTTTGCAACCAGACTTGTTAGTTTGCGGAACCTACACTATGTTCGACGTTTCGCTTGCACTTGTTGATACTTCTTGTGAATTGCAAAGTATGTGTTGCAGATGACATCATCATATTCACCATGCCATAGATGAATAAATAAATGAGGATATTTTTTTGGTAAACATACAAGGAACATAATGTATGCATATTTACCTTTGGCCTTGTTGGTCTGTTGATGTTTGGGATGATTGACTGCTCATGGCCATGTCACTAGTCCAAATTTTTCTGATGCAAGCATGTGTAGATGAACATCAAAAGGACTAAACAAACATATTCATTGTATATTGTCCATAATTTTTCTTAATGTCACATGCAGGGTCGAAGGAGATAGAATACGAAATAGGGTGTTAAGGGATACTCAGGAAACATGAGGACCCGAGGGTCAAATTGTATGCCTCAGATTTTTTGACTGAAAAATGTTTAACAGTAAATAGGGCGTGATGGCTGGGCACAACGACCAATCTATATATAGCGAAACCTATAAAGCCAGAGGCACAATCTTGAACCCTCTAGCCCGACACCCGCAATCGACAAAGTGGGTAAGTATGGAATAAGGTAGAAGCATGAACATAAATGTGAATCCATGAGTCTGCCAACCTGCGCACCAAGCAATTTTCGAAAAGATGACTAAGTAGAGAAATCATAAAGCAAAAGAGATAATAGAAAATGGAAAAATTAGAAATGGGGAGGGCACTAAGGCCCATTGTTGCCAAATCATCATTTTCCAGTCCAACATTATATGCCCCTGCCTGTTTTGTATGTTTAATTTACTAGCACAGTTGGTATACCTTTTCTAAGATTGTACCACAGACCCTTCTGTTGTTGCATATAAGAATTCATCTTCCTATCGAACCAATCTATTTCTTCCAAGGTAGCAACGTCGAACATACAGTAGACATGAAGGCAAGTTCGTATGCAGAAAGACATGTAAAAGAAATAAATACAATTCTATTTGTTTCAATGTAGCAACAAAGAGAATACGATTCACATGAGAATAAGCAGAAAGATACGTAGTATATACATACAGTAAAAAAGGTGCAAACCAATAGAACAAGTAGAACAAATACACAGACAATAAATAAAATACTAAACATTGGAATATGAAATAAGAGTACAGGTATGCACCTATGTAACTCCTCCTCTACATTCACACCAAAGAGTCCATCGTCCTCTTCAACCACTCTGTTTGTTTAAATGTAGCAATGCAGGAAAAATACAATGGACATGAAGGAAATTAGTATGCAAGAAGACATGTAATGAAGATAAGTTATTATGTAGGAAGGTACGCAATATCTACATACAATAAACTAGGTGAACACATATACAAACAATAAATGAAATACAAAACAATGGAATATGAAATAACAGTACAAGCATGTACCTTTGTATCTCCTTTTCCACTGCTGCAGTTAAGACTCCTTAGTTTTTTGCAGCTATTCTGTTTGTTTGAATGTGGAAACACAAAAAATACAGTGAACATGAATGGAAGCTAGTATGCAACAGAGACCAAGTAATATGTACATACAATAAATGAGAATCAACGGATAGAATAACAGATAGTTATAAACATGAACCTTTTCTTTTCTCCATCCATGGTTGTAAATATATAAAGTTTTTCCCTGCCCAAAATATATTACAAGCCACAAAATATTAAGAAATTGCATGGCCATAGCTAAATGATTTTGGTTTTCTGTGGCAAAGTATCCAGATATGCTTCCAGACATGGAAATATGAATTTGCAGTATCTTTGGTGTACATATCATATCTCAAGTACAAGACAAATTGTATCGTGGTCACACCAGTCTATGTAGAGGATAAAGAATTTGTATTGTGATATGGGCACATTTCACCATATATGGTTAATAAGTGCATTTTGCACATGTTTTATTTTAACAAAAAAACAACAGATATTGCAATTGCACATGTAGTTGTCCAATTATTTCTTATGCCACTATTTTGTATCATGTCAACACTGAAGTATTAGCAAAATTTTACAGCAAAACAGGTGGGCACAGAACATGCGCCATATCTCGACTTCGCCAGACACGACAAACAACACAACCGCAGGTCAACTTGCAGGTGCAGGATCTGAACAGTGCAAAGTGCCAAAAAATAAATAAATAGCTCCAACTGCCGACGCAAGACCCCAACCCTACAAATCCGAAGTAAACAAAAGAAAACAACAATCACCAAACCAACGAGAAAGAATGAATAGGCCCACCTGCAGCCCCAGGGCCCCAAAATCGTAAACTTGAGCCAAACAACAAGAACCAGCAACCGACGAACCAACGAACCAGCGAACAAGCAACAACCACCGAACCAGTAAACAACATATGTATCTCCAATGATTACCAAACTGCAACCAAAGTACATAAGGAACCAGAAACATATGATGAACATGCCAGTAGAAATAAGAAAACATTCTTACTTGCAAACTGTAAACACTGAAAAACAAAGAAGGAATAGAAAATGAAATTATGGAATGGAAACTTACTCTGAAACGATGAATGACAGAAGAATAGGTCGAATTGTGGGTGCAACACTTGGACCTCGCAAAGTAAAAAAAAACAAACAGATCCAACTGTGAATGTAGGACCCCAACCTTGAAAAGTTGAACCAAACAACAACAAGCAACAACCGACGAACCAACGAATAATAAGCACCCACCGAACCAGTAAACAATGTATGTAGCTTCAAAGATGACGAAATTGCATTCCAAGCCTAGAAGAAGTATGAAACATACAATGCCTATTCAACTGACGGTGGACAACAATATTGTCCAAATTCATTGCAACATTGTATGGAAAATTTTGAGGAAAAATGTACTCTGAGAAGCCTATTTAGGTAAAAATTTAAGGCTGTCAGGCTGTCTAAAGGCCTCGCGGTATGCAAACATTTAAGCTGTCAGGCTTGTTTAAGGACCTCGCACCATGTAAACATTTAAGCTATCAGGCCTCTTCAAGCACCTCAAAAAATGTGTCAATGATCTAAAACGCCGGTATGCAAACATTTCAATACAAATACAAAGGACTAATAATAATAGGACAAATACATTAATAAAAAACAACGTCTATTCTCAGAACTTTTTATTTGTAAACATTTCAGTGAAAATGTAATAAAAATTAAAAAGAAGCGTCTAAGCTCAAAACTTTGGATATCTACACATTTACAACATTGGGAACAACAAAGCTCGCAATAAGACCTTGAATATATTCTCCAATGAGACAATGCCATATAAGTTTTATTTTTTATTTTTTATTATATATATAAAAAATAATGTTTTTACTTCTATAGTATGAACAATATAGATGATGTGAAAATTTATAGTCAAAGGACAGATTAATATGAAGTCAACGAATTATCGATCGCTATAGTCCCTCTACGCCTTCGGGAAGGACTAATAATAATAATAATCATTTGTTTTTAAAGTCTACTCAAGGAGGAAACACATATTCTTATCCATTGGACCCACTCTAGTTGTATAATAAAAATGCATGGCATCAATCAATAGTATTTTGTCAATAAGCACAGTGCACATTGGAAAAAGAAACTAAGGCATCCTCATAATTAAGTTATTCACAAGAGAGTTCAAATCATCATAGATGTATTTCACATCATTAAGTTAATATTTAGTTTGTAACTAAAGTTACATAAGAATCATAACCAAGCTATTAAATATATTGATCTAAAATTTATTATAAATAAGAGTTTAAATGATTTGTTAAATTGAAGGAATAAGATTGCAGTTGGTAGAGAGGTTTAAAGGATAGTTTGGTTGGTTCAATCATATCGCCAATGTTATAGTGTTGATAGGAGATATGGGATCCATTCCCATCGAGTCCTTTGAGATTATGTTCCCTTCATGCACATTTGTGTATACCGCTATCCATTGAGGAGTTTAGGAAATAGGGGGAAATTCTGCGAAGTTATTCCTTTGAGGAAAAAGGGAACAATTGGAAGAGCTCAAAAAAGGAGAAGAGATGTGGATAAGTATATGAACACAATGTCTTTACCATGAATCCATGTGCGTGGTTGATAATGATTTATGAGTTTATTACAATCATGAGAACCAACTAGCGAATTGATTTTTGACATGGAGGAAGTTATGAGGCAAGACAAAGTGTGTGGATGAGGTGTTAATTTATACCACGAGAATCTTTGGATCACCCTCTTGATCACTAATAAGCATGTTTTGAATTCAATGGCATGGTAGTTGACCCATGACCAATGGGGTTCCTTAGGGGACATGGACCTACAATTGACAAGGAGTTGACCAATGGTATTAAAATGAGACTCACTTGGTCAAGGAACTTGAATACATAAAATGGTGTCAAGGATAGGAGTTAGGCTTCATCCCTTTTCGAGTTGTAGAAGAGCATGTTTCCATGACCAACCTTTTATGGAAAAGGGGAATATCCTTTACATCAAATACCCAATATAAACACCCAGGCCAAATTGATGGTAAAAGGTAATTCTCCTTAGATGGGCAGTACTGAAGGAGATAGAAAAATGGCTTGCAACTAAAGGAAGCACATGATCTCCTAACATTTTCCTAGATTGAAGGAATGGATTTTTGTTGGATAAAACATATCCTTGATAGAGGGTAATCAGTGGGTCTCTTGATCACTTTGAAGCAACATAAGGGAGAATAAAATCGTTGTCTGGAAGAAAAACACATTTTTTCCATGGGATGGGAAAAAGGAATGGCACCTCAATCGATTGGGCTTGCATCGAATTACCAAAAGGAGGAGTCATTTGGGCTCCTTGGAATTTGAAGAGGAAGAAAGATACGATGTTAGAAGAAATCCATTGAGGATGACTTCCTAGGAAAAGAAAATTGATTTCTCCCTTGCATAATTTTTGGGAAGAAGAGATCTCAAGAATTTAATAGAGGAGTGAATATTCCCAACATGGAATAGAAATTGAATTCACTATTGGGTAAGACGGATTGGCCTACTATAGTTTTTTTAATGTGAACAAACTAGAATAAACTCTTAGGGTTTTTTGGATGATGGGAAAACAAAACTCACCACAAAGAGAGCATATTGGGTTCGTAAGGCATTGAAGGTTGGTTTGGGAGTTACCCATATTGTGTAGGATAGAAGAGGGAATCAACCTTCCACATGAAGAAAGAAAGTTGAGCTTTTGTGCATAAAGAGGGACATTGATTTGGATTACGTACAGAAAAAAATGAATATAGAAATAACAAGGAAAATACCACAGAGATATCACAAAGAGCACATTAATACAATGAAACCCTGAACTCTACTAATGAATGAAATCACGAAAACATGGAAATATGAAAAAAAACACAAACTAGCTAGAATGGTGGTAGCTTATCTTTGAGAAGAGATATGTCAACTTCTCTTATTCGCAAAAGGCCCATCATAAGAAGTTGAAATTTCCTTTTAACATAAAGTCTAAAACCCTGAGAGACAAAAACCCTATGATCCAAAATCCTAACCCTAATAGATGAGGAGGAAAAAAAACATAGGCCTTGAGAAGCCTACTTTTGCATACATCAACTTCAATTGAAATAGTCTTTTCACCTGACATAACTAGAAAGATGAAAATGATTCCATGATGCTTAAAGGCATGACCAAAAAATTCCTTCAACATGGTATTCGATTGGATAAGGTCTAGAGAAGCTAAGGTTCACCGACAAGAAAAAGACATAATGCAAGTGGAGGATCCTTCATTAGCACTGTATCTAAATATGTTGTTCCTGTATGAAGATACTTGGATCTAGAAATAAATGTGGTGAGGAAGCATAGCCTAACTTTGGTTAATGTCAAATGTAATCAAACAAATGTTTGAGGGATCAACTTCCCCAATTATGGTCAACAATGCTTTGTGTTGCACATGGAAAATCTGAAGGACCTCTAGGGTAGACATAACAAAAGGTACTTGAGACAAATCTTCAACAATACTATAATTGTGAGCGACTCGAGCATTGAGGTCATGCGTAGACCTGTGCAAGACATAGGTTTGGTGGAGGAAAGCACCATATAATTGGTTGGCTTCTCTATCTACAGAGAGCCACCTGGCTGGGATTGTAATACCCCCAAATGGTAGTTGTATATACGAATGTATATCTGTTCATATAGGCTGGTGAGCCAAGATGTTTTGGGACAGAGTCCCTTGGATGTGAGGATGTTTAATCTAGGGAGTCTGTGTGATATGAGCCTGGTGAGCATGTAGTTGTGGTTGGTGATTCAATATTTGTATTTTGTAATCACGCTATCATAATTAATAAAATACATCACTATTGCATACATAAGGATGGGAAGAGTATGGGGGGCTAGGACTCCATGAGAGGGAAAGGGGACTACAGGTATTATGAGAAGGGATTATGTTGGGGGGTTAAGGCAAAGAAATATAATAATGTTATATTCCTAAAATTCTTAAGTCTTTATGTGTTATGATTATCCTAAGTCCATAATGAAAGGAACATATTACTAAGTGGGGGATAAGGGAGTTCCTTGGATGACATGTGTCACAAAATGTACATGCAAATATAATGTCGAGTCTTAGTAGATTTTGAAGGGGGTGTCAATAATTTGAGATGTGGCTAGTTTGAGTAGGGGGTTGTGTTCTCTGTTGTGAGCTGAACCGGATAAATAATGGAGCTGAAAAATGTTGTGGAGGTAACCCTATAAATCCTTGGTGGTTTGGGTGTGAAGAAGCAGGTTGTCATGCCTATGGAGAATTTTTCCTAGAGAGGGAATTTGTTAGGATAATTTATCTATGTGTTGGCCTTGTGGGTGCTGGAAAAAAATCCTTGGAAGAAGCCATGTCTTCCAGGTGTCACAAAGCTTTGATACTTCATGGCTAGCCAGTTATTGAAGCCTTGGAAGGGAAGTGGTATAGCTAAAGGAATATTGAGCAATGAAGGGGTACACTTACTTGGGTGGGACATGCTATGGGGTGGAACTATTGTTGGAGTTGGTGCCATTGGCCTTGTCCTATGTTGTGTGTTGTTAGACCTTAGTGGGAATGGTGAAAGTACCTTTTCCCTATTGGAGTCATAGTCTTGGATCAAGGGTGACTTGTTGTTGAGGTTTGAAATAATAGTGTCTATGACTGGTTGGAATGTTAGAGGTTTGCATCCAGTTGGTGCTTCTTTTAAAGATAAGTGTCATGTCTTGAATTCTTAGTTTCTTAATTAATGTGTTATTTTTCCATTGTGTTTAATCACTGGATCACATCTTGCATTGATGAATGCTTAACATGGATAGTTATGACTGTACATGAATTATGCATGGTTTTATTTGTTTGTTGGATTGCATAATTGCATTTTATACAGGGAAGATTATACATATCCATGAAGAGAAACATAATGATGGTATTATAATGAAATTATATAGAAGCGTTCCTTAGAATGGAGGTTGGAGATGCTACAAATTGGTATCAAAGCTATAAAGTGAGTAGTGTGCCTCAGTAAGAGTGTTCGGGATGTTGTAAATAAGTATCAGAGATAGAAAGTGGGTAGAGTGCATCAACAAGGGTGTTGTGGACATTATAAATTGGTATTAGAACCCAACTTACAACACTTAGGATGCATGGGCCGTGAACAGTGCTAAAATTAAAGAATTTACAGAGCCTTCATGGTGAAATTGGGTATGATTGAGCACAAATTCCAATTTTTGCAGTGGAACTCAGTGAGAAAATCAATGTGAGAACATCAAATTGTTGGTGAAAAGTTCAATTTGTCTTCCCAAAGCCTAAAATTATCTATGGGAAGTTGAGTTGCAGAGCTTCCATAGTAGCCGACAGAAGAATTTTTGAATTTTGGGCATTTTTTGAAATTTTTGAAAAATTGAAATTATGGAAAATTGGGGGGTTTTCGTATGAATGACATTAGGATGACATGGGAGTGATGGCTAGCGGCCAGAGGAAATGTGGTGGTCCAATGGAGAGACATAATTAATCCCCTATGCTGACACATCATACCTTGGGACCCAGGGGTTGGATGGTGGAACTTGGAGGGAGGAACCAAGACCACCCGAAAATCTGAATATCTGAAGGTTCTTGAGAAAGGGCCTTTTGGAAAAACATTGGATCCTAGATTTTGGATATGGAAGCTAGTGACTAGAACCTTTGACTATAACTATGACCCAAGGAGTGGGGTCAGTAATGGAACCTAGTGTGAAACCCCTGATCTAGATAGTGAACATCCAAGATTTTTGAAAGGAAGACTTTACTAAACATCCAGATTCTAGATGAGGGCCCCATCAGAGACAATGAGCCAGTGCAGAACCAAGACTCATCGGAAAATTGTGAGTCGGTGAGATCATGGTGAGGTAGATTCTACATGGTGATGACATGGATACCACATGGCACATTTATTGTGGTAGAGCCTCATCAAAATACCATGGTAGAAGTCAAAGGAAAATCTCTAAACAATGGATATCTGGATGTTTGAGAAATTTTGGATCTGGATATCCGAAAATTTGGAAATCTAAAAAAATTGTAAAATTCCATTTTTATAAACTGTTGGATCTTGGATCTTGGATGATGCGTCGAAATATTCCATGTAGAGAATGGTGACACATCAGTTACTAAGTTGGATGCCATGTTATAGGACATGTCATCCTTTGGTGTTAGAAGTGTCATGTTAACATGCCACATCATCATGCCATGTAGAGTACATGTCGGCCTTTGGTTTCATAAGTTCCATGTAAACATATCGAGTCAACGTGCCACATCATCATGCCATATCATAGGACATGTCAGTGGAATGGAATCATCAGTAGGACATGGTGGAGGTCGGGTGGTCAAAACCAGGAGGTGGAACCAAGATCATCTAGAAATCTAGGAGTTCTCAAAAATATATTTTTTGAAAAAAATAAGACGTTGGATATTAGATCCCCAATGCCACATTGATAGGGTCACTTCATGCCACATCATCGTACAAGTGTCCCACCACATTATCCGGTGACCACGTCAGCATCCACCAGATGACCCAAGAACATAGGGCACATATCTCGAGTGATATGGATGGTCAAAATTTAATCTCTAAAAAACCCGAGTGGTGGAACCAAGGACATCCAAAAATCAAAAATCCAGGGTTTCCAATAAAATAAGTTTTACAAAGGTCCATATGTCGGATGTTGGAATGCTTTGGTGAAACCCAAATATCTATAAATCTAATATTTTAGTAAAATGGACATATTCAAAACATTGGATTCCATATGTAGAACCTTGACCATGGTGTAACCATAAGCCTCAAGGTGAAAGGGGAAGATGACATGTAGGTGGACATGGAGTTTGTTGGCATAGGGGTAGACCCATGGTTCAACTCTAACAACACACCAATAAGCCCTAACTACTGGCTCTTTAAGAAACACCTGTGAAGCATATGTAGTCTCACCCAAAGTAGCTATAGGGGGTTGAAGGACACAGGTGTCTACAACCAGAGGAAATGAAAGTGGATCCAAGGCAACAACACAATGTAAACTAGTTACTCTTACCAAGCATAAACCTACTTCACACAGTTATATTCCATATATAACATAATAATGCAATAAAAAAATAACATAAGTTAAAAGAACACAACATCAACCACAGAGACAAAATATATGTGGTTCACCCTCTCCTTAGGGCTACGTCTACAGAACTGTGTTTATTGATATTATATGAAAGCATATAGTTTTATTTGCGCTCTTAGCTTGCAGATCTATCTCTCTTTCTCTTCTTCTCTCCCCTCCTTGTGCACCCAGCTACAGGGTTGATCTTCACACCCAAGTAAAGATCCTACAATACCAGAAGGCTCTCACACTCAACACTTATCTCTCGCACAATACACAATAGTATCCACAATAAGTATCACCCACAATAATCACGAACAACCAAATTTGAACGAACCCATCCCAGGTCCTTTAGACCTTTATTTATACATTACAATAACAAACGTCTAGGTGTCTAAAAGCCTAGATACCAAAACTCTAGGTGTCTAAAACCCTAGGTCAACTTGACCTTCTTTTTCCGGGCTTCGCCAACCTGTCTTTCCCTTCTTTCCTGTGAGGTGCTCCAAAGCATCCATTGGTGGATTTTTCTTCTTGCTAAGTTGTCCATGATCCATATTTCTTTCTTATCTGTCTTCCTCGATCTTCTCGTCCAACGACTCATTTTTCCTTCGCTCCTTTTTTGCTTCTCTAATCACTTCGACCCAATCTCAATCGATGTGTTTTCCGTGCAGTTCGTACTTTTGCTTTTCTTTTCCTTTTTCTTCGCTTTCTTTCCTAATCCATACCCAAGGGACAAAAGGCCCCCAACACTCACCCGTGACTCATCCCGAGGCGTTGTATGTATGAACTTTCTATTTTTATTCGACTTCAGATTGCGTGGAGTGGCCTATGCTTTCTTCTCTATCCTTTCCCACCATGTGCAAATTGTCTTTTCTGTGTCTGGTACCCAGTTTCAAATGCACCTGGTACCTAGACCCTTTTCCTTTTTCTTTTACTGAGAGCTACGTGGAAGATGGTTGTCATAGTACAATTTCAACAAGATCCCATTCACTAAACCTTCCTTCCATTCTCCATTCAATGTCTTCAACTGCGCAACTCCTCCTTCTATAACATATGCAACCTCATATGGCCCAAGACAATGTCTCCTGAGCTTCCCTGGATGCTTCATGAAATTGATGTCATGCACCAATACCAGATTTCCTTGCTTAAAGGATTTCTTGTTGATGTGTCTATCATGGTAAACATTCTCTCGTTTCTTTTGTACCTGCTGATGAAATCCTGCAATAAACCAGTCTTCCTCCAGTTCGACCAACTACGCGAGCCTCTATTGAACAATGTCAGTGTCATCCATATCTGTAAAGGCTGCAATTCTTATACTAGGAACCAAGTATTCCATAGGTATAACTGCTTCAAGACCATAAACCAACTTAAAGGGAGTCTGTATTGTCACCTTCTTGAAAGTATTTCTATAGGCCCATAATACTTCTGGTACTCTCAAATCCCAATCATCCCTGTTAGCACTGCAAATCTTTGTCAGTATTGTCTCCAATATCTTATTGAAAGCTTCGATTGTACCATTTGCTTGTGGATGGTATGGAGTGCTCTTCTGATGATGAACTACAAATTCCTGAGTCAAGGCTTCAGTGGTCTTATTAATAAAATGTGTGCCTTGATCGCTCATAAGGATCTTCGGGCATCCAAACATGTTTATGATAACATCAATTATGAACCGCGCAACTGTAGTTGCACTATAGTCCTTGACTACTCTTATTTCTTCCCATCTGGTCAAATACTCTGTCGCAGTGATTATATATCGAGCTCCTGTGCACTTTCCTAGTGGGTTGATAGGTCCTACGAAATCAATGGCCCATTTCTCAAATGCCTGTAAGGCTAGCTGGGGTGCTAAAGGAATCTCATCCCTTCTGGAAGGTTTCCCAACTTGTTGGCATACATCACAGGCTTTGTAATATTCATTCACATCTTTTTGTAAAGTAGGCCACCAAATTCCAACTCTAAGAATCTTTTGCGCTGTTTCTTTTCCAGCATAGTGTCCTCCCACAGTGCCTTCATGTGGTTCTGCCAGAATCAATGGTCTTTCTGCCTCCATAACACATATCCTCAGTATCTCATCAAGTCCCATCTTATATAGTTGTTCAACTATAAGTGAAAAATATGCAACACGGACTACCAACTGTTTTTCCTGAAGGACTGCATATTCGCGAGGTGCCATTCCTGTTGACAAGAACTGAGCTATCTCGGTGAAGTGATCATCCACTTTTCTTATGGCCAAAAACTGTGCATATGGTAGTGTATCCTCTAGAATAGTAGGTTCTTCTCCATGCTCTAATCTGGAAAAGTGATTAGGTCCCTTATTCATTCTCCCTGGCTTGACCACAATCTCAAAATCATATTCCTAGAATAGCAATAGCCATATGCATATTCTTCCCCCCAACACTGGCTTGTTGACTAGGTATTTCAATGTTGAGTGATCAATGAACATCTTGAAGTGTCCTCCCAACAAGTAGTGAAAAAATTTATGGAGTGCATACACCATGGATAAGCCTTCTCTTTCAGTTGTAGTGTAATTTATCTCAGCTGTAGAGAGCTTCCTGCTAGTAAAGGATAACAAATGATCAATATATCATGCTCCTGGTTGTGCTAGCACTGCTTCTAATGCAATGGAGGATGCATCGACATGCACATGAAATTCCTTACTCCAATCTGGGAAAACCAGAATGGGCATAGTGACCATTTTCTGTTTTAGTGTGTCGAAGATCTGCTGGCATTCTCCTGTCCATTGAAACTGGTAATCTTTCTTCAAAATATTCTCCATGGGTGTTGTAATCTGTACATATCCCTTAATGAAATTAATGTAGTATCCTGTATGTTCCAGCGTAGTGTGCAACTGTCTAACTGAATCCTTGCTTACACACAATATGGCCTAGCATCACTCCAAAGGGTGAAAAGAAGATGCACTTCTTCAGGTTTAGGGCAATGTGACATTTTATGCACTTATCCAATATTAGTCTTAAACATTCAATATGATTTTGCAATAAGCTAAAAGCAATCCAATAATCAAAATATACTTCCAAGAATTTATGTAGAAACTCCTTGAATGCTTCGAACACCACCATAGAAAATATGGCTAGTGCATTCTTCAATCCTAAAGGCATCACTGTGTACTGGTAGGAACCCCATTCTGTTGCAAATGTGGTCTTATTTCGATCTTCCTTGGCAATCCTGATATGGTGATACCCTGAAAATCCATTGGTGAAGGCGTAAACTTTCTGTCCTCCCACATTATCTAACACTTCTTCAGTAAACGGTGCAGGGAATGGATCATGTAAACATGCATCATTCAATTTCCTCAAGTCTACACATATTCTGATCTCTCCTGTTTTCTTGTCTTGAACCACCATAGGGATAATCCATTCTGACTCTTCAACAGGTTCTATGATTCCTGCTTCCAATATTCTGTCTAGCTCAATCTTGACTTTCTCCTTATATTTGGGATTCAATCTGTAGGGTCTCTACTTCACTGGCCTTACATCTGGTTTCAATGGGATCTTCATATCTCCCATCGGCCCTTTAATTTCTTTCATATTAGTGAAATTGGTTGGAAACAAGTCCTGATATTCATGCAGTAATTCTGTGATCTTGTCAATAGTGGCATCATCCCAATAATCTCCAATGCTTGCGAGATTAGGTTCTTGCTCTGTTCCAATGTTAACTATTTTTTATTTTAATTAGTTGTCCAATAAAAGGTAGTTCAACTCCTGGTCCTTCTATGTCTCTCTGTCCTTTTGTTTCTGTGATGTTCACATTCATATGATCATTGTCTTCATCAATATTGATGTTGTAACAACCTTGCAACTTCCGAAGAGGCGCAGTCCATTCATCTTCTTCTTGCTCAACAGGGAAGGTAGGTGCCTCCTCAAAGATCCTCTATCTTACAACTTGTAAAGATTGATCTACTTTAGGTATTGAATTTCAAATGAAAATGTAGCTATAAAGTTATGAGTCATACCATGCCAATCTGTAGTGGTGAGGCGCAGTTCTGCTTGCAGATACCAATTAATAGGCATTTTATCCAAAGTGTTGATGAATTTATGTGCTCATTGTTCCTGAGGGATGTTTCTCCAGGCATCCTCACAACTTCACACATGGTCCTTCGGGAAACTCTGACCTGTGTATCAAACTTTTCACCCTTCTACTTGTTTTAAAAAGCGCACTGTCATCAAAGTGCAAAATTTCATCCAGTCCACGATGTTCTTTTTGTGTGTTCCCCACCATATTGCTAGAGTTACTTTCAAGGCTTCATACAGTGCCAACAACCTTTGTTGTGCTGGTACAATTTATTCAAATTACAACAAGAAATCTTCTAGATGATTTAAACCATGAAAGGTGGGTAGATTACTTACTTTTGTTTCGATCCAACGAACTTCGTTGGTCAATCTAGCATATCTCCACGCAAAAGCTTCATACATTTATTTTTTCCAGTTCTCTAGTGCTTCTTTTGAATTTGATGAACATGCACTATCACTTCGCCAACTTAAACTCCCATCAGCTATAGGATTAATGTAATCCTGTTGTCTTACTATCAATTTATATATATTCTCAATCTCATAAGCACGATCTTCTTCTCTAATGGGTTTTGTATATCTGCGACCTTCATCAAGGTCAAGAGGTGCAATGACCCTAAGGCCATCACCTTCAAATGTCATTCTTCTTTTCTTCAAGTCAACCACAGTAGAATTATTGAAATCCCAATCAATTCCTAACAACGGAGGATAAGGACAACTATCGTCAACTATCTCAATCACCTCGAAGTCTGTAAACGTCCTTACCCCGTTGATGTCCATAGGGACATGCTACAACCTTCCAAAGGGGCTTACTGCCTACTGATTAGCCATTCTGAGCTTGATAGGGGAGTAAATCAACTTAGGTTTTCCCATCAGGGCCCAGGTCTGCTTCGTCATAACATTGACTTCTGACCCTAAGTCAAGGACCACATAATATATATCATAGTCTCCAATATGAGCATTAAGGTGTAGTTCCTTATTTGTCCTTATCTTTTTAGATACTTGATGTACTGCTCTGTTTAGCAGGGGGTCTATCATGCCTATCTCATACTATCTGATCAAATTTTGTAGTTATTGTACAACTCTTTCATCCTTAATCAAGTTAATTCAAGTACATAAGAATTCCATGAGATTTCTTACCTCTTTTCCTTCTCCAGGCGAAGTATACTGATCGAATGCCAGAGGCATTCCACATTCTCTCACTTATGGTTGTGTATTTGATGAAGAAGCCTGATCTTTTCCAAAGTATTTTCTTGCCTCTTCAAATATTTCATTTTCTTTCCTGGGATCAAACTTTTGTGTCTTCTTTGTAGCTCTTATGACCCTTGATTCTTATGTATTATTCCTTGGGGTCACTCTGTATTCTCTTGTAACAGTTCCTCCTCTAATGATAATAACGACTCTAGGATCCTCTCTGCGAGGTTCTGCTGATATGATTTGTACTTGCTAGTTGCCTCCTCGTCTCTCCTGAAGTTCAGCTAACAACACAGGACAATGTTCAATGACATGTTCAAATGAGTTGCAGTAGCTGCAATTGGTACAAGGGTTCTGACAGTCCCTTGCCAAGTGTCCTGGCTGTGCATAGTTATAAAAAATGATCTGACCTTGACCTTGACCCATGCCTCTTGCTCGTCCTCTTCCTCTGAATCTGCCACGACGATTGAAGTTTCCTCTTCTTAGAGAGTTATACTGCGTAGTATTTCCTTCCTGCTGTACTTCTCCTTGTATCCTATATGTGGCTCTTGATATTTCATGCAAGAGATCATAAGCCCTACAATATTTCTCATCATGCCCCACAGATTTACAGAATGTGCAGTAAAAATTTGTACGTGTTTGAACATATTTTTTCATGTAATAGCATTCACCAGGGTGATGTCTATTTCTACATACCTCACACCAAGGTAGAGTAACCTGCTTCAAAGGGCTCAGAGCTCTAGAAGCCAAGTATTCATGAAATAGGGGACAATGCTCCTTATCATGGCCTTCTTATTTGCATATGATACACCATATATCTTCTCTTTTATCTTTTCCCTTGTCTTTCTTCATATCTTTGAACTGCAGAGATAAGCTAGTGAGCTGACTCAAAATTTGACTCATACCTGAGTTGGATTCTCCCATAGGGGTTGATTCTAATTTCATGGCGATCTCCAATGCCTTAGCCTATGAAGCGATCTTCTGTTGCATCAGAAGGAATCTGATGTGTGGTAGGAGGGCAGCAATGAACCATTCCTTGTTCTACTCATCTGGGATCTTAAAACTCAACTGACCTGTTAAGGTCTTAAACCTATGATCAAACTCCCAAATAGGTTCAGCTACTCTCTTCTTGATTTATTTCAGTTCTGTAATGCACTGTGAATCCGACTTGGGTTTCTTGAATTCTGTGCTCAACACAGTCTTGATCTTGTTTAGTGGTTTAGGCTGTGCAACTCCAGGAACAAAATTCATGTACCAACTCAGTGCGCGGTGTCTCAAGGTAGTACTAAATTGAGCTCTCTTAACTTCTTCATCACTGGCATTATTAATACTCCACACAACTTCACATAAAAACCAATGCTGATTAGGATCTTCAGATCCATCTCCTCTAAAGATAGGTAGCCTCATTTCATCTGCCATAGATATTCCTAGGTTTCCTAACTGAGTATGTATTGAATTGCTGGTAATAGTGCTCTGAGTGCTCTGGTAACTCTAACTACTCTGGTTACTTAATGCTGCTAAAACAATAGGAGGAGTAATATTACTTACTTCGACAGTCGGTGCAATTCCTGAAGTTTATGACTCTTCTTGGCGAGGTTCTTTAGTCTTCCCTTCCTCTGCCCTAGTGGACTCTAAATGTTCCATGTTAAATAACTCCTCTTCTTATCCACTGTAGAACCCTTCATCTTGTGTTAGTGGCTCGTGGCTCTGCTCAAACATGATCACCAGAGGAACTTCTCTAAATGATCTCCCATTGCACATGTGTCCAACCTATGTGTCATTGTCGATGTTCGAGTTCTTGAAGATTAGCCTTTCGATCTGACCAACTACTATATCTTCAATATGTTCTTCTCATGCAATAGCATCTTGATCTTCAACTTCAAAAAGTGTAAAAATTTTCCTCTAGGTCCCTTAAAGAAATATCTCTCTGCTTGGCTATATGACTCTACTCCGTCAATAGAAAACTCGGTGATGTACCCTCCAATAGTACTATTGAACCAATGATCTACTGCTCTTAACAAAACGTTATCAACTCTCTTGACCTTCTTGATCAATGCCGATGTCCAAACCACATGTGGTCTAGATCTGATCTCAAACTGGGTATCTTCTAATCTGGATAACCACTCTTATAGCTCCTTATGAATTCCTCCAAAGAAAATATCCTGTATATCAGTAAAGATATACCTTCCTAACTAGTCTTCTGTACTAACCTTAGGGTTCTTGTTCTGGGCTTCAACGAAGTTCTTTTCTTGTTCTTCTATCCACTTATGAATCTCTATCTTCGATGGAAACCAACTTGACATTCCATCAAGAAGATCCCGGTCCCGACAATGAAACCATTTGTTGGCATAGGGGCAGACCCACGGTTCAACTCTAACAACACACCAACAAGCCCTAACTATTGGTCCTTTCACCAACACCTGCGAAGCAGATGCAGTCTCACCCGAAGTAGCTATAGGGGGTTGCAGGACATAGATGTATACAACCAGAGGAAATGCAAGTGGATCCAAGGCAACAACACATTGCAACCTAGTTACTCTTGCCAAACATAAACCTACCTCACATAGTTATATTCCAGATCTAACATAATAATGCAATAACAGAATAACATAAGGTAAAATAACACATCATCAACCACATAGACACAAAATTTACGTGGTTCACCCTCTCCCTAGGGCTATGTCCACAGAACTGTGTTTCTTGATATTATATGAAAGCATACAGTTCTATCTGCGCTCTTAGCTTGCATCTCTCTCTCTCTCTTTCTCTTCTTCTCTCCCCTCCTTATGCACCCAGCTGTAGGGTTTATCTTCACACCTAGCTGGAGATCCTATAATACCAGAAGGCTCTCACACTCAACACTTCTCTCTCACACAATACACAATAGTATCCACAATAAGTATCACCCACAATAATCACAAACAACCAACTCTGAACGAACCCATCAAAGGTCCTTTAGACCTTTATTTATACATTACAATAAAAAACATCTAAGTGTCTAAAACCCTAGATAACAAAACCCTAGGTGTCTAAAACCCTAGGTCAACTTGACCCGCTTTTTCCGGGCTTCGCCAGCCCATCTTTCCCTTCTTTCCCGCGAGGTGCTCCAAAGCATCCATTGGTGGCTTTTTCCACTTGCTAAGTTTTCCATGATCCATATTTCTTGATTATCTGTCTTCCTTGATATTCTCATCCAATGAATCATTTTCCATTACTTTGCTCCTTCTTTTCTGCTTCTCTGATCACTTCGACCCAATCTTAGTCGATGTGTTTTCTGCGCAGTTCGTGCTTCACCTTTTCTTTTCCTTTTTCTTTGCTTTCTTTCCTAATCCATACCCAAGGGCCAATAGAGTTCCAAGTGGATGCCATCATTGGGAATATGTTAGCAAGGGAAGGTGAATCAACTTGTGCCAGATGGCAGTGAATATAGTGGGACTCGTGCTTGAAAAGGAGAACCATTCGAAAATCCATAAATCGAGGATTTCCAAAAAAAGGATTTTTTCAAAAGTTTCAGATTCCTGATGTTGAGATATCCAAAATATATGTTGGGGCTAGATATTTGGAAATTTTGAAAGTGTTATATGGCCGAATATCAAGGATTTTGGAAAATCTAGACATTTTCACTTGTGTATCTGTGAGGTGGTTGAGCCATACATCCAGCATGGAATAGGTGGATGACAGGGAAACAATGGGGTAGGAAACATGTCATGCTGCCACATTGATCAACATGTGTCATGCCACAACAATAGAGTGCCACATCAGTAGGATGCCATGTTAACAAGGCTATGTTATAAAATTTAAACTTTTTTGTCTAAATTTGGGAAAATAGCAGAAACATCAGACAACCATAAATTTCTACTCAGAGCTCAAAATTGAGAAAATGAATAGTCAATGCCAAATGGAAAGATAAGGAAGAGAATAATCAATTTGTTCACCCATATTTCAGATATGGGTAGCAAATTCCATCAACAAGTTAGAAGGATTCTAGTGGCATTCCAAGATTGTTAATGAGGTGTAATTTTTCTAGTTTTGTTTTCTTTTATGTCTAAACTAATAGATATACTATTGGTTAGACATTGTGCAAACTCAATTTACATGCAGATCAATTCAATATGAAGATCAATGATATAAAGGATACTCATGAGGATGAAGTCAGGGAATTGAATGTCATCTTTGGAAATGCTAAGATTGAATCCAATGGGCACATATAAGGAATAATTTGAAGTATTGATCTAGTGGAGATGATAAAGAGTCTACAAAGGGATGTGTTGAGCTACAAAACTGATAATTAGAAGCTTATGAAATCTCAAGAGGAGAAAAACAACATCAACACCAAGTTGTTGCAGAGTTTGGACAACTTACATAAGAATATGGATAAGGAAGAAGATTCAAGGAAAGTAGAGGATCACAACTTTCATTCCAGAAGAGAAGAATCTAGTAGTGTTGGTAGACATCGACATCACTCACCAAGACACTCAGTTGCAAGAATAAGAAGCAGTCCAAGTATATCTCATGTCAAACAACATAAGAGGAGGAATGGAGTGAATGAAATACAAGGCGAAATAAGAAAAATCAAACCTCCTTTTTTTATGGTGAGCACACGAAGGATGAATATGTAGAGGCATGGTTGCTAGGCATGAGGAAGTATTTCCAACTGTATAATTATTCATCACATGCAGAAGCCAAAATTGCAATTTATGAGTTAAAAGGGAAAGAATCAATGTGGTGGGACCAACTTTTGTAAGTCAAGCACATTGATGAAAAGAAGTTAACCTAGAGGTAGTTCATAAAGTATTTATATAGGAAATATTTGTCCTAGGGATATTATGACAAGAATATGAAGGAGTTATTTAAAATCATTATTGGGAGCATGACTATGGATGATTATGAGAAGCAATTTCTAGATTTTTTGAGGTATGATGACTTCATCAAGGATGATAAAGTCAAGATGCAAAGATTCTTGAGTGGGATACCTTCAATATAAAGTGATAAGATACAACATGATGAGCCCAGAACATTGGAAGAACCCATAAGGAGAGCCAAGTGACTTTATGACCAACATAAAGGAGGATCAAAATTTCAAAGAGTTTGGGTTGATAGGAAGAAAATAAGGACTTGGAAGAGAAGGAAAGGGTTTAAGACACCGTTCCTCATAAATGATCCACAGGGGCAGCCAAGACAAAATGAGTCCAAGATGTTAGATACTTTAGGAAAAAGGCCAAGACAACAACGCATTAAATGTTGGGGATGTGAGGGGGATCACATGTACAAAGATTTCCATCACAGAGTAGAAAGGAGAATTGTGCACAACATATAAGAGGCTAGGAGCAGGAGCATGCCCAATATTTATGCATCCCTAGACATTAAGCAAGTTGAATTTCAGTCTCTTATTATTGAAGTTGAAGGTAATATTAACAACCGTTCCATATAAATTTTAATTTATTAAGGAGCTATACATATTTATATTGATCCTAACCTTGTGGAAATATTTCACTTACGAACAACCAAGCATGGGAAATCATGGTTAGTTAATTTAGCTACATGAACTAAGAGAAGAATCCATGAATTGGTTAGGACTGCCCATTGGACATGGATGGACTTAACACAAAAGAAAATTTAAATATCATACCATTAGGTTCCTATGATTGCCTAGTTGGTGTGGATTGGATGGATAAGCATCATGTTTTCCTAGAATACTACAACAACGAATTCACTTGTCTTTATGAAGAAATAAACTTGAGATCATTGCAAGGCATCCCAATATAAGTGACAGTCAGAGAAATTTCAGCTAGGTAGATGAAAAGAAGTGTGAGGAAAGGATGCCAAATTTATGCAGTTCACATGGAAGAGATATATAAGGATAAGGTTCATCGTCTGGAAGAATTTACAGTCTTAGGAGAGTTTGAATATGTATTTGGAGAAATAACAAGTTTACCACCTAAGAGAGAGATATATTTATCCATAAACTTAATTCCAAGAGCAACTTCAATATCCAAGACACCTTACAAGATGAGCACACCAAAGCTAAAGGAAATGCAAATGCATCTTGAAAAGTTGTTGAAGAAGGGGTACATATGCCCAAGTGTTTCACCTTGGGGTGATCTAGTGCTATTTGTAAAACTGAAGGATGGAACTTTACGGTTGTGTATTGATTTCAGGAAGCTAAATAAGGTGATTGTGAAGAAAAAGTATCCTTTACCAAGGATAGATGATATTTTTGATTAGTTGAAAGATGCCAAGATATTTTCCAAGATTGATCTTAGGTCAGGATATCATAAAGTAAGGATCAAAGAATAACATATTAGGAAGACATATTTTAGAACCATGTATGGCCGTTATGAATTTGTAGAGGTGCCATTTGGGTTGTCAAATGCACTAGTTGTATTCATGTGTATGATGAATGACATTTTCAGAAAGTACTTGGATAAATTTGTCATTGTTTTTCTGTATGACATACTTGTTTACTCTAAGTTTGAAGAAGAACATAAGAAAAACTTAAGAATGGTGATACATGGGTTGAGGGAGCATCAAATTTATGCAAAGCTAATCAAGTGCTCATTTTATTAGAGGTAGATCCATTATTTGGGTTACATTATTTCATTAGAAGGCATAGTAGTGGATCCAAATAAGATTAAAGCGATCAGAGAATGGCCATCCCCAAGTAATGTCACAAAAGTCAGGTCATTCATGGGATTAGTAGCCTACTATAGGAGATTTATCAAATGGTTTTCAAATATTGCACATATTATAAATTCTTTGTAGAAGAAGGGTGTGAAGTTTGAATGGACTAAGGAATGTGAAGAATGTTTTCTTCATTTGAAAGAATTTTTGACAAGTGTGCTAGTACTAAAGATTGTTGATCCAAATGAAGACTTTGTAGTATGCATTGATTCTTGTAAAGAAGGATTGGGTGGTGTCCTTACCCATAATGGTCATGTGGCTTGCCATGAGTCCATAAATCTCAAGGATCATGAAAGGGGATACACCACACATGATTTAGAACTGGCATCTATTATTCATGCATTGGAGATGTGGAGGCACTACCTTGCGGGTAGAAAATTTGAATTGAGGACATACCACAATGGTCTGAAGTATTTTTTTGATCAGTCAATGTTAAATGCCAGATAGGTAAGATGGTTGGATTTCCTCAGTGAGTATGAATTTGATATAAATCATATCAAAGGCAAGGAGAACAACATGGTTGATGCACTAAATAGAAAGGTGCATGCTTCAACTATCAACATGTATATTTTTTATTTAAAGGGCATAATTCTTGAAGTTGCAAAATTAGATCAACAATATGTACAAGAAAATGAGGCATTACGACAGGGTAAATTTCAACCTAAGTTTAAATATTATGCATTGAAAGAGGATGGAGTCCTCATGTATAAAGGCAAAGTGTATGCGCCTAATACTCAGGAGATGAAAAGTATGGTGCTAAGAGAAATGCACAATGTGCCTTATGTTGGGCACTCATAAGACTATTGTAGTTATCAGAGGCCAATATTTTTGTCTAGGCATGAAAATAGATGTGACTGATTATATAGCCAAGTGCATGGAATGATAGAAGGTAAAATCTAAGAAAAAACATCCAGCCAGATTGCTACAACCATTGGCCATTCCTAAGTAGAAGTGGGAAGTCGTGACAATGGATTTTATCATCAAACTTCCCAGAATAGTGAAGCAACATGATTCCATCATGGTGGTGGTGGAGAATCTAACAAAGGACACTCCTTTTGTGCTAGTGAAGATGACACATAAGGTAGAAAATATTGCATACATCTACAAGATAGAAATTGTTAGGCTTAATGGTGTGCCTAAGGAAATTGTGTCTGACAAAGATGTGAAGTTCACATCAAACTTTTGGAGAGGTTTATTCAAGGGATTCAGGAAAAATATGAACTTCAGTACAACTTATCACCCACAAATAGATGGGAAGGAAAAAAGAATCAATCAAGTGATTGAGGATATGTTGAGGAAGTATGTGATCCGAATTTATGATATGTATGATATCTGATTAGGTGATTGAGGATATGTATGATATGTGAGTAGGTCACCCCCGAGTTGGGTGATTCAGATTTATGAGCAGAATGAAATGAAACCAAAGTTTCATAATATTAACACAGAGACACAATGAACAATAACAGAGATATAGTAAAACTTGGCTTCTATTAAATAAGAAATATGTTGAAAACTATAAAATGCTGATTGTAAACAAGCTTGCTAGAATGGTGGCAACTTATCTCTGAGAAGAGTTGTGACGACTACACTCATTCGCAAGAAGATGAGTAAAATGAGGCTCTGAAGGAATTTTTAAAATAAACATGAATGCCAAAACCCTAGACATCCAAAAACCTAATCCTAGGAGATGAAGTGCCAAAAGTCATGTGGGCCCCGTTGGGGTAAGTTAGTACATCAAATTCCCGGGGTCGTAATTTTTGCATACGATCTCCATTTAGGGCGCACGATAGCTCATTGGAAAGGTATTGATGAGGAGACTCATTTAAGGGGATCGATGAAATCCTTTGGCTATCAAAGAGGTTCCATATTGTGAAAAAATGTCATTTAGACCCTCAAAATGGCCCCGAAATTTTGGGACCTGAAAAACTACTAAAAATAGTAAGTTGCAAAAAACTGTTTTGAGCCAATTGGAAAAGGTGGGTGGCGACTGAGATCCTCCTAGATAAATCCCGCCCCCTTAGGAAGAAATGGTATCCATTGCATTGAGTTCCCCCATCAAATGATAAAATTTCTGCTGAATTTTGCCTCGAGTGAGCCACTTGCCTTGGTGCAGAAGCTTCCCTGCTTTGACAACCCAATAAATATTGATCCTTTGCTAGCGAGTGCCTTTGACCTATGTATCCATGATATGATGAGTGGATTCCTGTTCCATGCAGTTAGGGTTGAGCTCTGTTGGTGTCAATTGTTCTTCAATCTCCGAGGTGTCCAATCATGGTGCAAAATAAGGTTGAAGGAGGTTCACATTGAACACTGGGTGCAAGCAAAGGAAGGGGGGAGGTTGAGCTCAAAATAATTGTCACCCACAACATTGGTGATGGTGTAAGGTCCATAATGGAGTGGACGAAGCTTTCGCTGAGGGCCTGTAAGGAATTCTTTTTGCAAGTGCAACCAAACTTTGTGTCCAACCTAAAACTGGTGTGGCACTCAATGTTGATCATGGAATTTATTGTACTTGGCATTGGACTTCTGTAAAATATCCCGAACCTATTGGTAGATGTTTTGGATTTGTTCAATGAACCAGGTGGCTTTGTCAGCTTCAGTTGGAGCATGCGAGGAGTCTACCTAGGTGGCCACAAGGGGTAGTGCAACATGTATGGGACCCAATGGTTGAAATCTTAACCCCACCTGAAAGGGGTTGTGGTTGGTTGAGCTATGTATGGCTCTGTTGTAGCTGTGTTGAATATAGGGAAGACTCTCATCCTAGGTGCGGGGGTGCTTGAAATTGTACATGTGCATGATGTGCATGATCATTTGGTTGATGACCTCGGTTTGGCCATCTGTTTAGGGTTGGAAGACAATGGACTTGGTGAGCTTGGTGTCCAACAATGACCAAAGGCTCGACCATAATGTGCTGAGGAACCGACTGTATCGATCTAAGATAATGGTTTGTGTGATCCCAAAGTGTACCCACACTTGTTCAAAGAAGAGATTGGCAGTGGCCTTCACTATGATGCTCTTCTTGTAGGCGGCCATAATCACCATCTTGGAAAAACGATCAACAACCACAAAGACACATTCATTTCCCCGCTTGGTGGATGGAAGGCTTAACATGTAGTCCATTGAGATGGATTCCCAGGGACTGTTAGGAGTAGTAAAAGGAGTGTACATGCCTTGTTTCTTAGTGGTCGGTTTGGCAATAACATAGGTAGTGCAGGACCAGATATACTTGTTAAAATCCTGTCGAAGTTTTGGCTAGTAGAAATGTCACTGCAACATTTCCCCTGTCTTTTCCACGCTGAAGTGTCTTTCCACCCGATTGTAGTGGGCTTCCCAAATCATCTTTTCTCACTCATTTGATGGAATGCAATGATGGCCCAGATGGCATAAAAACCTGTCCTGAAGATGGAAATTAGTGACAGTTGTCTTTGCACGCAACATCTGGTAGGTGTTGGAGAAGTCAGTATCTATCTCATAGAGGTGGGGCCATCTAGAGGTCTCGTGGCCATAAGATTCTAGCACTGTGGTGAGTGCTGCGACTGGACTGAGGCAATCAATGAATCGATTGGTACTTCATATTTTATACTTAATGTTAAGGTGGAACTGTTGCAAATATGTTGACCAATTATGATGGTGGTCGTTCTGCAATTTTCCTTGTGTCTGCATGAACTACAATGGATTATGATCAGTGTGGATGAATGTCTCCTTCCTGAGAATGTAATGCCTCCACTAAAAGCAGGATTTCACAATGGAGTACATTTCTTTGTCGTAATTAGGGTACTTACGAATGGCATATGATAGTGTCTCATTATGATAAGCCATGGGGTGGTCGTGATGAGTGAGGATTGCACCCACAACATAGTCTAAAGAATATGTCTAGATCTTAAAGGGTTGTTGCACATCAGGTAATGAAATCACTAGCATTGAGCACAAGCGTTGCTTCAGATCATCAAACGCTTTATGTTGGGACATGCCCCACACAAAATTTTCCTTATCACCACCCTTGGTTATTTGGCTAAGGACCCATGCAATATGGGAGAATTCCAACACGAACCTGGGATAGAAATTGGCAAGGCCTAAGAAGCTTAGAAGGTCAGTGAGCATGGTTAGGGTTGGCCAATCACGAATGAATTGGATCTTGGATGGATCAACATGCACACCATGCACATCAACAATGTAGCCTAGGTACTGGACCGTCCATGCCAAAGGATCATTTTTCCAAGTTGGAATATAGCTTGTGCTACCACAGAGTGTGCAGAACCTGTTGAATACGCTGCAAGTGTTTTGCCCAAGTATTTTTGTAGATGAGGATGTCATCTAGATACACCACCACAAAATAATTAGTGAAAGGCCGCAAGAAATCGTCCATCATCCTCATGAAATTTGTTGGGGCATTTTTCAAACCAAAGGGAATGAATAACCATTCAAAAACACCTTCTTTTGACTTGAAGGTCATTTTCCATATATCTGTATGCTCTATTGGGACCTGATGGTATCCAGACTTTAGATCAATCTCACTGAAGTATTTTTTCCCTCTTGAGCTGATCAAGGAGATCGTCAATTTAGGTAATCGGGTACTGGTTCCTGACTGTGATTTTATTTGGGGCCCGATAATTAATGCATAGTCGTGAGGTCTTGTCTTTATTTCACACCAGCACAATTGGGCTTCCACAAGGTGATGAGTTGGGTCGGATGTGCCCCTTGTGGAGAATTTCTTGGATCTAACACTTGATCTCCTCATTTTCTAGTAGAGTGGCGATAGAATGGTCCATTTGGTAGTGGTGCACCGAGGGTCATATGAATGGGCTGCTTGACCTGACAGTGCAGAGGTACCCCAATAGGTGATGAGAAGTTGTCTTTTTATTCTTCCACGACCTTATCCACTTGCTTCTTATGCATGAAGAGGTAGACTAAAAGGGCCATGAATGTGGATGCAACCTGTTGGTCCTAAAGTCTGCACCTGACTGCTAAAGGGCAGAGCTAGGCCACCTCAAGTTTAGAATGGTTGGTTTTTAATTTTTTGTTGGTCGGTTAGAGGGTTGGTTTTACCAAGACAAGAGCATGAATGGGTTAGAAAATGATAAGAATGAGGGTCCTCCTTGGCTGGTGGCACACTAATTATAGACAAGTGAAATAATAGAGGTAAAAACAAAGGGGAACAACAAACCACTCAATGAATAATATGGTGCAAGAAGTTCAATAATTAAAATATCATTTCAAGACATTAAACATGTATAAAAAACACAATTACTTCCACATGTTGCAATAAAAAAAAATATTCATCAAAGCATAGCTGTTATCACAGGTTGCATATTAATAAAGACAAGTTATATAATAGCTTAAGGAAAATAAATGTACTTCACACAAATCAAAACTGTATTCAAGATAAGAAACACATACGAATTTGGACACAAACACATTGTCATCAGTAGTATCTTCATGATGCAGGAGCATCGTGTCAAGCGCATAGAGGCGAGAACATTCAAAATGCGTGAGTTATTATAGAAATTCGACATCGGTGGCTACAATAGATTTCGAGATTCACCTCCACTCAGTGCCATAATTCACTTTTTGAGGCACGCTTGAACTAGTGCCGAATTTTACCCTGTGAAGCAAGTTTTTGAAATTGTAAATAGAGAAGGAATTTCCACTTCGGCTCTAGAATGCAACTGGACTTAGATAGTGTAGGATGAATTTTAGAGTAGGAAAGTAGCCAGGGGAAACCCTAGAAACATTTTTGAGTTATGTAGAAGTTTGTACACCTAGTTAGGGAGAGCTGGAATACAGAGAAAAAATTAGCTGTAAGAGAGAACTGCGAGTAGTAGGAGAAACAATGCTTTTGAGTTACTATAATTTTGAATGTAATATGTAGCCATTGGGCACATGTGAATATAACATAATGGAAAATTGATCCAAATGTGTTGAGCTTGGACTGTGTGTATTTTCCTATTATTTTCTGTTTTGTAAACCAGTGAATGGAACTGTGAGTTGTTCCCAGTTTCAATTGTTTCTCTTTGTTAGGAGCTCTGCAAGGTGTGCATCGAGCCAGGGAGGAATGTTGTGGAATTGTTTTCTCTTCACTGGGAGCTCTGCAAGGTGTGCATCGAGCCAGAGAGAAAACACTATGGATTTGAGCTATCAAACTCCCTCAGCCGTAAAGAGTGCACGGGAGCCAGAGTCTGAACAAGACAAAGCTCAGGAGTAATAACACTTTGGAAAGTGTTATCGGGATCCAGGAACCCATTCCCTAGAAGGAGCGAAGACTGAGTCTTCACCGACTTATAAATCTCCTAAGTTGAAACCGAGTAAAATATCAGGAGGGAGAACGTCGTAGAAATATGTAGAAATCCCCGCAGGCCGTTAGATTGAAGGAAGGAACACAGGATTTAACCCTACGTAGATCCAGGAGGAGAGTTCAAAAAATCTGAATGGACGGTGGAGAACCCTCGAGGGGGAACACCGAAACCCCGCAGACCGTCAGATCAGGTAGAGATGCGAGGAGGTTAGCGGCGAGAGTTTCTCGACGTTCATTTCGGGACTTCTGGTACCAGGAGGTGGAAGGACAGAGGCTCTTCCCTTCAGAACCCTGAATCGCGAAATAGCAAAATCGCGATTCGACGTGAGCCATTGATCACAGGGATTATTGTGATCTGTTGATTGAATGCCCAGGTGTTTTGGCATTTCGTGAACCGAGATTTCAAAAGATAGAGTATAGAAGGGAGAACGCTCGCTTCGAGATTCCTTGAATCACGAAAAGCTGGTGGAATATTATTGTGGGCCATCATTTCGGCATTCCAGGTAGCGGGTACTCGAGAGGCCAGGAGTCTGGAGCTTGGGAGTCCCGACTCATGAAACTGTGAAATGCGAAGACCCGAAAGGCTAAGGGAGGATACAGTTGAGGTGTTGTGCCTTTTCGACGTTTCGGAGACCGAAAGTCCAAGAGGACAAGGGGTCGGGGAGAGTTCACTCACAGGAGTCCCGAAACCCCAAAAAACCCGAAAGGTATGTCGGGTCAAAACAAAGAGAGGAGCACCAAGGAAAAGGGGTGCGCGCAAAGATTTTATTGAAGGCCTGTGCTAGAGGAGAGAAGGGGGACCTGTGGATTTGTCCGAAGGGTTCTAGCAAGAGCTCGAAGAGCTCATTCGACTCAGAAGAAGAACGATCCAGAGACCGAGAGGTCAGTGGACCTTGCTGAGGTAGGGGTCTGCATCAGGTGGTATCAGAGCCCATTTTTCGCCTGTATATTTTAGGTGAAGGAGGAAAAAGAAGGAGACAAAAGACTAGAGATGTACTCTGTGTGTGACAGACAGTCAACACAATGCCACCAAGAAGACGAGATCCGCCTTTAGCCAATCATGCTGTAGAAAGGGAGATGCGAGAGTTTCACGCCTGAATGGAAGCAATGGAAGCAGCACAGAGAAGAGCACCTGACGTTGGGGATGTCAGTGATGCAGAAAGTGAAGAGGCTGAAGTTGAAAAAGCTGCAGGAGAGGATGCTGTAGAAGAATGTTTGTTGAGAGCAGTTGCCATATTGGGAGGCAGAGCTAAGATAGAGGTCCCCATGTATGAGGGAAATCTAGATGCTGAAGAAATGTTGGATTGGATAAGATCCATGGAAAAACACTTCGACTATGAAGATGTCGATGAGGAAAAGAAGGTGAAGCAGGCAGTCACCAGGCTAAGAGGTCATGCAACATTGTGGTGGGATGAACTGTAGGCTGAGAGGAGAAGTAAAGGAAAACATAGGATAAAGAGTTGGGACAGGATGGTAGCCAAACTAAAGGCTAAGTTCATACCCAAGGACTACCAGATCAATCTGTTCAGAAAGCTACAGAACTTGAGATAGAAAGGAATGACAGTCAAGGAGTAAAATGAGGAGTTCTATAGGTTGAACATCAGAATTGGAAAAAGGGAGGGAGACGAAGAAAAAGTCACCAGGTATGTAAATGGATTGAGATATGAAATCCAGGATGAGCTTAGCATGATGTCAGTGAGGACGGTGGAATATGCTTATCAGTTTGCACTGAAGGCAGAGGAGAAGTTGGTCAGGAAACAGAACCAGCTAGGGAGAGGTAAAAGCTTGGTCCCATGAAAAGCAAGGGATTTAACCATGACAGAGCACATCAGTCTAAGGATGAGGTTGAGAAACCACACAATCACTCTGAACGAGGAGGAAGTTCATGAGGAAGACAAAATGGTGGAAGAAACTCTTCTAGAGGAAGAGGCAGAGGAGGAGTAAGGTGCTATAACTATGGAAAGATAGGGCACATGTCTTGGGAATGTCTCGAGAAGAAGAAGGAAGGAGGAGAAGCCCACATTTCAGAAGCTCAACGAAGAGATGTTGAGGCAGAGGGAGTAGAGGATGGAGCATCTCTGATGTTGAGAAAAGTTCTCTTAAAACCAGAGGCAAAAATTGAGAAGCCAGTGTAGAGGAACAGTCTCTTCAGGACAGCTTGCAAGACTAAGGATAAAGTATGCAAGGTGATCATTGACAGTGGGAGTACTAACAACTTATTATCCACATAGATAGTGGAGAAATTGGAGCTAAAGACAACTGCACATCCGAGGCCGTACAAAGTCTCATGGCTACAAAAAGGACACCAGGTAACGATTGTTAAACAATGCCTGGTTGAAATTAAAATAGGAGGATATAAAGATGAAATCCTATGTGATGTAATTCCCATGGATGTATGCCACGTTTTGTTGGGAAGACCATGGAAATTTGACAGAAATGTCATTCATGATGGAAGGAAGAATACATACACATTGGAGAAGAATGGTAGGACGCATATGTTGCTGCCAATGGAGGAGAAGAGAGCGAAGGAGGAAGCCAACACAAGCATACTTCTCATGAGTGGGAAGGAACTTCCGAAGGAAGCCAGGGAAGAATAGGAGATGCAGTTCATTGTGGTGAGGAAGCCCAGAATCATCCTTACGAGTACATTAGTGGATGATTTACCTGAAGAAATTTAGGACTGGATAATTTTGTTGATATAGTGGTGGATGAGCTGCCAAACTCATTGCCACCCATCAGAAGTATCAGTCATCATATCGACTTGATACCAGGAGCAAGCCTGCCAAACAAGGCAACGTACAAATTAACACCTCAAGAAAATGAGGAGGTGAAGAACCAAGTCCAAGAGCTGCTAGATAAGGGTTTAGTCAGAGAAAGTTTGAGCCCATGCACAGTACCAACTGTGTTAAGCCCAAAGAAAGATGGAGGATGGAGAATGTGCACAGACTCGAGAGACATCAATACGATCACCATCAGGTACCGATTCCATTTACCAAGAATGGATGATTTAATGGATTTCTTAAGTGGAGCAAATTTCTTTTCTAAGATAGACTTGAAAAGTGGATATCACCAGATCAGGATGAGAGAAGGTGATGAATGGAAAACAACCTTTAAGACAAATGAAGGCCTGTATGAGTGGCTAGTTATTCCATTTGGCTTAACGAATGCCCCAAGCACTTTTATGAGGCTGATGAATGAAATTCTAAAAGATTTCATTGGCAAGTTCGTGGTTGTGTATCTGGACGATATAGTGGTCTTTAGCAGGACTAAAGAGGAGCATTTGAGGCACCTAACGCTAGTAATGAGAAGGCTGCAACAGGAGAAGCTGCTTTTCAATTTTAAGAAGTCCTCTTTTATGAAGACCAAACTCATTTATTTGGGTTTCATGATCTCTTCGAATAAACTAAAGATGGATCCAGAGAAGGTGAAAGTGACCAGAGAATGGTCGTCACCAAGGAGCATGTTTGAGGTAAGGAGATTTCATGGTTTAGCAAGTTTTTATAGAAAGTTCATTAGAGACTTCAGTGGGATTTGTGCACCAATGATGGATACAGTGAAGAAACATCACAAGTCTTTTAAATGGATAGAGGAGGCTGAAAAGAGCTTCAATATACTGAAGAAGAAGATAATAGAATGACCAATTTTGGTCTTGCCAAATTTCGAAAAGACATTCTAGGTAAGATGTGACGCAAGTGGAGTTGCAATAGGAGTAGTTTTGAGTCAGGACAATCGACCTATTGCCTATTTCAGTGAGAAACTGAATGAGACGAAGAGGAAATACTCCACATATGACAAGGATTTATATGCCATAATTCAAGCATTGAAGAAATGGAGGCATTATCTTGTCCTGCAAGAGTTTGTCTTGTACAACAATAACCAAGCTTTACAATTCATACCCTGACAAGAAAAAGTGAATCAGAGACATGCAAAATGGGTTGAGTTTATGCAAAATTTTACTTTTGTCATAAAACATATTGCTGGGAATACTAATAAGGTTGATAATGCGTTAAGTAGGAGATGTTTAATTCTGCAGGAATTCCATATGAAGACCTTGGGGTTTGAACACCTTAAGGATATGTATTGTGATGATACTGACTTCAAGGAGGCCTACAAAGCATGTACAAGCCCTGTACTGAGAGATAGAATTCAGTGGACAGATTAGATGGTTTAGGAAGGATTGTTGTTCAGAGGAAATCAATTGTGCATACCAAGATGCTCAATGAGGGACAATCTTCTGAAGGAGAAGCATAGTGGAGGATTGGATGGACACTTCGCCCATGATAAAATGTTTGCACAGTTGAGCAGCTTGTACTATTGGCCAGGTATGAGAACAGATGTGATAAAGTTGGTGAAAAATTTAGAATTTGCCAACATGCAAAGGGGAAAAGACAGAACACTGGATTGTATCAACCATTGCCAATACCAGAGAGGACTTGGGATGCAATAAGCATGGAATTTGTGTTGGGATTGCTGAGAAAAAAAAGGGGATTTGAATCCATATTTTTGTTGGTGGATAGATTTTAAAATATGACACATTTCATCCCATGCCAGAAGACCAGTGATGCAACACATGTTGCAAATCTGTTTTTTAGAGAAGTTGTGAGACTTCACAGCCTACCCAGGAGCATTGTCTCAGACAGAAACACAAAATTTGTTGGTCACTTTTGGAGGACGTTGTGGAAGAATATGGGGACAGTTTTGTCTTTCAGCTTAGCTTATCACCCTCAGACAGATGGACAGTCTGAGGTGGTAAACAGACGTTTGGGAAACTTATTGAGAAGTCTGGTTACTGAACACCATAACCAGTGGGATTAGATTCCTCCACAAGAAGAATTTTCATACAATGACTCACCAAATAGAAGCACTAGAAGGAGCCCGTTCCAAATACTCTATGGAATGCAACCCAGGGGAGTGTTTGAGTTAAGGGACTTGGAACAGGGAGAGATCAGAAGCGCTGGAGCAGAGGATTTTTTTGTTGAGATCCAGAGACTCCATGGTTGGATCAAAGAACAATTACAAAGTTCTAATCAGAAATACAAACACAGAGCTGATCAACATCGTAGGGAACTTCAATTTGAAGTGGGAGATCAGGTTTTAGCACATCTCAGGAAGGAAAGGTTCCCTAGGGGAACATATAACAAGTCGAAGATGAAAAAGATAGGACCCTGTAAGATCTTGAGGAATTTTGATGCAAACGCTTATGAGATCGAACTACTAGATGGTGTGGACATTTCACCCATTTTCAACGTTTCATACCTGTATCCTTACAGGAAAGATGATGCAGAAGGGTTAGAAGATCAAGGAAAGATTTAGTGGGAGAAACAGATGCCTGTAGTAGAAAAGCCGCAGATGGAGAAAATTGTTGATCAAAGGATTGGTAAGAAGACCAGGAGGAAGACTTATTTTGAGTATCTGGTCAAATGGAAGGGACACCCAATCAAATATTCCAGTTGGGAAAATGAAGCTGCTATCCAGAAGCAGGGAAAATCAGTAGAGGAGCTCATGGACAGGAGTCCATGAATTTTTGTCAAGGGGAGTATGATGCAGGAGCATCATGTCAAGCACATAGAGGCGGGAACATTCAACACGTGCGAGTTCTCCCAGAACTTCGATGTGGGCGGCTACAATGGATTTTGGGATCCACCTCCACTCAGTGCCATAATTCACTTTTTGAGGCACGCTTGAACCGGTGCCGAATTTTACCCTGTGAAGCAAGTTTTTGAAATTGTAAACAGAGCAAGAATTTCCACTTCGGCTCTGGAATGCGACTGGACTTAGATAGTGTAGGATGAATTTTAGAGTAGGCAAGTAGCCAGGAGAAACCCTAGAAACATTTTTGAGTTATGTAGAAGTTTGTACACCTAGTTAGGGAGAGATGGAATACAGAGAAAAAATTAACTGTAAGAGATAACTGCGAGTAGCAAGAGAAACAATGCTTTTGAGTTACTGTAATTTTGAATGTAATCTGTAGCCATTGGGCACTTGTGAATATAACATAATGGAAAATTGATCCAAATGTGTTGAGCTTGGACTGTGTGTATTTTCTTGTTATTTTCTGTTTTGTAAACCAGTGAATGGAACTATGAGTTGTTCCCAGTTTCAATTGTTTCTCTTTGTTTGGAGCTCTACAAGGTGTGCATCGAGCCAGGGAGGAACACTATGGAATTGTTTTCTCTTTACTGGGAACTCTGCAAGGTGTGTATCAAGCTAGACAGAAAATTCCATGGATCTGACCTATCGAACTCCCTCAGATGCAAGGAGTGCGTGGGAGCCGGAGTCTGAACAAGACAAAGCTCAGGAGGAATAACACTTTGGAAAGTGTTATCGAGATCTAGGAACCCATTCCCTGGAAGAAGCGAAGACTGAGTCTTCGCAGACTTAGAAATCTTCTAAGTCGAAACTGAGTAAAAGCTCAAGAGGGAGAACGTCGTCGAACGTTGGATCAAGGTGGAAATCCCCGCAGACTGTCCGATTGAAGGAAGGAACACAGGCTTTAACCTTGCGTAGATCCAGGAAGAGATTTTGGAAAATCCGAACGGACGGTGGAAAACCCTCGAGGGGGAACACTAAAACCCCGCAGACTGTCAGATCAGGTAGAGCTGCGAGGAGGTTAGCGACAAGATTTTCTCGACATTCATTTCGGGACTTCGGGTACCGGAAGGTGGAAGGATAGAGGATCTTTCCCTTCAGAACCCCAAATCGTGAAATAGTGAAATCACGATTCAACGTGAGCCGTCGATCACAGGGATTATTGTGAGCCATTGATTGAACACCTAGGCGTTTCAGCATTTCGACATTTTGTGAACCGGGATTTCGAAAGACAGAGTACACAAGGGAGAACGCTCGCTTCTCAATTCCTTGAATCATGAAAATCCAGTGGCATATTATTATGGGCCATCATTTTGGCATTCCAGGTGCCGGGTACTCGAGAGGCCAGGAGTCTGGAGCTTGGGAGTCCCGACTTGTGAAACCGTGAAACACGAAGACCCAAAAGTCTAAGGGAGGAGAAAATTGAGGCATTGTTCCTTTTCGACGTTTCAGAGACCGGAAGTCCAAGAGGACAAGGAGCTAGGGAGAATTCACTCACAGGAGTCCCAAAACCCCGAAAAGCCCGAAAGGTATGTCGGGTCAGAACAGAGAGAGGAGTGCCAAGGAAAAGGGGTGTGTACATAGATTTTGTTGAAGGCCTGTGCCAGAGGAGAGAAGGGGGACCTGTGGATTTGTTCGAAGGGTTCTAGGAAGAGCTCGAATAGATAATTTGGCTCGGAAGAAGAACGATCCAGAGACTGGAAGGTCAATGGACCTTGCTAAGGTAGGGATATGCATCACTTCACCAGGTAGATATCTTTATTCCATGAGAAAAATGGGTCCAACCAGTTGTTGTATTGATCTCTTTTCCCCAAAAACTCCCCCCTCTCTCAAAACATACAAAAACTACATATTTATCAGAAATGCAAAGGCCCTCTACCAGTGTGGAACTGGGGCCTAACTCTACCACATCTGTCATTAAACAACTTATTAACTTCACTAAACACTGGCTAGAGTATCTTAATGTATACTTTGAGCCCGAATTAAATAAAAAGGAGTGGTTCTCATCACACAAAAATACCACTGATTATGCCTTAATCTAAAAGAATCCTGCAATTAAATAACTGAAAACTACTACTCGCAATGATATAATATTGATGCATGCATTAGAGAGAACTGAGATCTAACAGAAATTACCAAGAGTGACAAAACTGAGTTCTCTATCAATCATGGCATGCACGCACGCTATTGGAGGCCATTGGAGACAATTGGAAGTGTGGCTGTGTCTTTCCCCCACTTATCTTTTGAGGACAAAAGCAAGTTGTGTTGTGATTTTTTGGAGTTTGGATGTGTAGTTTTCTCGTCCTTGGTTTTGGCGCCCCTTTTTAAAACTTATAAATATGCAATAAATGTGGGTGAGGTGAGCCACTTCAGAAATTCGACATTTATAGGTTTCAGAGCGTAGAGGATGAATATCCTCCAGAGGACAGAACCGCCGAAGTTGTTAACCAACACTAATCACTTATTAACCCAAGATTACCTTTAACCTTCATCATTTCGGGACTTCAGGACTCCGACTCTTCGGGGTTTGGGATTTTTTGAGTGCAAAGTAAGAACATTTCCTAGATAGAAAAACTCCCAGAGTGACGTACTGACCTGACGTCATATCGTCGATGTGTCATGAAAAGAGAGGGACATGTGTCACTTGGAAATAACACGGATGACGCAATCAAAGGGCCTGAGATGGGCACCACGTGTCATGATTAGTGAGTGCCACATAGCTTCAACACTTCATAACTTTGGTGTTCGGGAGTTTCTGGATGTAAAGCATCGAAATCCCCTAAAGTAGTACGGTCCTGAAGTGATGTGTCTCAGAAGGAGAGTGACATGTGTCACTCAAAATTGAGCAGATGACGTGCCCAAAGGTGCTTTAAATGAGTGTCATATATCAATGTTAGATGGATTCCACATGTCCACACCAGATGGATGCCATGTGTCAGCTCCAGATGAGTGTCGTGTGCTTTGACACTTCGGGGTTCGAGAGTTTTGGTATGTAAAGCATGTAAATCCCCCAAAGTAGTACAGTCTCAAAGTGACATGTCCACACAATGTCACTGTGCTGACATGTCACGAAAAGAGAGTGACACATGTCACTCAAAAATGGGTGAATGATGCAACCTGTTGACCTAAAATGAGTGCTATGTGACATGACTGATGAATTCCACATGTCATGACTGATGAGTGCCACGTGTCTTCGGAACTTGGACACTTAGACACTTCGGGGCTCTATGATTTCTCTGGACCAAAACCTCCTAGATGAACGAACTTGCGAAGTGATGTGGCAGTGAGGGCCCACATGACACTTCAGAGCTTTGGATCTTTGAATCTTCGGCTCTTCAGGGTTTGGGAGTTTCTGAATGGGAAGTTTACATATCCCCCGAAGGGTCGAACTCCCGAAGTGACATGTCAACATTTCGGGACTTCGGGCTTTGGCTCTTCGACACTTCGGGCTTTTGGACACTTTGGAAGATTTTAACCAATGGCAAGTTCGGATGCTCGAACGCCAAAGTTGTGGAGTTAATCTTGTTAAACCCCGCGTGGGTTTTATATTCTAAATGCGCGAGAGCCGTTGATCTACATCGACTGTTGGATTTCCACCATTGAATATTTGACCTCATTGTTTGGCTTAAATTCTAATCCTAAAATGGAGTGCTTTGATTTGCTTCCTTTTTTTGCTGAAGCTTACTGAGATTACAAAGGACCTATTGGACCTGGATGTCTCTTGCACACATAAAATACTTGGTGGACCTGTTACATGCTCAATGAGTGGCAAATATGATGACAAGTATTTCAAACTCAAACCAGAACATGAAATCACCTTTCAAGACAGCGAAAAAGATGGTGCAAAATAAGTAAAGATGAGCAAGGGCTATGAAGTTGAGTGATTAAATAATGGAGAATAAGCTAAGAAATCATCCACAAAACTTAGAATTGATGGATGCATAGGGTAAAGGAGGGAAAAGGGCACGATGTAGACCAAAGTTCCAACATTAGCTCCAACCGGGGATAACACTTCCCTGCGAGGTGCTAAGAACAACAGATCAGTTGCCTTACTTCTCAATAAATTGGTCCCACCTTCCTTTTCTTACCTCTATTTCTATCTTCCAACCATGTATCTTTGCCACTGTTTCTCATCCATGCATCTCTGAAAATTAACATTGAAGCTAACCCTAGTGCCTTTTTTGGGCTATGGAGTCTTTATTCAGAATGAAACTTGAAACTGTAGCTACACCCTAGTGCCTTTGTTGGGATATGGAGTCATTATTCAGACTAAAACTTGAAACTGCAACTACACCCCCGTGCCTTTGTTTGGCTATGGAGTCTTTTATTCAAACAAGCTACTGAAAAACAATCTGCGAACTAAAAATTATATGCTCAAACTATGAGCTTATTCTCCTACTCCTAACCAGCATAAGTCCAACTTCTCACATAACATGAAATTTCCAATACAACCAAGAAAGTAGGTGTCTGACAACATAACCTTGTTCTTTGTAGATGAATAAAAGAACGCAAAAATACAAAGATTTTTTCAGTGGAAATTGAATGGTAAGCTTATACTTACCGCTGCAACTTGATTATATGACAAATGTTGTAACATTTAAGACCTATAGGCAAACTAACTCCATGCAAGTGGCCAGTGGATCTTGAAAATCATGATGCATGTTCAGTTCATACCAAAAACCTAGAGGCTTCTTTGGTGATTTCAATCTAATATCCCTTTAAAACATATGCTTCACAACTATCATAGACTGGGTCACTACTAAGAATTTCCATTTGTATCATTGTAGAACTCTACTCCTCATCATTAGGAGATTTATCAGAGATGGGTTGGTCTTTAAAAATTCCTAAAACTTGAACTTCAAAATCCACCATTTCATGAGATCCTTGGGAGATTGACTGCATAATAGTAGCCTAATCTATGTTAACTTTTGGAGCATCAATATCATCATAAAAAAACACTGTTAGATATATCTGATATAATGTCAAACGTTTCTACAAAATCTTGATCAACTTTTTTGTCATCAGAACAAGCAATAAAAATTTCCTCCTGAACATAAAAACTAGAGAAGATTTCACAAGGGGATGACTCTTCTCCCACTTGTTTAACATAGAAATCCTTCTCATTCATACTACTAGAGGAACCAACTATATACTTCTGCATATATAAATCAAACTCCTCACATTAATTTTCAAAAAGAAAATCAGCTGGAAAAAACCTTTTACAATGATCACTAAATGTTGCATGGAACTCTTTCAGTGAAGAGATGCTAGAAAGAGGCAAGGATCGGTACCATTCACGAGCATCTCCCTATAATGAGTACATGAACATATTCATTAATACATCTTCATGATGTATACCCAACTGATGCATGCTCTCATGGAATTCAAACAAATGATTTGTAGGGTTATCATCTTTATCTTCTCTAAATCTAGGCAAGTACTCACCCCACTCATCTATAGTAGGAACAATATTTGGAAAAATAGGAACAACAAATAAATTAAAAGGAGAAAACCTCTGAGCCAAGATGGCTTCCGTCTGAAAATATAACTTCTTAAAACTGTGGAGTCGCCACTGGATTCTTTAACCATGGAGTCACCAGGTGAATGATATGCAATCTGAATGTGTCTGGTCTTTGTTCACCATCAAATATCATATCTGATCTTTTTTGTTCTCCCAAGGAAATATATCTCGTTACTCCATTCCCCGGCAGTGACTCCAAAAGATGTTGGTCCTAAAGTCTGCACCTAACTACTAAAGGGCAGCTAGGCCACCTCAATTTTAGAATGGTTGGTTTTTAATTTTTTGTTGTTCAGTTAGAGGGTTGGTTTTACCAAGGCAAGAGCGTGGTTGGGTTGGAAAATGATAAGAATGAGGGTCCTCCTTGGATGGTGGCACACTAATGACATAAAAGTGAAATAATAGAGGTAAAAACAAAGGGAAACAACAAACCACTCAATGAATAATCTGCTGCAAGAAGTTCAATAATTAAAATATCATTTCAAGACATTAAACATGTATCAAAAACACAATTACTTCCACAGGTTGCAATAAAAACAAATCTTCATCAAAGAATAGCCGTTATCACAGGTTGGATATTAATAAAGACAAGTTATACAGTAGCTGAAGGAAAAGAAATGTACTTCACACAAATCAAAACTGCATTCAATATAAGAAACACATACAAATTTGGGCACAAACACATTGTCATCAATAATATCTTCACTAGGTAGAGATCTTTAGTCCATGTGCAAAATGGGTCCAACCAGTTGTTGTATTGATCTCTTTTCCCCAAAAACTCCCACTTCCCTCAAAACATACAGAAATTGTATATTTATCAGAAATGCAAAGGCCCTCAACCAGTGTGGAACTGGGGCTTAACTCTACCACATCTGTCATTAAACAACTTATTAACTTCACTAGACACTTGCTGGAGTATATTAATGTATACTTCGATCCTGAATTAAATAAAAAGGAGTGATTCTCATCACACAAAAATACCATTGATTATGCCTTAATCTAAAAGAATCCTGCAATTAAATAGATGAAAACTGCTAATGGCAATGATATAATATTGATGGATGTATTGGAGCGAACTAAGATCTGACAAAAATGACCAAGAGTGATAGAAATGAGTTATGTATCGATCATGGCATGCACTCACGCTGTTGGATGCCACTAGAGACAACTGGAAGTGTGTCCATGTCTTTTCCCCACTTATATTTTGAGGACAAAAGGAAGTCGTGTTGCGCTTTTATGGAGTCTCGACGTGTATTTTCCCCATTCCTAGTTTGGAGCCCCTTTTTAAACCTTTCAAATATGAAATAAATGTGGGTGAGCCACTTCATAAATTAGGCATTCAAAGGTTTTAGAGCGTAGAGGATGCATATCCTCTGGAGGACAAAACCCTCAGAGTCATTAACCAACAATAATCACTTATTAACCAGAGATTACCTTTAACCTTCATCATTTTGGGACTTCGAGACTCCGACTCTTCGAGGTTCGAGAGTTTCTGAGTGCAAAGTACGAACATTTCCTGGATGGCCGAACTCCCAGAGTGACATGGTGACCTGACGTCATATCGTCGATGTGTCATGAAAAGAGAGGGACATGTGTCAGCTGGAATTAGCATGGATGATGCAATCAAAGGGCCTAATATGAGCTCCATGTGTCATTATTGATGAGTTCCACATGTCTTCGACACTTCGGCACTTAGACGTTTAGGAGTTTCTTGATGTAAAACATGGAAATCTCTCGAGATAGTACGGTCCCGAAGTGACATGTCTCAGAAGGAGAGTGACATGTGTCACTCAAAATTGAGTAGATGATGTGCCCAAAGGTGCTTGAAATGAGTGCCATATGTCAACGTCATATGGATGCCATGTGTCCTCTTCAGATGGATGCCACATGTCAATGCCATATGAGTGTTGTGTGCTTCAAAACTTCATGATTCTAGAGTTTTGGGATGTAAAGCATGGAAATCACCCGAAGTAGTATGGTCTCGAAGTGACATGTCCACACAACATCAATGTGCCAATGTGTCATGAAAAGAGAGTGACACATGTCACTCGAAAATGGGTGAATGACGCAACCAACTTACCTAAAATGAGTGCCACGTGTCATGATTGATGAGTGCCATGTGTCTTTGGAACTTCAAGACTTCGACACTTCGGGGATCTGTGCTTTCTCTGGACCAAAACCTCCCAGATGAACGAACTTGCGAAGTGACATGGTAGTGAGGGCCCACTTCGACACTTCAGAGTTTGACTCTTTGTTTCTTCGGCTCTTCGGGGTTTGAGAGTTTCTGAATGTGAAGTTTACATATCCCCCAAAGGGCTGAACTCCTGAAGTGACGTGTCAACATTTCAAGAATTCAGGCTTCGACTCTTCAGCACTTCGGGATTCTGGACACTTCGAAAGATTTGAACCAATGGCAAGTTCAGACTCCCGAATGCTAAAGTCACGAAGTCAATCATGTTAAACCCCGCATGAGTTTGAGACTTTGAATGTGCGAGAGCCATTGATCTATGTCGACTATTGGATCTCCACCATTGAATATTTGACCTGACTATTTGGCTTAAATTCTAAGCCCAAAATGGACTGCTTTGATTTGCTGCCTTTTCTGTGGAAGATTACTGAGCTTACAAAGGACTTGTTGGACCTGGATGTCTCTTGCACACACAAAATAATTGGTGGATCTTCTGCATGCTCAATTAGTGGAAAATATGATGACAAGTATTTCAAACTCAAACCAGAACATGAAATCACCTTTCAAGAAAGTGAAAAAGATGGTGCAAAATAAGTAAAGACAAGCAGGGGCCATGAAGCTGAGTGATTAAATAATGAAGAATAAGCTAAGTAAGTAACCAAAAAACTTAGAATTGATGGATGTATAGGGTAAAGGAGGGAAAAGGGCACGATGCATACCTAAGTTCCAACACAACCTTTTGCTCACTCTAAGAGAGAATCACAAAGAAGACAAACTTCCCAGTCTGAGAAATGACCCTCCAACATTTCTTGGCAGAGATCATGGAAATAACACTAGGCGGGACTACCTCAGGTATCCTGTATAATTTCACGTTCAAAGTAATAATAACATTGTGAGGCCTGGAATTTTATACATCATGATGTTTCCATAAACAATGTTGGCCCAAAAGAATATCACAAACTTCAAGAGGATCAACATCACACAATACCTCATCTTTGAATGGCTTGATTTTGTATGACAGGCGACACTGTTGGCTGACGAAGATAACTTCCTTGATGAAGCCATTCGATGGTGTACGACTATGGCTGTGACATTGTTGGCAGGGGTAGCCACTTCATGGCCTCTGTTGAGATGAGGTTCTTCTGGATACTGCTATCAATGATGAATTGCAGCGACATGCCTTTCACCCACATCTATGAATGAAAGATGTGCTCACCTTCCTCTAGCTCATCAAGTTCACCGGGCTGGATCTTGGTGGTAGAAACAATGGCACCCAGTTCCACATCAATGATCTATCTCCCCTTTTATGGTTCTGAATCAGAGTCAGAACCTACATCTGATTCATAGGCTTTTACCTTAGCCACCAATGACTTCTTTGAGAGACAATATACAGTGTTATGCCAAGGGATCTTATGGAAGTCACACCACTTCCCAGTATATTTCTTCGTCTTCCCATTGTCCTTCTTTTCTTGCAGCTTGGACTGGTTGTCCTGAGGTTTCCCATATTTTTTCTATCATTTGTTTTTTGGGTTGGGGCTTCCCTTTCCCTGCTTCTTCTATGATGGGTTCCTAGACCCAAACTGTCGTGTCTTTTATTTAATCTTTTGCTTGATTTTGACAACATATTGATAGGCCACACCCAAAGATGAGATGTCCAAAAAATCCATTTATGTCTGGATGTATCTATGCAGACCACCCCGGTACTTGAGCACCAGATGTCACTCAAAATATTTGATACCCATCTTGGTGTGCAAGGTATGGAAGACACTGGTGAATCTGGCACTGTTTGGTCTCTTTCCTTCCACAGTGTAGTCCATCTTGTATACAAGTCGTCATAACTTCCAACATGGTAGTATTGTTCCTTAATAAAATCCCTGAAGGAACCCCAAGTGGGTAAAACTACAAATAATGTGGATCCCTATATTTCCTTTTGCTCACAGAAAGTCTCCCACCAATCTTTGACATGGGGGATGACCTTGAAGAGCGCAAATGTAATATTTTCTCTATCAAAAATGTTTTGGACAGAAAAATACCCTTCTAAAAGGTTTAACCATTTATCTATGACATCCGCATATATAAATTTAACTTCAAATATAGGAATATAAAAATTGATCTTTACGTTGAAGGGGGCGACACCTCCACTTGAGGTGGATGCTTCGCTTGTCAGCAACCGTCGAAGGATTTGTGCAAAGTTGTCCATCATCACATTCCTTTGTCACTCAAGGGATTCCTTGAGAAACACTTTTAAAGGATATCATGTCCCGTGATCTCTCTTTTCACCCACCATGGATGGTTTCTTGGGTGTGCGAGAGCAGTTTTCCTCAAGAGAAACAAGCTCGAGACACAACTCTCTATACCCGGACATGCATAAAAAAATTGTCAACAAGAAGATTGCTCTGACACCACTGATCTGAATTTATTAGTGGAATGAAATGAAACCACATATTTGTAATATTAACACAGAGAAACATTGAAAAATAACAAAGATATAATAAAAATTGACTTCTATTAAATAAGAAATATGTTGAAAACTGTAAAATGCAGACTGAAAACAAGCTTGCTAGAATGGTGGCAACTTATCTTTGAGAAGGGATGTGAAAACTATGCTCATTTGCAAGAATATGAGTACAATGAGGCTCCGAAGGAATTTTTACAATAAACATGAATTCCAAAACTCTAGATATCCAAAAACCTAACCCTAGGAGATGAAGTACCAAAAGTCATGTGGGCCCCGTTGGGGTAAGTTAGTACTTCAACTTCCCAGGGTCGTAACTTTTGCATACGATTTCCGTTTAGGGCATACGATAGCTCGTTGGAAAGGTATTGATGAGGATATTCATTTAGGGGTATTAACCAATATATTTATCCGTCAATGAGGTTCCCAATAATGGAAAAATGTCGTTTAGGCCCTCAAAATGGCCCCAGAAGTTTGGGACCCAAAAAACTGCTAAAAATAGTAAGTTTCCAAAAAAATATTTTGAGCCGGTTGGAAAAGGTGGGTGGCAAATGAGATGCTCCTGGATCATTGTGGATATAAAATCCACTAGGGAAGGCTTCCTAAGCCATAATAAGGTCTAATCAACATGATAAAACTCATGTCAGGGTTCCAACTACTGCAACTAGACTACAACCTCTCGTTTCCCACAATCTGTCCCACCCTGGGAAGTGTGCTCCTTCTTTTCTTAACGATCCTTTGGCTACCCCACTTCCCTTTCATGGCTTCAAAAATAGGCTAGATAGAAAGTCTCAGAGCTTTGTATCCGTTTCCAAGTGCACAAGAAAATAAATTCCTATAAGTTCTCTCACCTGGAGAGATTTCTCATTGGCTTAAGAACCTGCTTCTTCAGTCTAATTCCCACATGCTTGACAACCTTCTTCTTCAACCCAAACCCCCAAGAAATTACTAGGTATAATCAACTCCAAAAATCTCATGTACATGTACGACTATGGATGGAAAGAGTTGGATGAATTATTGGTAAGAATGGAAAGAATGATTGAAATTACACTAAGTTCCCATAAAATATTTTCATTCCCTTAACTTGACACTTGCCACCTTGTGAACTAGCTTTGGATCCACTTGGTGACTTGTCCCCAACCTTTAGGGACTTAGGATAAAATCATTACATGAATTTATACTTTAGGAATAATATTATATTATTCCCTTGGCTTAAGCCCTCTTCCTAGACCCTTAGCCCCCTTTCCCTCTGATGTGGGGTTATATCCCCCCATACTCTTTCCGTTGAAGAACAAGTCAAAGTTTGCAGCTCAAAGGGAAGGAAAGAAGAATGATGCATTGGCTCTCAAGACAATTCTTAGTGGACTCTCAAGCCCTATCAAAGACAGCATGGGACAATGCACTTCCGCCAAGAATCTATGGCTAAATCTAGAGGAGACATATCAAAGCAAGGAAGAGAAAGAAGAAATTGAAGACCACTCCATCAAGATCATCAAAGGTAAAGAATCATCAAAAACTCTTGAAAGAATTATTTCTAAATGTGATTTTGAAAAAATTTCAAGTGAAGATAAAGAATCAAGTGATAATAACACAATGGAAGATTTTAAAATCATTTCAAGTGAAGATAGCAAAAAGGAAGATCTTGAAGATGTTTCAAATAAAGGCAAAGAAGTATGTGTTGATATTGGCAAAAAGGAAGATCATGAGGATATTTCAAATGAAGGTAAATAAAACTCTAAAGCCCTTGATTGCAATGATGATGATGATGAATTTTTCTCTACAAGTGAAGAAGAAAATGTAGATATAGTTTGTGTAAAGTTTGATGGTATTTATCCCATGAAAAGAATAGAAGGAAATCTATTAAAACTTCAAAAGGAAAGTGAAGAGGGGTTATACATGTATAGAAGTGATCATTTTTATACACACCATAACTATCTTTCGGATAACACTAAGAAGTTTCTTAGGAGAAGTCTAAAGCACATCTTGAAGTTATAAGAAATGATCAAACAACAAGAAGAGAGCAATAATACTAAATTAGAAGAAAAGGAAGAAGATATCACAAGACAAAAGAATGGAAACATGAATATAGATGATGAGATTAGTAAAAGTTTTGAAACTATTGTCCATCTCAAGACCCAAATTGAAGAAGCCAAAAGAATAGAGGAATTATTGAAGATTCAAATAAATGACAAGGAAGATTCATGTTGCAAATTAGAAGCTAAAATTGTTGACCTTAGAAAGAAGGTAGAAAAGTCAAACAAATTTTTGAATAGCTCACGAATCTTGGGTGAGATCTTGGAAACTCAAAGACCATCATGTGATAAATCAGGTCTTGGATACAAAGGAGAAGATAGACATGTTGAAGCAATCACCTCAAAGAAGCATGAGGTAAGTCCATCAAAAGAGGAAGACAATGTTGTAAATAAACCATCTACACAAGGCAAGGAAAATTTCAAAAGTACAAAGCAAGAAAGACATCAAGAAGCCATTCTTGAGACACCAAAGCAAAGGTATGAAAGTGTTTTTCATGGGTATTGCTATTCATGTAATGGATATGGTCACAAATATTTTGAGTGTAGATCCTATGAAAGAAGATATAATGGAAGACTCCATAACACCATGAGGTGTTGGAGATGTGATCAAGTAGGACACATTGCTGTTCACTGTAACTCCATGAGATGCTACAGCTGTAGTGGATTTGGCCATAAATCCCAGGAGTGCTAGAACACAAGAAGAAAGTCCATGATGAGGACTTCACATAGCATGGCTAGAAGAAGGAATGCAGTAAGAAAGGGAGACATCTTTGAAAAGATGGATACTCAGAGCTCATGTTCTGAAGAGAAGGGTCATCTATAGAAGTGGGTGAAGAAGACAGAGTAGCCAGATCAGAATGAAAGATTGAAGGGAAGTTCAAATGTGTCATCTACTAAGGCACACACAGGTAATAGTGGTGACAGTCATGTGTACACGTGTTCTGACCTTGAATAGGTCGCATACACACGTGCTTAGTTGTGCAAAAGGATGCGTGTCTATTGAAAAGCCTTGGGAAAAAGGCAATGCACATGGCTTGGAGTTTGATGTGATGGTATAACTCTGTATTCCAGAGTCTGACATTGTTTATTGCAGGCTTTGACACTGTTTTCTGCAGGTTTTCATGGTGAGATCACACAATGGTATAATAAAAATAAATCTTGGGTGCATGGCACTAACCCATGAATATGGTGTGATGTTGATCTGTTGGAGTACATAGATGGTACTTTTTGAAGTTTCATTGATATATCTTGTGATGTATTATTGGAAGCATATGGTATTGTTGGATATCATGGTGCATGCATTTTTCATGTGGATGGGATACACATTGAGACATCTAGTTGATAGTCATGTTGTACATCATTGGGGAGTCTTAGCTTATTGACGCATGGTTGATATACTTGCTTGGTGCAAGTAATGATACATGATGGTACACTCATGGATGGTATTTGTTTAGCATATTAATAGATGCACATTGTTTGGAATGTTGGTAGATGCACATGTTGGCATATTGGTAGATGCACATGTTGGCATATGGTGGATATAGTTCATGGATGATATCTTTTGGCACATTGTTGATGTACATGGTTGATGTACATGGATGTTGTGCACGGTGGGCACATTTTGGTACATGATTCACTTGGTGGATATATTGTTCATGATTCTCTATTTCATTGTTGACATATATTTTGTTTCATGATGAATGGTATAGCACAAGTTTGATGCATGAGCAGGTCTAAGGATCGTCATATGGTAGCATATTGCTCATCTTGCAGAGAAGATAGGGGGAGACATACCCTTAGGGGGAGTCATTCTTCTTCCCATGATTCTAAGAGGAGATATTTATTAGATGCATACCTAGAAAAGAGACCTATATTTGAAGAAAGAGCACAGAGGCATAATTCCAAGGGGAGCGATGGTCACAGGGGGAGTATGTTCGATGTATTTTCAGCATTACATCAGAGTGATATCCCTTGGTCAAAAGGGGAGAGATTATTTAGAGGAAGATCAAAGGCATTCAGATAAGGGGAGCAGCCCCAAGGAGAGTTCAAGCAAGGGGACCAGCCCCAAGATGAGAATGGCCCTTTGCCATTGATGTCAAAGGGGGAGATATAATCACATTGATGTGATTGATGTCTATTGATGGGAGAGATTGATGTGGAGAGATAGTCACATTGACTATTGATGAAGAAGCATGCCTTGTCTACATGTTGACATCAATAATTGGTAATTGGAGTTGACATCAATGTTGGTATTGCCATCAATGCCAAAGGGGGATATTGTTGGATCATGTTGTCATTGATGCCAATAGTTTGTCATTGATGCCAATAGTTTGTCATTGATACCAATGGTTTGATTATTTGGGAGATAGTTGAAACATATGTAAATGGTTTGGTTTGATTGATGTCATTTATTGATGTCAAGTAATTGATGGATCATTCCCTTGATGAGAATGCTATATGTCCAAGTGGAAACTAATCGATAAATAAGGATCATGCCCTTGATGAATGTTATATGTCCAAGTGGAAACCAATCGATAAATATGGATCATACCCTTGATGAATGTTATATGTCCAAGTGGAAACCAATTGATGCAAAGATGAATCATTATTGTCTTATCATGGTTGATAAGGTGCAAAAATGGATGAACTCCAAAGTGGTCCTCTTATGGTGAAAGCCCTCACGGGAAGACGCTTTATGGAATGAGTTATCCTAGAAGAATGGTTAAAGGACCCATGCTTGTATGTGGAATAATGAGATGAAAATAAATGAATTTGTTGGTGAAACTATCCTAGATGGATAGTGCTTGTCATGCCATTTCCGGTGGTATGTGGAATGTCACATAACTCCTCACGGTTTGAGAGTTATGGTCTTATGAAGTTGGAGGACCCCATATGAAGGCTTGAAGCCCCAAAAGGTCAAAGAAGTAAAAGTGCATGAAAAGAAGAAATCATTATTTAAATGATAAAGTAAAGTGACAAAATCAAGATGGATTATTTAAATGATAAAGTAAAGTGACAAAATCAAGAAGGAATATTTAAATGATTAAGTATTGGAGAACTTTCTATTCATGGAAAGTGGTTAACCCTAAAATAAGGAAAATAGGTTAAGTGACCTAGAAATGGGTTAAGTAACCTAAAAATGGGTCAAGTGACCTAGAAGATGAAAGTATAAATAAGAATCTAGGAGCTCTTGTAAAATGCACATTTTTGGTAAGAATCCTTTTTATGGATCAATGGAGAGCTTCTTGGTAATATCTTTTGGAGTATTGATGGAGAGCTTCTTGTAAGAGAATCTTATTGGTGTGGATCTCTTGAGCATGATTGAATATCTATTCTGAGGAAGAGAGTGAGAGGAGGATCTCATGGACACATCAAAGTTTCGTCAATGTCAGAGATCTTGATGACGAAAGTCTCAGAGTCACAGAAAACCCTATTTTTTGATGCCCATGCAGGCTGTCTGTGTATAGGGTGCGTGTACACATGGGATGGCTGTGTATAGGGTGAGTGTACACATGGGATGACTGTGTACAAGGAGCGTGGACTAAATAAAATCATGGAGATTTTTGTTTGAGCTGGTGCCAAGATCTTGGATGATGAGGCAGGTTCGAGATCTACATTCTATGGCCTCAGATCTATCACTAAGACACTGGTATGGTTACATTATTGTCTTGATAGATGCTATTGTTTGATATGTTGGGAATGCTTAGGGAATTCTTGGTATGGATTCTATGATGTGGCTCAATTTGGTTGATTTGATGGATGGAGTGAGCAACACTCTTGTGATTTTGTAGTAACATGATTGTTGTGGTACACTAGTTTTTTATACTTGATTGAGATAGCATTCATATTGATTTGTTGTGGAGCATGAGCAAGCTATTGGAGAGCTTGGATATATTGTGACTAGTTGTGGGTCAGTTTGGAATGTGAAAGACATAAGAGAAAGTGATTGCTGGTTGCAGAGGATCCGATCATGTGAAGAAAAGAAAAACCCTAAGTGCTCAAGAGCATATGCTTGTTACATTATACACTGGCTGCGTTCACACGCGGGCTGTAGTGAGCCAAAGCACGTGCACACATGGGCTGCACTACTAACAGGTCACGTACCTGTTGGCAGATTGATATCCGTTGATGATTGTTGCCTCATCTCAGTTGGTGCTGAGAATGTAAGCTGAGTCTTGCATATAGAGCTGGTTCTCTTGTAGAGTTGTACTCTATTAAGTTGTTGCTGATAAACCTAAGGATTGTAGTCTGTAATAAAAAGAAAATTGTACATACATATTGTGTTCTTAGTGTCCATTGTGATGATGACTTGTTGATGATATATTGCTGATATATGTTGCTAATATGTGCCTATATCTAACTGGTTATAAATGATAGCAATGGGTAATGAATAAATGTTGAATGCTAATTGATGAGTTTTGTGCAAGAGGGAAGTTTTGGGAAAAAAGAGCCCCACACTCATTCACCCCCCCTCTAAGTGTGGTAGGTGTGTCCAACAACATGTCCAATCCTCTCTAGGATTTCAAATGGTCCCCAATATCTAGCTCCAATCTTTGAATATTTTCCCAACTTCAGAGAACTTCTCTTGGCCTTCACTTTTAATAACACATGGTTACCCACTTTAAACTCTCTATGAGTTCTTCCCTTATCTACATAGTTTTTTTCCTGTCTTGGGAAGCCTTTAAACTATGATTTATCTTCACCATTTGTTTTTCCATTTCCATGATCAATTCTAGCCCAACAACCGCTCTATCTACTGGGTTTTCCTAGCTCACTGGCGTATTTCACTTTCAGACATATAATGCTTCAAATGGGCTCATCTTTAAAACCACATGATATCCATTATTATAAGCAAACTATACTAAATGTAGACAGTCTTCCCAATCTGATTTTTTATCCATCACATAAATCCTCATCATATCCTCAATCACATAATTGACCCTCTCTATTTTTCCATATGACTATGGATGTTATGTTGTGCTAAATTTTAGATTTGTCCCAAACCCTTTAAATAACCCCTTCCAAAATTTGATATAAATTTGGGATTTCTGTGAGAAACAATTGCCTTAGGAACACCATGTAGCCTGATAATTTCTCTCATATAAATCTATGCAATGTTATATTCCTTGTGAGTGAGCTTCACTAGAATAAAATGAGCATCTTTAGTTAGCTTATTCATCACCACCATGATGGAATCATACTACTTTGTTGTTCTGGGAAACTTGGTGATAAATTCAATTGTTACCACTTCCCATTTTCACTCAAGAATGGGAAATGGCTATCAAAAACTAGTTGGATGTCTATGCTCATCCTTGACCTTTTAACATTGAAGACATTTGGCTATATAATTAACTACTTCTTTCTTCATACCTAGCCAATAATATTGACTTTTGACACTTGCAATTGTTTTCTAGTAACTTGGGTTCCCAACATAAGGCACATTATGCATTTATCTTAGGACCAATTTTTTCAATTCTTTAAAATTAGGGACATAAACTCTGCCCCTATACATGAGGATTCCATCCTCCCTTATCTCATACTTTTCAATTTTATGCTGCAAATTGCCTTGTTGTAATTTTTCTTTCATCTCCATATAATGCTGATATGATTTTGCAGCATCCAAAATTATGTCTTTTAAATAAGACCTGTACATGCTAATGGTTGTAGGATAAATCTCATGCACTCTCTTGCTGAGTGCATCAACCACCTTGTTCTCTTTTCCTTTGATATGATTTATATAAAATTCATACTCACTAAGGAACTCCAACCATCTACTTTGTCTAGCATTCAATGTTGGTTGTCCAAAAAACTATTTTAGACCACTATGGTATGTCCTCAACTCAAATATATTTCCCTTGAGGTAGTCCCTCCACATCTTCAAGGCATGCACTATGACTGCCAATTATAAATCATGAGTGGCATAATTTCTTTCATGTTCTTTAAATTTTTTGACTCATAGAATATCGCATTCCCATTTTGGGTAAGGACTCCTCCAAGCCCTTATTTACATGCATAAGTGCACACAACAAAATCTTCATTTGGATAAGCTATTCTCAAAATTGTTGCACTTGTAAACAAGTTCTTCAAGTGTTGGAAACTTACTTCACAATCAAATGTCCACTCAAACTTCACACCCTGCTTTTGCAAATAAGTGATTGGGTGTGGAATCTTTGAGAAACCTTCAATAAATATTTTATAGTAACCTGCAAGTCTCATGAAAGATCTCATCTCTGAGACATTATTTGGTACTGGCCATCCCTCAATAAATCTTATCTTTTCTGGATCCACTGTTATCCCTTCCTCTGATATGATATGGTACAAATAATGTATCTGTCTCTGATAAAATGAACACTTTCTTAACTTTTCATATGACTGATGCTTCCACAATACTTGTAGCACCATCCTCAAGTGTTTATCATGCTCTTCTTCAAAATTAGATTAAATAAATATGCCATCCAAAAATACAATGACAAACTTATCTAAGTAATCTCTAAAAATACCATTCATTAAACACATGAATACAATTGGTGCATTTGGCAACCCAAATGGAACCACTGTAAACTCATAATGGCCATACCTCATTCTGAAGGTTGTCTTGTTAATGTCTTCTTCTTTAATTCTCACATGATGATAGCCTAATTTGAGGTCGATCTTGGATAATATCTTGACATCTTTCAGTTGATCAAAAAGATCATCTATCATTGGAAAAGGATACTTGTTATTCATAGTTACCTTGTTCATCTGTCTGAAATCAATGCATAACCTCAAGGTACCATCCTTCTTTTTCACAAATAATACTGGGGAACCTCAACACACTTGGGCATATATACCCCTTCTTCAAAATATCTTCAAGTTGCATTTGAGACTCCTTCAAATATGGTGTAGTCATCCTGTAAGGAGTCTTGGACACTGGGGGTGGTCCAAAGATCAAATTAATGGAGAAATATATATCTCTGTTTGGTGGAAAACATGGTATCTCTTTAAATACATCTTCAAACTCTTTTAAGACAACATAGTCTTCATTTTTTTACACTTTATCCTTATCTCCCTCCTCCACATGAGCTGCAAATATTTGGCATCCTTTCTCGAATCTTTTCTTCAGCTGTAAGGATGAAACTTCTTTGATAGTTACTACCCTTGGAATAAATTGAACTATGCTCAAGTTCCCTTCTTCATCCAAGCAAGTAAATGCCTTGTTATAATAGTCTAGGACAACATGAAGCTTGTCTAACCAATCCATACCAATTAGGAAATCATATGAGCCTAAAGGTATGATATTCAAATATGCCTTCATGGTCGATCCATTCATGTCCATTGGACATTCCTTAACCATCTCATTAATTGTTCTTTTAGCTCTTGTAGCTAACTGAACTGGCTAAGATTTCCCAAGATTGCTTATTTGAAAATGAAATATTTCCACCATCTTAGGATCTAGATAACTATGAATACATCCTGAATAAATAAAAATAAAAATGGGTTGGTTGTTGATCTTACCTTCCACTTCAACCATATGAGATTGAAACTCATATTTCTTGTTGTCTAGGGATGTGTACATCCTTGGTACATTTTTTCCCATGTCACCAACTAAATCATCCTGCTGTATATTTTGAATAGTCCTCACTTTTTCTCCTCTATGAGGGAAATATCTGTACATATTCTCTCATTCACAACCCGAACATTTAATAGGATGCTACCTTGGTCTTTGCCCCATTTTATCTATCATTATGGTCTCCTTAATTAGAATTTGGATGTCCCTGAGAATTATTTTTGAAGAATGATGGATTGGTCCCCTTCTTCCTCTTCTCCATATTGCCTTTCTTCTTGTTTTCCCAAGCCTTTTGGAAAGTTCGTCTTCCTCTATGCTGATCATAGAGGAATTTATACCTTCTTATGTTTTCCTCCAATGTCTTTGGATCATCATACTATATCCTAAAACTAAAAATTGATGGCATCCCACTCTGGTATCTTTGAATATTAACCTATTCATCCTTGATGAAATCAAAATACTTCAACAGTTATAAAAACCTCCTTTCATACTCGTCCATAGTCATACTCCCAAGATTTAGTTCGAATAACTCATTCATATTCCTATCATAATAATGCTAGGTTAAGTACTTCTTTTTTAAATACCTTTTGAATTCCTTCCAAGTAAGCTTCTTCTCATCAATGTGTTTCACTTGTACAAACTGGTCCCACCACATTGATGCTTTTCCCTTGAGATGGTAGATGAAAATTTTTCTTTTTGCTTGTGAGGAATAATTGTGCAATTGAAAATACTTCCTCATGTCCAAAAATCAATTCTCCTCATCCTCATCTTTCTTGTGGTCACCCTCAAAGGTAGGAGACTTGATCTCATTCATTTATCCTTGTAGTTCATCTACCTTGACCTCCTCTTAGTATTTATGATAGGAGATAAGCTTGGATTTTTGTGTTATTTCCTAATTGAGTGTCTTGGGGAGTGATGATGGTGTCTACTAAAATTTTATGATTCTCCTCTTTTGGCATGAGATCTATGAATTCTTGACTTTCTTGATTTTGTCTCCTTGTCCATTTTCTTCTCTATTCTGTCCAAGCTCTGCAACAACTTGATGTTGAAGCTACCTTGATACTCCCTGGCTTTCATAAGCCTCCCATTATCATCCTTATAACTCTGAACATATATTTTCATATTCTTTATTGTCTTTGCCAAATTCATGGTTTCTTGTTTTCCTTATCCATGACCATTTTATTTTTTCTTTGCATTACCCATGCTCACATACAACCCTCTTACTTCATCTTCATGGTTGTAATTTTTCTATGCATATTCCATGACTATGGCCTCTATGATAATTTTTTCTATTGTCTACTTGTGTCCTTAGTTCTGGAAAATGTACATGCAACAAGATTTTTTAGAAAAATAATTCAACAAATCTATAAAATTGTGCACAATTCTACCCCTTTAAGTACACTAGAATTCTTCTTTTTGATTCCTTGTGAATTGTATTATTCAATTCACATTTCTAGGTGCATATATGGATTCCTCTATCCAATAAATTTCCAATGATTATCTTCTTGCTCAAATCTGATCTCCGAGAAAAAATTTACAGTCATCTAAACATCATCCATTTACTCCTTTTATACACTTTTCATTCTAGTACAATTAATTCCTAGACACCAACTTCTACCACTTGTATAATTAAATATGTCAGGAACTGGAGAAACATTTGTATGAGACATAGTTAAAAAATATGACAGAGAATCCATAGAAACTCTCATATTTTCACTCTGATGTTTGACTAAAAAATTACAAAAATATGGAAATGTCAACTTTGTCCTTTTTCACCCCTTTTTCCAGACTTGGAATTTTTAGCCCAATTGACTATCTCCCAAACTGTGCAGTTTTGGAAAATTTTCACTAAACCAAAGTTTTCTAGATTGATGATTATACAAAATCATGAGTAAATAATTTTTTCCAGTTCCACAATCTAGAGACCCTTTTCCTCCTCTGAAAATCCCAAAAATCCCTCAAAAGTGGTTTGAAATAAAGGATTTTTTCCTCTTTTGACACCTCCACTCCAAAATCCTTGGAATTCGACCAATCCATTCAACAATATTTTCATGTATACTCTTTTAATACTGTGTATAAGTTTCAATTGTTGGATTACTGAGAGGGGGGGTGAATCAGTAATAGAGCAATTTAATCCTTTCTCACCATCAAATGCAAGTGTTATATCAATGTAGCATTATCATCCATTAGTTGCAGAGTAAATAAACAATTAACAAATGAACAATCATACAAATACATAGTACACCGATGTTTTACGTGGAAACCCAAAGCGAGAGAAAACTACATAATGCTTTTTTTTATATGTCTTTAAGAATTACATTCATTGGAAGCACCAACTTCCTTTTTTCTAGCTACAATTGGAAGGAGGCTCCAATCCCCTAGTTTCTCGGGCTACAACCTGAGGGAAGCTCCAACTCCCCAATTCTCTGGCTACAACCAGAAGGAGGCTTCAACCCCCTATTTTCTCAGGCTAAAACCTGAAGGAAGATCCAACTCCCCAATTCTTTGGCTACAACTAGAAGGAGGCTCCAACACCCTATGTTCTCCGACTACAACCTGAATGTGTCTACAACCACCTGTCCTTGCCCCCGTCCAAACACCCTGAAATAAAAGTAGAATGATGGAACCACTGCCACACTATCACTGTGAGATATACTGCTGTAAACCTGTATCAATCAACCTATAATCAACCTATACCATAGATAAGTGCATCAACCATGCATCAACCTGTACTAAACAACCTGTAATTAGCCTGTACCATAAAAAAGTGCATGAACCATGCACCAACCTGTACCATAAACAAGTGCATCAATCATGCACCAACCTGTACCTCAACCTATACCATCAACAAGTGCATCAACCATGCACCAAATATGTACCAATCATGCATTAAATACACATAAACTGTGACTCATCAGGATGTACCAACATCATCAACTATACACCTCGTGTATGTGCCAACTCATCAACTACTTGTATCAACCATGTACCCAACATGTACCTCAACCATATACCAAATACATATACCAATATAACCATCAAAAGTTCTCTAGCAATACATCACACCATCCATAACCAAATACCATAAACCATTACATCAAACCATGTGCCACAACCTCACTGTTATACAACCTCTATCTGTAACATACCTCAACCAAAATCCCTCATCAATTTCATCATTCAAATCTGATTTCTAACTCTATAACAAAACCGGTGTATGTGATCACATACCTGCAAACCTTCGTCAACAAGAGACTAGCATTTTCATCAAATTTTACTTTAGTCTCACATGACTAGTTTTGGATTAGTCAACAACCCTAAATTTAAATAATCATAAATATGTACCTGTAATGAATAAATATATGAAAATGGTACACAATGTTCTTCAGTTTCTTTTATGCAATTCCTCCATATTTCACTACTTGGAACCTCTCAGAAAATGAGTTATAGCAAAATGGAATACCTTGTTGAATTTTGGCTTATTCTAGAGATCGAACTTGTAGATAATTCCGTGCACATAATATTTGTTGTATAGATATGAAAAATAGTACAAACCATACTACACACTATACTCTAACCAATACATTTTGTCTTACTGAATTTGGATCTATTATGAATAAGTTATGATGTTTTTACCTGAAACACCTGTTTTAGACTAGTTTCAGGACTAGCCACAAACCCTATTTTCCACGGAGTGTAAATCCAAAAATACAACGACCCAGAAGCTGAAATTTTTATCACAACTACTTGGATATGTTTCCTCAACATCCTCCTCATTTCGCATTTTGAATCATTCTATAAAACAAATTATTGTGAAAATGGTGAGATGACCTGTAAATAACATACCTTAGAAAACATCATCAAAATAATTTATACTCCCTTGAATTTCAGCCTTCTTTACTTCAACTTCCCTATAAAATTTAGCTTAGATATCCTTTGGTTAACTCAATCACTTGTAGATAGTCAATATTCTCAAGTGTGATTAAAATGAGAGACCTTTGCCTCTTATTTATACTTTTATGTAGCTTCATCAAGGGGTTACCTTTTAATCATTTTAACCCACTTTCCTTATTTTAGGGCTAACCCACTTCTAACCACTTGTCCACTTAGTAATTTTTTCGTTAAATTTATTATTTAAATAATATATTTTGTATCCACTTTGACTTATAGAATATTCATCACTTCACTTTATTATTTACCTTCTAAAATCTCTTAAACCATTTTCCTTATTTTAGGGCTAACCCACTTCTAACCACTTGTCCACTTAGTAATTTTTCCATTAAATTTATTATTTAAACAATTTATTTTGTATCCACTTTGACTTATAGTACACTCATCACTTCACTTAATTATTTAAATAATTTCTTCTTTGCAACCACTTTGACTACTTTGACCTTTTGGGGCTTCTAGATGACTCACAAGGGTTCTCCAACTTCACATGGTCGTAACTCTATAACCATGAGGATTTATGTGACGTTCCACATACCAACAAAAATGGCATGACATGTACTATCCATCTAGAATATTCTTACCTTCAAATATATTAAAACTCATACCATTATACATCAAACAAACTTGGGTCCATTAACCAAACCTTTGTGCTACTGAAATTCACTACCGAACTTTCTTCAAGGGTGACAACCAACCCAAATAATCAACAATATCCCTCTTTGGTATTGATGGAAATACTCTGATGGAATAATGAATTCATATCACTCATTCTCCCCCTATGACCATTGCTCCCCCTGGAACCATGCCTCTGTTCTCTTTCTCCAAGAATTTACCTATGCATCTAATAAATATCTCCCCCTTTGTCATCAATGGAAAATGTATCTTTCCATCTAGGGCTTCTCCCCTTGAATGAACTGTCCTTGGGGATACTCCCTTTGAATGAACTCTTCCTGAAACAATCTCCCAACCCGAACTTTCCTTTTTATGGGCCTTCCTCGTGTAAATCTAAGACATATAAGATAAGCATTCAAAAACATTCATTTTGGAGTAGAAATTACTTCGAGTCTCTAGCGAAGATACTCAAAGGCTTGTCGTGGAAGCGGTTTTGTAAAGATGTTTGCCACTTGTTCTTTTGTGCCCACATATTCAACTGTGATGTTCTTCTCTGCAACTTGTTCCCATAGAAAGTGATACTTGATTGGAATGTGCTTTTTCATGGAGTGCATCAACGAGTTTTTTGAGATACTGATGGTGTTTGTATTATCCCAGTAGATTGGAATGGGCTCATCATAATTAACCTGTATATATGTGTTGGCAGCCAATTCAATTTTTTCAATTGCCCTAAAAGCTGCCTACACCTATGTCTCTTGAACTTCAATTTTTTGTCGCATTTTGCAACTAGACATTTTTTTATTTCTTGCGACAATTGCAAACTGGTTTCGATTTAGTTTTCACAACTGAAAGTGTGAAAACCCCTCCATCGTTATTTGGACTGTTATCATCTTCTCATTGATATTCTGAAAAGGAACTTACCTTTGGTTTGTTATTAAGTGGCTGGAGTGATCTTTTCAAACTATGTCCATTTATATACTCTTACTTTGATTGAGAATTTTGATTTTATTTGATTAATAAGCCATTAAGAATGCAAATTTATTGGTTACATTTGATTCTATAAGGGTCATGATTGATTTTGGATTTAGATGATATGATCCTTATTGTTATGAGCTTTTGACTTATCAATTTTATAAGATCTTTTGTTACAATGTTTTAAAAACTTCGAATCAAAACATTTGACTATGCAACGAGCACATTGGTAATATTATGAGTTTGATGGAAATAGCTTGAAGTTATACAATGGTGCGTTGGTTAACTTTGGGTTTTGATTGAACGGTTCTAAGTTATGCAATGACGCATTGATATAATGTATGGTCTTGGTATGGCAAGTTGATACAATTATCCACCGCCCAAAGTGTCGGGTTGGCCGATTCATATGGTTTAAACAATATTATGGTGGATGGAACAACACTGTACTGTGCCATTATTATCCTGCATGGTGGTGGTAATCCCACCACCTTCGCATGCATACAATTAATCCATTCCCCTTTGAGCGCTGCAGCTGTTAAGCTGTAATGATTTTCGACCCTGTGTATTGTATTGATTCAAACCCTACTATGCAAACAAGCCATGGCTCCAGTCGTAAGGGCCGAACCCAACGGTTGCCAAGCATTGCTGATGTTCGATGGCGCTTATAGCGACCTGGAGAAATTCAGATGGCTCCCATTCATACGCAAATTCGATGGTTATAACCCTAGCATGGCTCGACAATTTGCGTTAACCTTCGATGGATGTCGAGCCAAGGTTGCGGATGTGCAACTGGAAATTAATGAGCAATTTCTTATCTTGGCTACCAGCCTGCCTGCTACGGGACATAAGTGGTCAAAAAATTGCAAAGTGGAAGATGTCCCGTGGACATTGCTCTTCCAATCTCGACTGGTGAACTCCTGCGACAAAGGTTTGCCTGCAAATATGTTAAAGCAGCGCTGGCATGACCTGCTAATGATAACCAAGCAATTCATTACTTGCGAGGGCAGGTACGGGTTCATTTTCTTGTATCACCTTTGTCTATTGATGGTTTTTATAGGCTACAAGCTTAATATGCCTCACTACCTGCACAGAAGTTTGTTTAAGATGGCTAAAAGGTACAAACGCAACCAGGCCAATACCAGCCTCTTCCATTTTGGGTTAATTAAAATGATTATGGTTTATGAGTTGGGGTTACATCGTGACTGTTGGAGTGATTTTCTCAGTCATGATAACTTTGAAGATCCAAGCCCACCACAGGTTGATAAACCTGTGGTGAGCGAAAGCAAGCCTGTCCCCCCTGTCCCTTACAGCGTTTTTCTACCCAAACCTCCACCCGACTCACCTATGAACTTGCCCATGTCTGTGAACAAACAGGTCGAAATTGCTAAACCCGTAGCCAACAAGCCCAAAGCTAAAGCTAGTACGAATTCTAAAGGCAAGAAAAATGCCCAGTTAATCTCTCGCATGGCAAGAAATAAACCAAGACCCCCTATCAACCCTGAGCCTATCGTGGTCAGTGAGGATTCTGATTCAGAGATTGAACGTTTCCTTGCAAACGAGTATCCCTACTCAGAAGGTCTGTGTGACAAACCCTCATACGACTTTGTCAAAAACCTACCACCTTGTTTGCGGGATGATCCCAATTTTCCAGGCATTGAAATGCCTCGTGGAAACCTCAGTGACTCGTTGAAACCCCCTCTTACTCAACCAGTTGTTCCACCATGCGATTAGTGTGGCTTATGGTTGGAAAGATACTACCTAGATGTGCCGATGTTGCAATCCAGAATTCATGCTCTGGAGGATCAAGTGGCAAAAATCACCAGTCATAATGCGAAGGTGCAACCCACTGACAAGAAACATCGAACAATAGGTTCAATTCTGTTTAAGAATGTCGAGTCCGCTACGAAAATCGTCAATTCAAAGTTGGCATAGCCCGAGAAACCTCACTGGTATGATAGTCCCCTGTTTATATGTGACACACTCATAAGCTCTGTTTACATCGTGAATTGGTTTTGACACATAAGCATGCATTGCTGTATATAATTTCGTTTTGATTTTCATTTTGATTGGATTTGATGTTGATTCTATTAATCATAACGTGGATTTGATTGTTTTAAATTGGTTGCAATTGAATGTTCTGTTGCATCTATTATAGACACAAACTATTTTGCATTTCAAATTTTGAAACACGATCTATGTTTTGATCCGAATTGGTTATGATGTGCATGATGGGTAAACTATCGTTATATGTTACAATTTTATTTACATATGACTTTGACCAGCTCGGATACGGTTTGGATTATGTTTAAAAAGGGTTTTCTTTTATATTTACCCAAATCGTGAATTGATACAAATCGTAACAATCATGCAAGTCCCAGCCAGTCAATTCGTTATGGCCCGTCGACCCTGTTTTCTTTTGAATTGGAATGACAATGGATATTCAGTTACGAATGGATTTGTAAAATGGAAATGATCATGCCCAGGATAACGAGTTGTTCTATATTTGACTCAAGCCCGATTTTATTTGATTGCTGCCCAGCTTATGGTTATCAATGCTGTTGAATTTTGACTGTGTAACACCCAGCGATCTAAATCTGTGGTAAAGATGGTTAATACTGTTATGCATTTTTCATTTTGACTGTATCGTAACAGCCTTTCCGTATTGATATTTGATTGAAACAACAGGAATCTTATGCACATCATTACAGCCATATCAAATCGATGTTGACTGTGGTAGATTATGAGTCTGTTGGATTAAATTATGGTTGTGATTGTATTGGATTACATTGAATCTCATATGATACGATTCACCATTTATTTCATTTAATATGAAACAGTTTGATTGCTATATGACCTAGTTTTATGTTAACTAAAAACAGAGCATTCTTTACTCTGTTTCGATTGCATTCATTTTGATATTGTTTATTTTGAATGATAATTTCACTTGAATCATTGGTAATTCATTTTTTGATGATTATTAAAAGATGATTGGATTTGATTTTATTTGATTGCTATCTGGTCCTGTATGCTATTCTTGACTAGCTACAGAATCAGGAGATTCTGTAGCTAAGTCTGTGGAATCAATTTTTTATTGTAGATATGATGAGCAGTTAAGGGATGTCTTACAGTTTTCACTTGCATTTTATTTTCTTAGTTTAGGAGATTTTGGGATATCTCCCAGATTATGTAAAACTATTTGATAGTATCCACAAGGAGGTTTTTACCTTGTGGAAAGACTTATATATACCTAGTATTTTTGTGTAATAATCATCTTCATTCGTGGGAGAACAAGGATATGGAGTTCTGATACAGACTGGAGCAGAATTGATGCTTTGTCACAACTTTAGCTTCTCAATATATCAACATTTTGTTTCATGTTTTGTATATCACTTTGCTTATGGTTTATGACTACTTTAGCTATCTAAATCAAATGCAAATGATATAATTTTATTACTGTTATCCATATCTTGTCTCTTCCAAATAGATAAAAGACATAACAATTGTTAATTCTATTTGTGAATGACAGGTTTATCTTCTTCATGAATTGAATTATATATATAAGTTTCTTGCATAACAGGTTTCCCTTATTGCAGGAATTTATAATCTTAAGATTGTTATGATTTTCTTTTATGTCTTGTTTGTCCTGTAAAACACTTCAAGAAGCAGCACAACCAATCGTTTACGAAAATCTTACGGACCAACCGGTGCGAGTGTTCTCCTCCGATCATCTTAGAAGTTATCATACACAGGGTAGACTTGGAGCATTTCCAGGTCAATCAGTTTGTTGTTTACTATTTTCTTTAAGTAGTATAAGTTTAATTAGATTTATATTAGATTGTTTAATTTCGGTAATTATATTAGATTGTTTAATTTCAGTTATGTTTATTTCTTTTTCATAAAATATAAAAATCAAAAAGAGATCCTTGGCTGTCTTAGGGCAGCGAACACATGAGTTTTACAGGTTTTAATTAAATCTGTAGGTTGTTTATAGTATACATTTGTGAATAAGTAATATTGCAACTGGTAATTAAATAGTTGATTTGAGTTATTATAATAGTAATTTGTAGATTGTACATAGTTAGATTTAGTTTTAGTTTAATTTAGTAGTTTGTTTTAATTAGATTAGTGTATTAGTTAGTTTTAATTTGTTTGTTTTCTTTGTCTTAGATTATTTAGCTCAGATCAATTCTCTCTTTGGTTTTCTTAAAAGTCCTTAGAGTGGCCAACAGAGCCGTTAAACTCGTCAGGGTGGTCCATTCCAAACGGCTTGGGTTATTTAGACAACCCCGGACCGGTTCCACTCTTCCAGTTGACGGATGGTCAATTTCACCCGTCAACAAATGGTGCTAGAAGGAGGGCCAGAACTTAATTAATGGCACGAGGCAGTCGCAAGAATCCTCCCCCACCTAATCGCACACCCATAGTGATTAGAAGCCGTTCACAAGATAATATTCCCCCTCAAACATCAACTACTTCAACCGAAGATCCACAGATCACAGTTGAGCCAGCAACCCCTAATCCTACAGGTGGTGATTTCCAAGAGATCGTTCGTCAATCTCTTATCATAACACATAGTGCCTTAGCCAGTCTTAGGTGACCAAACCGCCTGTGGGGTCAACCTTTAGACTTCTCTGATATCAGAGAACAATTAGGTGACATAGACCTCACTGTGAATCCTACAGATCCAGACACAAATCCTACTGCAGGAGGATCTGGGATACCTCCTTCACCACCTCCTTCATCTCCTTCCTCTTCTGGAGGAGATTCCTCCTTTGACGAAGGAAAACCACCTTCTCAGCCTTCCACAGCTAATTCCCCAATGGCAAATCAGAACAACCCTGCTAGACCCTGGTTGGACCAGGATGCTGTAGTTGTACCTGGAGCCCAGCACCCTTTACCTAAGCACCCGGAGAAATGGATTCCTAAGTTTGATCCTGATTCAAAACAGATAGCTGAAGACCATATCAAAAAATTTATGTTAGCCATCAGACTCCGTAACGTTGAACATGAAGATGTTGTCTGTAGGTTGTTCCCTTACACCTTTGAGGGTAATGCGTCCACTTGGTATTTTGCCCAACAGCCTCATACTATTGTGTCCTGGGAAAAGTTTGAGTCATGCTTTTTGGAAAAATTCGGAGTTGGCAAACCTCCAGAAGTCTTAGTCATGGATATTTCAAACTTAAAAATGAACGCAAAAGAAAAAGTTAAAGATTTTAATCAAAGATTTTTAACACTTAAAAATCAAATCCCTGAAGACTCTATGCCTGCTGAGAGTCTTGTAATAGCTTACTACACTAAAGCTCTACATCAAAGTATAACTATTTGGGTGAAAAGATCCAAAAAGGCCACGTTGTTAGAAGCCTTCGAGGAGGCTACGCAGATTGAAAAGGACATACTTAGCCTTAAGGACTCTTCTAGCAACGAAACTGAGACTGTTCCTTCTTCCAAGAAGAAGATTGAAATTCTTCCCAGACCTACACAAAACAAGACACAACCTGAAAACTCTGATTTGGAAAATTTAACCAAAGTTGTACAAAAATTATCTAATCAAGTTATAGATTTAAAAAGGTCGACTGAAGAAGCCTCTTCGAGCAAAGGACCCTACAAACCTCCTTTCCGAAAGCCTTTTCCTACAAACCGGCCTAATCCAAACCCTGAAGGCTTGAACCTAGAAAGTTTGCAATGTGCTCTCCAGACAATTCTAGGGGCCCAAGATGACTTGATCCCTCTTGAAATTCCTCAAGAGGAGGTCGAGAAGGAAACAACTCAAGAAGAAGAGTCTTCTCCAAATATCTTTGGACACTTCTCGGATAGTATCTTCCAAGCTAACTTCGAGACTGTTCACCCTTACAACACTAGGAGTAAGACAGACAATAAACCTCTTGCCAAGAACACTACAACTTTACCTCCAAAGCCCTCTAGATCAGTAGAAACTAAACAAAGTAATGCTAGTCCTAAATTAGATTATGATGTTGTTGAAGATCTTAAAAAATTAAGGGCTAACATTTCTATTTACGAGTTGTTGAAATTTCCATTTTTGCTACAGAAGATGTTGCAAAATATTTTAGACAATGGCAAAAATGGTAATTCAAATGGTAATAAGGTTGTGCAAAGCAAAGTTCCGCAGAAGACTTCCACAAAAAATAATCCTGATCCTCAAGACAAAGGAAGCCTTCATGTACCAAATGTAAATAATGTAAATAGCACAAGTAATGTAGATAAAGTAGCATTAGAAAATGCGAGTAAGAAATCACAAGCTACATCTCTAAATACTCGCAAGAATGTACCTCCTTTTCTTTTAACTTTCGAAATCTTCAACAGAAATGTGCATAATTGTATGGTTGACTCAGGAGCATCGTCAAATGTGATGCCTTGGTCAGTTTGCCAAAAGATTAACACCAAAGTAGAACCATCTTCTTTGAAAATAATACAACTTGATCGAACGGATGTTAAATTTATAGGCGAACTGAAAAATGTATTGATCAGATTATCGTCTAACCCAAAGGTTCATCAGGTTATTGATATAATTGTGGTAGATATTCCAGAAGTGTATGGTATGTTTTTGAGCAAGGACTGGTCGGAGCAGCTACATGGTTACTTCACATCGGATTGGTCTCACGTATGGCTTCCAGAAAACGGTAAGCCCAACAAGATCAGGGTGAATCATGAGCGTTACCTCAAGTTCACGGTAACATTCTTGAATGACCCCAACGAACCATATACACCTCCGGCCGATTCACCTGAAGTCCAAGGGATGGACACCTACTTCATAAATTTCATGGCTGAAGTTTCACCTATCAACAATCCACAACAACAATCCGAGATCAAAGCACGTACGCAACCAACAGCTTCTATTCAACAGTCCTGTGAGCCCGATGAAAATCAAATTTGGTCTTTATATTTCGACGGTTCCAAGTCTAAAGAAGGAGCTGGTGCTGGCTGCATCATTATCGATCCGACAGGTAACAAAACATTATTGGCTTGTAGATTAGAATTTGAATGTACTAACAATATTGCAGAATATGAGGCTTTATTACAAGGTCTCAGAAAAGCCTTGGACAAGAACATTCAAAATCTAGTTGTATTCGGCGACTCTGAGATAGTGGTCAGGCAGGTGAGAAATTCTATACATTGTCTTTCCCCGCATCTCAAATCGTACCAGTCTAAGGTATGGAGTTTAATGAACAAATTTTCTGCTTTTAATATAAATTCCATTCCTAGATTAAACAACGCAGAAGCAGATCTACTCGCTAATGTTGCCTCTAAACTTCTTCCTGCAGAAGGCTTATCTCCAAACACATTCTCCGTGGAGCTATTGTGTCGACCATCTGTTCCTGACAATATCACAAACTGGAGAGTATTTGATGATGATCAGCAGATCATTAACTTTCTACACATGGAGGAAACTTTTCAAGGTGTTGTGATAGATGAACAAATGCACGACGACAATTTGCATGACTTTACGGTAATACCTAATCCGAAATCTCCAGAAGCTCTATTGGACATGGTAAATTCCATACCCAAATCTGTTATTAGACTAGAAAAGTTTTATGATTTTGAAGATAAATTTAAAAAGACGGTCAATTGTAAAACCAACAGTTCCTCATTGTCTTATGAAAAAGTCAATTTAGGAACTAGTGAAAACCCTCAGTGTATCAATTTAGGCTTGGGATGTTCTAGACAAGAAAAAGCTGCTTTTGTTAAATTATTTAAAGAATTCAAGGATGTCTTTGCATGGACTTATGACGATCTTAAGACATTCGATCCTAATATTATACAGCATGTCACCCCGATGAAGCCCCAAACCTTACCCTTCCAACAGAAACTGAGGAAAATGAATCCTAAACTGGAACTGATCGTACAAAAAGAATTGAATAAACTCCTAAGTGCTAAAATAATTTTTCCTGTTAGACACACTCAATGGGTATCCAACCTTGGCCCAGTGCGGAAGAAAAATGGGGAAATTCGACTTTGTGTCGATTTCTGAAACCTCAACAAAGCGTCTGATAAAGATAATTATCCCGTCCCTCCCATGGAATAGATTCTTCAACAAGTATCTGGTTCCGAGAGGCTATCTTTACTATATGGTTTCTCTGGATACAACCAAGTCTTGATGTCTCCGTCAGACCAATTAAAAACTACCTTCCGTACTCCGTGGGGCACTTATGCTTATCGCAAAACGCCCTTTGGATTGATTAATGCTGGTGCTACCTTTCAGAGAGCAATGGACATTTCTTTCCAAGGCTTGATCAATCACTCCGTAGTAGTCTACTTAGATGATGTGACCGTTTATTCTAAAAACAAAGACGATCATCTAGCTCACTTACGAGTCGTTCTGCTACGATGTCGTAAATACGACATCTCTCTGAACCCCAAGAAGTCCATCTTTGCAGTAGAACAGGGTAAATTACTAGGATTCATTGTGTCTAGCGATGGAATGATTATTGACCCCGAGAGGACCTAAGTCATCACTAAACTTCCCCCACCTACCTCCAAAAAATCCATGCAATCTTTCCTAGGCCAGATTAATTTCGTGAGAAGGTTTGTCCCCAGTTTCTCCGAAATGGTCAGGCCTCTCCAAAACCTAATTAAGAAAGACACCTAATATCGCTGGGGACCCACTGAAAACCAAGCTTTCAACGCTGTAAAGAAGGCCATAATAGAAGCTCCGTCTCTCATGAGCCCTGATTTCTCTCAAGACTTTACACTCTATACTTTTGCCTCTGATCGTTCCTATGCCGCAGTCCTAACTCAGAAGAATTCCGAGAACAACGAAGTACCCATCGCCTTTATGAGCTCTGCTTTCAAAGGTGCTGAACTTAACTACCCCACAGTTGATCGGCAAGTCTACGCTGTCTTCAAGGCAGTTAAGCATTTCCAGTCTTATCTTCTAAAGTCTAGGACGAAGGTCATTGTCCCCTACCCTGCCGTAAGGAACTTGTTAGTGCAAAAATAGTTAGGAGAGAAAAGAGCCAACTGGGTCACCTCCTTGCAGGAGTACGACTTAGAAATCACCCCAGCTCAGATTGTGAGAGGCCAAGGGTTGTGTAAGTTGGTAGCTGATTCAGAAACTGAACAACAAGAAGATAGTGATACGTTAGACTTAGAACAACGCGATCAAAGTATGATTTGTTGTACACAGAACCTCATGAGTCCTTGGTACGATGATATTAGACACTGTCTTGAACATGGATCAACACCCCATCACCTTGACCCAGCCAAAAGAAGAGCGTTGAGACTAAAGTCTGCCTCCTTTCATCTAGTTAACGATATACTGTTTCGTCAGAATTTTGATGGCGTACTGATGCGTTGTCTTGAAAAGGACGAAGCAGACAGAGTCTTTCTTGAGTTGCATGCAGGAGAAGCTGGTGGTCACTTCGGTGGCGATACCACTGCTCATAAGGTATTAAGAGCCGATTATTACTGGCCAACACTTTTTAGGGATGCCCATGCCTTCTGCCGTAAATGTATCATTTGTCAGAAAGTGTCAGGGCGATTACAAAAACCAGCCTTCCCCTTGCAACCAGTTTTAGTCGATTCTCCTTTCCATCAATGGGGCCTTGATATCATTGGTCCTATTAACCCTCCATCCTCACAACAACATAAATATATTGTGACAGCCACTGATTACTTTACTCGATGGTCTGAAGCCGCCACGCTAAGAACTGTTAACACAAGTCAGGTGATCTCTTTTCTAAACTCGAATATCATCACCCGTTTTGGTATCCCTGATTGTCTAGTCTTTTATAATGCTTCATACTTTTCCTCTCTTGAAATGAGTGAGTTCGCCTTAGAGAAAGGAATAAAGCTGAAGTATTCTGCTAGCTACTACCCCCAGGGTAACGGCTTGGCATAATCAACCAACAAGAACTTGATCAAGATTATCAAGAGAACCGTGGCTGAAAATCACAAGAACTGGCAAAACGCACTGTTGAATGCACTGTGGGCTGATAGGGTAACACCCAAAGCCGCTATAGGTAATTCCCCCTTTTTCCTCGTTTATGGCAGAGAAGCCATTCTGCCACCTCACATTCTTCTTCCTTCGCTCCAATTGTCACAAAAAGTTCAAGAAGAATATTGTCCCCCTTTAGAAAACCGTATTAACGCTTTGATGAAGTTAGAAGAAGTAAGAACCCAGGCTAAGTGTAAACTAGATCAACATCAACAACTGATTAAAAGCTGGTTCGATTCTAATTTTGCTTCTGATAGAAATTTTGAAGTAGGTGATCTCGTCTTAAAGTGGGACAAACCACACGAAGGGAAAGGTGAACATACCAAATTTCAAAATTTGTGGCTTGGGCCATTTTTGATTGCTGAAAAGTTGGGTCCTAGTTCCTTTCGTTTGTAGAATCTTGAAGGGTAGCTTGACACCTATCCGGTGAATGGCCAAGCCCTGAAAAGATACTTTGCTTGAATTTTATCCTTGTATATTATGTAAATATTGCCTTTTGTCTTGATTTTTGCCTTTATTTTCATTTTTTGGTTGTTTGATTTGAATGATCAGTTTTGTGTGTTTTGAAACATATGCATGCCTGTGCATTGAGCCATTCAGACAAAGACCATAAGAAAATCTCCTCGCTGAAATAACTTCTGAAAGATTGTACAAACATCAGTGATATATTTCTGAAAATGATGTTGGAAAATTTTGTTTGAAAGAAGTTTACTAATTTCAATCTCTGAGTGAAGTTTGTCATGATCATCTTTATCTTTTCACGTTGTCCCTTTCCATAAAGGAATGACTCAAAAGGATGTCTCCGCGTCATAGCAAGTTGTTTTAGAAATAAAACATTTCTGGAGCTGAATAAAGGACAATACTAAAAAATTCTGATGAGGTCTAAAAAATATGATAAAATACCAAGATTTTTCAGCGTCACCCCGCTCAGCTATCCAGAAAAACAAAATAAAAATATTAATAAGAGCTGTGGGAAGTGTTTGTAAACCCGTCGGGATACTGAACAGGTCCGCTGGCAGCGGGTAAATGCAAGCATGGCGCCAAGACAACTTCGCCGGGGTACTGAACAGGCCTGCTGGCAGCGAAGCAATGTCGGGTACATGAAAATCTGTAAAATTATAAGAAACCTCTTTTAAAGTCCTTTATTCTAATCTAGAACTTCTTTACAGGATACAGACGTCCGAGTGGGTTAAATGGCAACACTGTCGAGGCTATGGATGCCTGCTGTTAGCAATGGCCATGCCAACAGTATTGAAGATTTTATCATAAACATCATGACTTGCTAATCTTAAGACTGTTATTGGTTTGCGTCTTTTGAAACATCGCTGAAAAAGATAGTAAATGATGATGTTGGTTAGATTTTCTAGTTGTTGTTTTAAGTCGAATTTTTCTTTGCTGTCCTGATCTGAACTTGTTTCTTTCAATAGAGATAACTGCTTCTCCCAGTGTGTCGCCATTGTTGGCAGCCAATTAAATTTTTTCAATTGCCCTAAAAGATGCCTACACCTATGTCTCTTGAACTTGAAATTTCTGTCGCATTTTGCAACTAGACATTTTTTTATTTCTTGCGACAATTGCAAACTGGTTTCGATTTAGTTTTCACAACTGAAAGTGTGAAAACCCCTCCATCATTATTTGGACTGTTATCATCTTCTCATTGATATTCTGAAAAGGCACTTACCTTTGGTTTGTTATTAAGTGGCTAGAGTGATCTTTTCAAACTATGTCCATTTATATACTCTTACTTTGATTGAGCATTTTGATTTTATTTGATTAATAAGCCATTGAGCATGCAAATTTATTGGTTACATTTGATTCTATAAGGGTCATGATTGATTTTGGCTTTAGATGATATGATCCTTATTGTTATGAGCTCTTGACTTATCAATTTTATAAGATCTTTTGTTACAATGTTTTAAAAACTTCGAATCAAAACATTTGACTATGCAACGAGCGCATTGGTAATATTATGAGTTTGATGGAAATAGCTTGAAGTTATACAATGGTGCGTTGGTTAACTTTGGGTTTTGATTGAACGGTTCTAAGTTATGCAATGATGCATTGATATAATGTATGGTCTTGGTATGGCAAGTTGATACAATTATCCACCACCCAAAGTGTCGGGTTGGCCGATTCATATGGTTTAAACGATATTATGGTGGATGGAACAACACTGTACTGTGCCATTATTATCCTGCATTGCGGTGGTAATCCCACCACCTTCGTACGCATACAATTAATCCATTCCCCTTTGAGCGCTGCAGCTGTTAAGCTGTAACGATTTTCAACCCTGTGTATTGTATTGATTCAAACCCTACTATGCAAACAAGCCATGGCTCCAGTCGTAAGGGCCGAACCCAACGGTTGCCAAGCATTGTTGATGTTCGATGGCGCTTATAGCGACCTGGAGAAATTCGGATGGCTCCCGTTCATACAAAAATTCGATGGTTATAACCCTAGCGTGGCTCGACAATTTGCGTTAACCTTCGATGGCTGCCGAGCCAAGGTTGGGTATGTGCAACTTGAAATTAATGAGCAATTTCTTAGCTTGGCTACCAGCCTGCCTGCTACGGGACAGAAGTGGTCGAAAAATTTCAAAGTGGAAGATGTCCCATGGACATTGCTCTTCCAATCTCGACTGGTGAACTCCTGCGACAAAGGTTTGCCTGCAAATATGTTAAAACAACACTGGCATGACCTGCTAATGATAACCAAGCAATTCATTACTTGCGAGGGCAGGTACGGGTTCATTTTCTTGTATCACCTTCGTCTATTGATGGTTTTTATAGGCTACGAGCTTAATATGCCTCACTACCTGCACAAAAGTTTGTTTAAGATGGCTAAAAGGTACAAACGCAACCATGCCGATACCAACCTCTTCCATTTTGGGTTAATTAAAATGATTATGGTTTATGAGTTGGGGTTACGTCGTGACTGTTGGAGTGATTTTCTCAGTTGTAATAACTTTGAAGATCCAAGCCCACCACAGGTTGATAAACCTGTGGTCAGCGAAAGCAAGCCTGTCCCCCCTGTCCCTTACAACATTTTGCTACCCAAACCTCCACCCAACTCACCTATGAACTTGCCCATGTCTGTGAACAAACAGGTCAAAATTGCTAAACCCGTAGCCAACAAGCCCAAAGCTAAAGCTAGTGCGAATTCTAAAGGCAAGAAAAACGCTTGGTTAATCTCTCGCATGGCAAGAAATAAACCAAGACCCCCTATCAACCCTGAGCCTATCGTGGTCAGTGAGGATTCTGATTCAGAGATTGAACGTTTCCTTGCAAACGAGTATCCCTACTTAGAAGGTCTGTGTGACAAACCCTCATACGACTTTGTCAAAAACCTACCACCTTGTTTGTGGGATGATCCCAATTTTCCAAGCATTGAAATGCCTCGTGGAACCCTCAGTGACTCGTCGAAACCCCCTCCTGCTCAACCAGTTGTTCCACCATGTGATCAGTGTGGCTTATGGTTGGAAAGATACTACCTAGATGTGCCAATGTTGCAATCCAGAATTCATGCTCTGGAGGATCAAGTGGAAAAAATCACAAGTCATAATGCAAAGGTGCAACCCACTGACAAGAAACAGTGAACAACAGGTTCAATTCTGTTTAAGAATGTCGAGTCCACTACGGCAATCGTCAATTCAAAGTTGGCATAGCCCGAGCAACCTCACTGGTATGATAGTCCCCTGTTTATATGTGACACACTCATAAGCTCTGTTTACAACGTGGATTAGTTTTGACACATAGGCATGCATTGTTGTATATAATTTCGTTTTTATTTTCGTTTTGATTGGATTTGATGTTGATTCTATTAATCATAACGTGGATTTGATTGTTTTAAATTGGTTGCAATTGAATGTTCTGTTGCATCTATTATAGACACAAACTGTTTTGCATTTCAAATTTTGAAACACGATCTATGTTTTGATCCGAATTGGTTATGATGTGCATGATGGGTAAATGATGGTTATCTGTTACAATTTTATTTACATATGACTTTGACCAGCTCGGATACGGTTTGGATTATGTTTAAAAAGGGTTTTCTTTTATATTTACCCAAATCGTGAATTGATACAAATCGTAATAGTCATGCAAGTCCCAGCCAGTCAATTCGTTATGGCCCGTCGACCCTGTTTTCTTTTGAATTGGAATGACAATGGATATTCAGTTACGAATGGATTTGTAAAACGGAAATGATCATGCCCAGGATAACGAGTTGTTCTATATTTGACTCAAGCCCGATTTTATTTGATTGTTGCCCAGCTTATGGTTATCAATGCTGTTGAATTTTGACTGTGTAACACCCAACGATCTAAATCTATGGTAAATATGGTTAATATTGTTATGCATTTTTCATTTTGACTGTATCGTAATAGCCTTTCCGTATTGATATTTGATTGAAACAACATGAATCTTATGCACATCGTTACAGCCATATCAAATCAATGTTGACTATGGTAGATTATGAGTCTGTTGGATTAAATTATGGTTGTGATTGTATTGGATTACATCGAATCTCATATGATACGATTCACCATTTATTTCATTTAATATGAAACAGTTTGATTGCTATATGACCTAGTTTTATGGTAACTAAAAACAGAGCATTCTTTACTCTGTTTCGATTGCATTCATTTTGATATTGTTTAATTTGAATGATAATTTCACTTGAATAATTGGTAATTCGTTTTTTGATGATTATTAAAAGATGATTGGATTTGATTTTATTTGATTGCTATCTGGTCCTATATGCTATTCTTGACTAGCTACAGAATCAGGAGATTCTATAGCTAAGTCTGTGGAATCAATTTTTTATTGTTTTCTTAATGAAATATCTTTCTAATTGGATATTTGTGTTCTATTGCAGGTAAATTCGAATTGGCAGTAGATATGATGAGCAGTTAGGGGATGTCTTACAGTTTTCACTTGCATTTTATTTTCTTAGTTTAGGAGATTTTGGGATATCTCCCAGATTATGTAAAACTATTTGATATTATCCACAAGGGGGTTTTTACCTTGTGGAAAGACTTATATATACCTAGTATTTTTGTGTAATAATCATCCTCATTCGTGGGAGAACAAGGATATGGAGTTTTGATACAGACTGGAGCAGAATTGATGTTTTTTCACAGCTTTAGCTTCTCAATATATCAACATTTTGTTTCATGTTTTGTATATCACTTTGCTTATGGTTTATGACTACTTTAGCTATCTAAATCAAATGCAAATGATATAATTTTATTACTGTTATCCATATCTTGTCTCTTCCAAATAGATAAAAGACATAACAATTGTTAATTTTGTTTGTGAATGACAGGTTTATCTTCTTCATGAATTGAATTATATATATAAGTTTCTTGCATAACAAGTTTCCCTTATTGCAGGAATTTATAATCTTAAGATTGTTATGATTTTCTTTTATGTCTTGTTTGTCCTGTAAAACACTTCAAGAAGCAGCACAACCAATCATTTACGAAAAGCTTATGGACCAACCGGTGCGAGTGTTCTCCTCCGACCAACTTAGAAGTTATCATACACAGGGCAGACTTGGAGCATTTCCAGGTCAATCAGTTTGTTGTTTACTGTTTTCTTTAAGTAGTATAAGTTTAATTAGATTTATATTAGATTGTTTAATTTCGGTAATTATATTAGATCGTTTAATTTCAGTTATGTTTATTTCTTTTTCATAAAATATAAAAATCAAAAAGAGATCCTTGGCTGTCTTAGGGCAGCGAACACATGAGTTTTACAGGTTTTAATTAAATCTGTAGGCTGTTTATAGTATACATTTGTGAATAAGTAATATTGCAGCTGGTAATTAAATAGTTGATTTGAGTTATTATAATAGTAATTTATAGATTGTACATAGTTAGATTTAGTTTTAGTTTAATTTAGTAGTTTGTTTTAATTAGATTAGTGTATTAGTTAGTTTTAATTTGTTTGTTTTCTTTGTCTTAGATTATTTAGCTCAAATCATTTCTCTCTTTGGTTTTCTTAAAAGACCTTAGAGCGGCCAACGGAGCCGTTAAACTCGTCAGGGTGGTCCATTCCAAACGACTTGGGTTATTTAGACAACCCCGGACCGGTTCCACTCTCCCAGTTGATGGACGATCAATTTCACCCGTCAACAATATGTCAAAGTTTGTTTCATCGATAGAACATGTGTACAACATGATGCTAATGGAATATACTCTACTTCAACTGTAGATAAGGATACTGATGAATGTTTCTTGATTATCCATGATACTAAACACTCACCCAAGTAGAACAATGCTCCACTGGTGCTTCATCTGTCATCAATGAAACCTGCCCAATATGCATCAATGTAGGCAATAACTGATAGATCCTTTCATTTTTTATACCATAATCCAAACTCTTCTGTTCCTTTGATATATTTGAAAATCCTTTGCACTACTAATACATATGATTCCTTTGGTTCTGCTTGAAATTGTGCCACCTGTCCAACTGCCTGCATTACATATGATCTGGATGTTGTCACATATAGTAAGCTACCAATCATTGAACTGTATTGCCTTTGGTTTGTAGACTTTGAATTATCATGTTTGCTTAACTTTCAACTAGTTTGCATAGGAGTGGTAACTGGTTTTCAATCTTCCATTCTGAACCTCTTTAGCCTTTCTATGATATACTTAGTTTGAGAAAAAAAAAATTCTTCTGTTGCTTTGACATATCTGAAGACCCAAAAAGAAGGATAGTTCTCTGAGTAATGAAATTTCAAATTCATTTTGCATGTACTTTGCAAATTTATGGCTTAACTTGTCATTAGTACTTCCAAAAACAATATCATCAACATAAATTTCAATTAATAAAATACTACCTTGAGTTACCTTGATGTAGAGGTTGTTGTCTGCACTTCCTTTCCATAGCTCATAGGGAGTTTTTCATTGTTTTTTTTGAGCATTAATATGTTTCGAATGTGAACTGTTGTATGCACTGTATGTGTCCAAAAAAATATTTGTCAATTTGGAATCCATTAGCATTGTACAAGCCATTTCTTGTGTAATTAACATCCATAATGTTCCTTTGTCTCTAAACCACTCTCTGAACCAATATATGAATCCATTATTTCATCCACTTTCATATATCTGTCCAAACCTGATAAGTGTTCTTAAAAATCCATCTCTATCCATACTATCCAAGACTTTACTGCACAATTGTCCATAATGTTGACCCATTTATTACTATACTATTATGAAGTCTTCACTACTACTTATGATTATACTTCTGTTAACTGATTTCTCTGGATCTATCTTCTCAAAATTTGGAAGCTGCTTGAAGGATGGTTCTTTGGTCTATCACAACTATCACATAGACTCCCTGTTGGCCCTTGACCAAGTTTTGAGGAAACATTGGTCGCGTTTGACCACTTTTGGGACTTCGACAGGCTGGTCGAAGATGGAGTGCCCATGCGGAGCTAAGATCATGCGACCTCGCTTTTTTTGCGGGCTTGTGGACCGGTAACAGGGTTTACTAGGGTTTATGTAACGAGTTATGGGATGTCGGCCCATGGGTTTACCCATGTTTAGGCCTTTTTGTAAATGTATAAATAAGTAGCTAAGCGATGTAAGAAGGGGTTGTTGGCTATGTACATAATATGTTAGTGTGGCTTAGTGCAAGAAAGTGGTTCATGTTGGCTTAGTGCAAAAGGTTGTAAGTTACTCTATGCAACAGACTGTGTAAGGCTTTGTGCTAATAAGGAGTTAGCTCTGTGCCTTGACCTGGTTTTGGGGAAGGTGGATCTAGTGCGCTGTGCGTAGATCATCTGTCCAGTGCAAAGCTGAGCTCTATAGCTTTGTGCACAAGAGAAAATGAATGTAAGAATATTAAAGACTAATAAAGAAGAAGAAGAATTTGGTCCACGTAGCCCCACACTGGGGTGAACCACGTATATCCTGTGTCTTAATGTGCTTTGTGTGATGTGATTTATGATTTATGCTGTTTATTTGCTTAGTGTTGTTGTTATAACGTATGAAGAAGGCATTTGGTGTTGTTGCATAGTGCTTAAAGATGAATGAATGCTAGATCTAAGTTAATGCTATGTGCTAAGTGATTGTAAGGGATTGATATTGATTGATACTGTGTTGATATGTAATAAGGGTTTAATCTGCGATGTGAATGAGACTCATGAACTAATGCATATTGTTGTCTAAGTTCTCTACTAAGTATTGTAATCACAGATCTGTGTCCCAACTTGGTTGTAGACACCTGAGTCCTTCAACCCCCCTGCATCTACCTCAGGTGAGACTTCATCTTCTTCGTAGGTGTTGCCGAAAGGGCCGGTAGTTAGGGTTTTGTTGGTGCATTGTTGAAGCGTGAACCTTGGGTCTGCCCCGGTCCTAACAAATGGTTTTGTTGTTGGGACCAAAATTGTGATTGCTGGGAACTGAAGAAAAAATAGAAAGCTCAGTGAGTAGATCTATTGTTGTAGTGCGTAGTATTATACTTGACTTGCGAAGCTTTGTGCTAAGAAAGAAACTAGATCTGAAGAAAAGAGGTAAGATATTAAAGCTTTGTGCTTTGGTAAGGGTAGGATAAGTGGAAATTTTTTCTTCGAAAGAATGAATCTAGGTATGTTTGATAGATTTTGTCCTAATCTGAATGTTAGGGCACAATTAGAAGAAAGAGATGATCTGAGTAAATTTGATAGAAATAGAGAAAGATATGTTATTCCTATGCATAGAAATAATTTTTGGACTAATAAGTGGATGTAGGAACCTAGAAAGAATTTTTGCAGATTGCAGGTCCAACACTGTGATCCCATTGCGCAGTACAAGAGAGGCTAGGAATCGTTTAAATGAAAGAGAGGATTAACATTATGTTACAATTGCAGATGACTAGGACATATTGCTAAGGAATTCCCTAGTATAGGTCCTATTTGTCTTTGTAGTAAAACTATTGGTCATGAGGTTGAGGATTTCCCAAGGATGATTGTTAAAGTTGAAAATATGAACATGAGACACGAAAACTATAAATAAGGTCAAGATACTAAGGATATGTTAGAGAATCAGAAAGAGAAAGAATCAGAGAAAGCTCAAACTATATTAGTACAATTAAAAGAAGCAATGGATGACCACAAGGAAGTCAGTTTGTCAAAAATATTGAAAGAAAAACAACGCATAATTACAAGAATAAAAGACTTTGACATATTCTGTGTATTGGATGAAGAAACACGCATGAATATTATGCTAGAGAGCACTTGGGAAATTTTGGGAAATCCTACTATGATACCTTCATTGGGAAGGATAGGCTTGTTTAAAGGAAATATGATAAGCCTATGTGGAAGAGTTATTAATGTACCTATGATTTCTCATGAAACATTGACTGAATAAGAATTTGAAGTCATTAAATTTGTTGAGAACAATGCCCCCTTTCCATTGTTGTTAGGAAATACCTGGATTGAGAAGGATCAGATCAAAAGGAAAGCAGAGGAGGAAGCCACATAAAAGAAAAAGAAAGAACTAAGGGATCTCATAGCTTGAAGAATAAATCAATTGATAGAAGAACGAGAACTTGAGTCAAAGAAGCAAAATGAAAGAGAAGTAGTTGTCAAATTTGAAAGAGCGCAAGAAGGTTTGAAGGACCTATCCATGCAAGAAGAAAGTATGTCCACCCAGGACCTAGTAAGAAAAGAGGTATTAACTTTGAACCCTTCGAAAGAACATCAACAATGAGAAGTCACTATGTTAAGAAAAGATAAGAATGAGAATGGAAAGAGGAATCTAGAGAATCATATCACGGGAAATAAGGCAAGGAAACTCAGTAATAAGAAAGCCAAGCTAGAAAAACTACAGGAGGCACCAGAAAAGACTTTGCAGGAGACATATCTGTGGAACTTGAACCTCGTCGGAATAGCAAAACCATGTAAAGTGGGAATTTACCACGATGAAGCAATATAACTGTTGGAGGTGCCCTGATCGTTAGAATAACACCCCTGAACGGCTAGAAAACACAGTTATGAGCGAATGAACTGTTGAGACTGTGCCCTAATGAATTGATTCGTGTTGATTGAGGCATTCCTTCTCATTGGAGGAATCTGTTAGGACACTTTCTTATTTAACCCGTCAGAAGTTGCGCTGGTACCAATTTTTTCCAACCGTGATTATCCTAGCTAACAAATAATCGATTGCATATCGCACTGTGATTTCTAGACCTCGCCATCCATTTGATTACCTCACTTGTTTATTCGCCTACCCGATCTATTTGGTTACAAGTGTGAATGTTGGGCGAACATAGTGCATTAGAGAAGTCTGTGAAGGAGATTATTTTGGAGCTCATGGCTGAGAGAGTTATGTCTGTAGGAATACAGGCATCGTCAACTCGTCGATTGAAAGTATTCCCCTTGATTGGATGTCATTCTAGTTGGACTGTGACTGAGAAGTGAAGAAAGCACCGCGACGATTTGGCTAACGTGAAGCAGATCCTGTCGGTCTTGCCATAGTACATACCACCTTTGGCTGGCCCGATTAACCCTGACAGTATCCCACGTGAATTTGAGTACATGTTGATCACTTCGTACATCCCGAAGGGGATACACGTAGTTGGACCTTAGTTAGGACACATCCTAGCCTTTAAGAAAAGTTACTTTAACCTCGAAGAAAGGAAGAACTATGCAATACTCACACCACATAGGTATTTGATGAAGACGTCTGGGAAGAAGTCCCGCATAGTCTCCTATCCATGGATAAAGGAGCTCACGCAATCAATGATACTGAACGTGATGAAGATCCCTCACTTTGGCCGACATCAGGAGGTTAACGCTTGCATTAAACTCCTCCTATTGTGATATCATGGAGGATATCTATGGCTCAACAAGCATGTCACTATGGATCTGATGTTGATCCACCTCATTATAGGACTAAGCATTCGGGGATTGGACCCTCAATAGTTCTACCCAGGGAAGACTTAAGATCACTCCCTGGCACAATGCATAAAGGAGGATTATGGCGATGTAGAAAAGGGAAAGAGAGGATACAAGGTAGCCTCCATCCAAGATGGTGCAGTGCACCTATCTTGTTAGGTTATAGTTGGAAATATGATCAGAAATAATTGTTCAAAATAGGTCACTGGATTCATTGTAGACCTTGCAGGGAAGTGCATAGAAGGAATGCAAATGAACTGGGCGAGTTACCTCGTCAAAGAGATCGAGAAATGTTTCCGCGAAGCATAGGATCAGGGCTATGAATTCCATTTTAGCTGGCTACCGGTATTAATTGCATTCATCGCTTGCAGATGCTAGAAGGAGCAACATTTCCAGAAGTTGATCCATCAGAGCCATTGGTCGCGAGGTTCTCCGCCTTGTGGTATATGAAGGACATGTCGAAGCAGTGGGAGTCGAATGTTGTATTCCATGCATACTACCAAAAACTGAAGCGTGTTATTGAGGCATTTCCACGCATGACCCCAAACACATTGCATCAGTATAGGCCGCTAGCAAAGTTCCACGTAGATTGACAATTTACTTATATCATTGCGCGTAGGGATGAAAGCAAGGAGGAGTTGCAGTATTATTATAAACTGGTCGACGAAGATATGGAGGAGATCACCACAGAATGGCCGATAGAGTTCCTGGTAACGGTTGATGATGCAGAACTCTCTGGCCCTGACATCATTGGAAGCCCCTTGGTCACTCAGGTCGAGCATGCTGGGCAGAGCAGTGCGAAGAAAAATAAGAAAAAGGAGGAAGTGCAGAACATAGAGACTTATGAGGAGGACACCGCCTCGGAGGAAAGTGGGCCTCACTTGCCTACAGGAGGAGGAGGGGATGAAGTAAATCAATAAAGAGGAGGGGAAGAAGGAGAGAAACAAGGAAAAGGCGAGGTTACACCACCAAAGGATCCCCTTACAGAGGTCGAAACATCGAAGAAAAGAAAGGTTTCTCTACAAAAACCCTCAACAAGAAAGAAGATGTGCGCTAATAAGCCCAAGATGAAGTCCACTCTCACAGAAGACAATGTAGATCTAATCATCACAACTGTGGAGGATGCTTCTAAGGATATCTTCCAGAGATACAGAGAAAAGTAGGAGATGTTGTATGAAAGAATCAAGAAGGATCTAAAGGAGATACAATAAGACATCCATTCGAGCCACGCAGTACCTACTGCGCCTTCTTCACCCAAGATTACAGAATTGGGGGATGAGCCCGCCCAATTACAAATATTAGCAGATGCAACAGAGGCTCGACTTCAACGATTCCAAGAATAAAAGGAATAGGCTATCAAGGCCTTGAAGCAAGAAAAGGAGGAGGTATTAAAGAAACTTCGAGTTGCGCAGAAGGATAAAGATGAAATTCGGGCGATGGTCGAGGAGGAAAAAGTGAAGATACAAGAACAAAAAGATTAGTTTCTCGCATAATAGACTGTGGTCAAAGAAGCAGTGACTAAATCACTTCTCTCTGTGCCAGGCTTGGCAAAGGAGGAACCAGATTCAGTCGAGATGCAGGTGGGGAAGCTCGTCGAAAACATTCAATAACTTCAAGCACGGATAATGGAGTTAGAAATCCAAGCAGTGTCGAGCACCCCGCAAGAAGTGTGCGACCAAAGGGAGGAAGTCGCTAAGAGGGAAATTGGAAGGATTAGGGCACTCGCCTCAGAATGTAAGAAACTAAGTAATCATAGTGCGCAGACCTACGAATGCCTCATATAAGATCTCGAGTTGAGGAAACTAGAAGCACAACTCCAGGAGGCGCAACAACAAGCATCCACCATGCAAGCGCAGATGAAGTCACTTATTGCAGTTGAGAAAATGAAGATATCATAGGAGCAGTGCATAGTCTAACAACATATTACCGCCATCCAGAGAAAATTCATGGAGGTTACAAAAATATTACAACTAGTGTAGGACGAAGCCTGTACGATTTTTGAAGAGATTGAAGGACAAGGCTCGCAACTATACCAAGTGGTTACGAGAGTGGAACAATGCCTGGAAGGGCCTGTTACAGAGAAAGTGATTCAGGAGTTCACTGAGTAGGAGTCTCTGGTAAAGTAGCAATTCGAGGCAGCTCGAGCTAAGCACGAGGCCTTTGAAGCAACATTACCCAGATCTGAGTGACTCGGGCTGAATCATAGGTGAGTGTTGGGGACTTGTTGGCCCTTGACCAAGTTTTGAGAAAACATTGGTCATGTTTGAACACTTTTGGGACTTTGACAGGCTGCTCAAAGATGGAGTGCCCATGTAGAGCTAAGATCACGGGATCTTGCTTGTTTTGTAGCCTTTTGGACTGAGCAAAGGGTTTAATAGGGTTTATGTAATAGGTTATGGGATGTCAACCCATGGTTTTACCCATGTTTAGGCCTTTTTGTAAATGTATAAATAAGTAGCTAAGCGATGTAATAAGGGGGTGTTGGCTATGTGCATACTATGTTAGTGTGGCTTAGTGAAAGAAAGTGGTTCATGTTGGCTTAGTGAAAAAGGTTGTAAGTTACTCTGTGCAATAGAATGTGTAAGGCTTTGTGCTAATAAGGAGTTGGCTCTGTGCCTTGACCTAGTTTTGGGGAAGGTGGATCTAGTGCGTTGTGCGCAGATCACCTGTCCAGTGCGAAGCTGAGCTCTGTGGCTTTGTGCACAAGATCAAATGAATGTACGAAGATTAAAGACTAATAAATAAGAAGAAGAAGTTGGTGGATGTAGCCCCACACTGGATTGAACCACTATATCCTGTGTCTTGATGTGCTTTATGATTTATGTTGTTTATTTTCTTAGTGTTGTTTTTATAACGTATGAAGAAGGCATCTGGTGTTGTTTCTTAGTTCTTAAAGATGAATGAATGCTAGATCTAATTTAATGCTATGTGCTAAGTGATTGTAAGGGCTTGATCTTGATTGACACTGTGTTGATCTATAATAAGGGTTTAATATGCGATGTGAATGAGACTTATGAACTAATGCATATTGTTGTATAAGTGCTTTGTTAAGTATTTTAATCATCGATCTATGTCCCAACTTGGTTGTAGACACCTGAGTCCTGCAACACCCCTACCCCTACCTTGAGTGAGACTTCATCAGCTTCGTAGCTATTTCTGAAAGGGTTGGTAGTTAGGGTTTTGTTGGTGCACTTTCGAAGCGTTGAACCCTGGGTCTACCCCTATGAAAACACTTCCCCCATCTAATATTCATATTACTTGGGATTCTCTAAGCTGGATAGCTTAAGACAATTCCTTCTCTCATGTGTATTCATCATCATCTTCATTGGTAGATTCCTCATCTCTTTGAGCTCTGACTTCTTTCTTTCTGTCTTTGGATTCATCTTTCACTACAATGCCTGAAAGTACAATCTCTTGAACATGTTCCTCATTTAACTGTCCTTATTTTATTTCAGTTATTTTCCAAACCTTTCTGTATCTGACATCTTTCTTTTTCTCTGTAGATTTTTTTCATCTCGTTTTATTGCCAATCTTACGATCTCTTGGACCTGGTCTTTGTTCACATGTTCTTTGTTTTTTATGATCCATACTTTCTTATATCTGATATCAATGTTCTCTTTCATGGAAGTATTGATCATTCTTCTATAATCACTAGCTATGCATCCATAGTTATGACATTTGTAACATTCAATTTCATGTGGGGCCACATATTCATTTCTTGCTTGAACATTTCTTTTATAATCCTTGCAATCTGCAACCTTATGTCCAAAATTAGTACAATAAAAACAGTGACCATAAAATCAATTTACATACCTGGGAGTGAATAATCTTATTTGTGGTGTAGTCTTCTAAATTTCTTCCTTGACTAATCATGATCATCATTGTAGCTTCTTTTTGGATTGAACATTGATGGTCTTCTTAAATATGTATCTTCAGTAGTTTTCTTATATTCTGGTTGACCATGATTCTTTCCATTGAGTACTTTTGCATAACTCTTTCTATTTTCTTCATTCTTATTTTCTAGCAACCTAGAGTGCTTCTCTTCATTCTGTATAAATGATGTGGATGTTTCCGTCTCTTTAACGTTCTTATGGAGCTTGATGATTTTACTTCTCAATGTGAAAACTTCTTATTCAAGCTTATCAACCTCTTCTTCTTTCTTCATTATTTGAGACTTCATGACTTCTTCTGTTCTTTTATCTTCTTCAAGCTGAATTTTTAATGTGATTATTTCTTCTTCAAGTCCTTTCTCTTCTTGACCAAACTCTGCCTCAAACTGGTTTAGATCGTTAGTTCTTTCCTTAAGATGATATGTCTATATCTTCTCTCTCATTTATGCTTCTTCCTTCTGTGCGGCTATGTTGTCTTCCAAATACTTATTTTGATATTCAAGATTTTATTCGATCTTTCTGGCTTCTTCTAGCTGAGTTCTTAAGTTCTCGATGACTTGTTGGGATTCTTCAAAAATGTGAACACTTTCCTTTTGTTTCATCAATTCTTTCTTGAGTGACTTATTTTCTTCTCTTAGTCCATCTAAAGCACTAGTCAATTTTGCTTCATAATTGTCTTCCTTTTCAATTAGTTTTTCTGTCTCATTTCCTTCATGGCATTCTATTTCAAGATGTCCATGTTTTTCACAAATAAATCAAAACAACTTACCTCTAGTGATTATGTACTCTTCATCTTCTGAATCTGTTTGACATGGTGAACATAATTCTTCTTGATTTGTATTTGCATTTTCTTGGGAATTTTTTGAATATACGATGGGTGAAGAATATATGTCATATAACTTATCCCAAAGTTCTTTGGCTAATGAAAATTTACCAACCTTTTATCTTACTGAATTAGGTAATCCTTCCCAGATGAAATCCATTTCTATTTTTTTATTCTTCTTCAATTTCTTCTTGGCTACAGTCTTTGCCCTTTTTGAACTATCATATCCTGTAAAAACTGATAGTCAAACATAATGTCCCTGTGCTTGTAAAAGTACTTTCGTCCTTCTGCTCCACATCTCATACTTTAAACCATTCTGGCCATTAAACATTGGTACTCCATTCTCAGAATAATACATGATCTCCTTCAAGTGGTTAAACTGTTTCCTAAAGGAACCGGGTCTGATACCAATTGTTGGATTACTGAGAGGGGGGGTGAATTAGTAATAGAGAAATTTAATCCTTTCTCATCATAAAATACAATTGTTATATCAATGTATCATTATCATCCAATAGTTGCAGAGTAAATAAACATTGAACAAATGAACAATCATACACATACATAGTACATCGATGTTTTACATGGAAACCCAAAGAGGGATAAAACCACATAATGTTTTTTCTTATATGTCTTTAAGAATTACATTCATTGGAAGCATCAACTTCCTTTGTTTTCCAGCTGCAACTAGAAGGAGGCTCCAACCCCCTAGTTTCTCAGGCTACAACCTAAGGGAATCTCCAACTCCCCAATTCTCTGGCGACAACCAGAAGGAGGCTCCAACCCCCTAGTTTCTCAGGCTACAACCTGAAGGAAGCTCCAACTCCCCAATTCTCTGGCTAGAACCAGAAGGAGGCTCCAACCCCCTATGTTCTCTGACTACAACCGGAAGGTGGCTACAACCACCTGTCCTTGCCCCATCCAACCACCCTGAAATAAAAGTAGAATGATGGAACCACTGTCACACTATAACTATGAGATATACTGCCGTAAACCTGTACCAATAAACCTGTAATCAACATGTACCATAAACAAGTGCATCAACCATGCACCAACTGTACCAAACAACCTGCAATCATCCTATACCATAAACAAGTGCATCAACCATGCACCAACCTATACCTTAACCTGTAATCAACCTATACCATAAACAAGTGCATCAACCATGCACCAACCTGTACCTCAACCTCTACCATCAACGAGTGCATCAACCATGCACCAAATATGTACCAATCATGCATCAAATACACATGAACTATGATTCATCGGGATGTACCAACATCATCAACTATACACCTCATGTATGTGCCAACTCATCAACTATTTGTCTCAACCATGTACCCAACATGTATCTCAACCATATACCAAATACATATACCAATATAACCATCGAAATTTCTTTAGCAATACATCACACTATCCATAACCAAATACCATAAACCATTAAATTAAACCATGTGCCACAACCTCTATCTGTAACATAACTCAACCAAAATCCCTCATTAATTTCATCATCCAAATCTGATTTGTAAATCTGTAACAAACATGGTGTATATGATCACATACATGGAAACCTTCCTCAATAAGAGACTAACATTTTCATCAATTTTTACTTTAGTCTCACATGACTAGTTTTGGATTAGTCAACAACCCTAACTTGCAATAATCATAACTATGTACCTGTAATGAAAAAATATATGAAAATGGTACACAATGTTCTTCAGTGTATTTTATGCAATTCCTCCATATTTCACTACTTGGAACCTCTAATAAAAGGATTTATAGAAAAATGGCATACCTTGCTGAAATATGGCTTATTATAGAGATGGAACTTGTAGAGAATTCCCCGCACAAAATATTTGTTGTATATATATGAAAATAATACACAACATACTCTAACCAATATATTTTGTCTTACTGAATTTGGATTTGTTATGAATAATTTATGACATTTTTACCCAAAACACTTGTTTTAGACTAGTTTTCAGACTAGCCACAAGCCCTATTTTTGATGGAGTGTAAATCCAAAAATACAACGACCCAGAAGTTGAAATGTTTATCACAGCTACTTCGATATGTTTCCTCAACAGCCTCCCAATTTCACGGTCTGAATCATTCTACAAAAAAATTATTGTGAAAATGGTGAGATGACTTGTAAATAACATACCTTAGAAAGCATCATCAAAAGAATTTAACCTCCCTTGAATTTTGACCTTCTTTACTTCACCTTCCCTCTGAAATTCATCTTAGATATCCTTTGGTTACCTCAGTCACTTGTATATATTCAATATTATCAAGTGTGATTAAAATGAGAGACCTTTGCCTCTTATTTATACTTTTATGTAGCTTCCTCAAGGGGTTACCTTTTAATCATCTTAACCCACTTTCTTTATTTTAGGGCTAACCCACTTCTAACCACTTGTTCACTTAGTAATTTCTCCATTAAATTTATTATTTAAATAATCTCTTTTCTATCCACTTTGAATTATAGTACACTCATCACTTCACTTTATTATTTACCTTCTAAAATCTCTTAAACCACTTTCCTTATTTTAGGGCTAACCCACTTCTAACCACTTGTCCACTTAGTAATTTCTTCATTAACTTTATTATTTAAATAAAAAAAAATGTATCCACTTTGAATTATAGTACACCCATCACTTCACTTTATTATTTAAATAATTTCTTCTTTGCAACCACCTTGACTACTTTGACCTTTTGGGGCTTCTAGATGACTCATGAAGGTTCTCCAACTTCACATGGCCATAACTCTCTAGACGTGAGGAGTTATGTGGCATTCCACATACCACCGAAAATGGCATGACATGTACTATCCATATATAATAGTATTACCTTCAAATATATTAAAACTCATACCATTATACATCAAACAAACTTGGGTCCATTACCCAAACCTTTGTGCTACCAGAATTTGCTACCGAAATTTCTTCAAGGGTTGACATCAATGACAACCAACCCAAATAATCAACATCAATATTAACTTTTCTCTTGCCACCGAGCTTGACCCTGATCTTCAAAAACAAGTAATCTACATTTAATGAAAAATTAGAGCATAATTGGTTAGTGGCCCTCTCTGGAATTTCTATAGGACTCAGTGCATACAAAACCCATAAGTTTCATCTTAATCAGAATTAATCTTCTCTAGTTATGGCCAAAATACGATTTTGGGTCTAGAGTTAGTTTTTTTTTTTAGACTAAAGAATAATTTTTTCCTATGTGGCATATCTACTGATGCGGCATTCTGGGTCCACGTGTCACTCTAAGCTGATGCCATGTCATCCTCTTGGTCTACCTAGCCCCGCATCATAATCCTTCAACACTTTCTCTCTCTTCTTTCTTCTTTTCTTTATCTCTTTTTCCTTTTATGTTGGCTTTAAATATTAATAAAATATTAATATTCTACATCCCCACTTGCTTAACTGACATATTTCTAACCCCGAATTGGACAAGGGTACTACCTTGACTGTCAAACCTCCACCTGACACCTTATTATTGGTCGTAGTAATGGGTAGGTCCCATTCCACACCTTTTCCTTAGTGCACACAAACTTGCACATCTCCCAGATCCGATGGTGGAGATATGTAGAGATCAACGATGGAGGAGCCATGTGGCATCCCAAATGTTACCGATTTCCCCATGCTATGTGGAAAAATCTGGGAGGTGTCGCATGGTACAAGGATTGTAATCCAAAACCACTTGCTAGCCATGCAACGATGGCTTATGGTATCGACTAAACCACCTTATGCACATAGCTCCCAGGTGACCTGCCATCATGCCAACCACTACCAATGTTCACTTTCCACCATGGAGGAGCGAATGCAGCATTCCACATCACCTCTGCCACGTCACATCCACATCATCACCATGTTACGTTGATGCCATATATGGAAAAATACCCAAAATTTTCTAGAAACACACAAATTTAAATTTTCTCCCATAGCCACCTTGGAAATATGGAATTAAGCTTATTTCGGCTAGTTTTGGCCCTTCGCACATCCAATTACATACGTGCATGAATGATTGGCATTTATGGGCATGAATTTCACTCGAATTCGCTCAGAAATTTGGGATATTTTCCTAATTTCGTCCTGGCTTCACTGTAACTCAAAAATTCATAATTCAACCAATTCTAGGCCTGAAAATACCCTTACTGAGATTAAAAATGAGTAGTTTTGATCCCTAAGTTTAATTCCTTCAAATTCCTCATGATTTTATTCCTATTTCATGAAAATAATTTTTACAAACATGTTGCAGACATCCTCATAGATTTAATTTCTGTAAACTCATCTTCAACACTCTGTCTCTGGCCCATACAAGATCAGTGTTGAACCTGTGGCTTTGATACCACATTGTAGTGTACTCGAACACCTCAGTACCTTTTGGGATGACGGGGTACTAGGAATTTCCATCAATTTCCCTATGATTTCACCATTAACACATCCAACCCTTGATACCACAATGTAACATCTCCAACCCCAAGCTGGGCCATGCCACATAAAATTTATCTTCTCTGATACCATTTTTATACATTCAATATGCCCTACATATGAATGCAAATATGCAATACAAGAAACATACAAATTCATGCATAAACATATACATTTAAAGCATACATAATTAACATAACATTAAATAATACACGCATTAAATAACATGTAAACACATAAAACAAAACTTATCTTTTAATGATGAATCAACAACTCCGTGTAGACCTCATATATTCCTCCCAGCCATAGACTCCGCTACTCATAAAATCTCACTAGTAGGTCACCCCTAATATGAGGCTAGAAAATCCACCAAGGAATGCTTCCTAAGCCAAACTAATGTATAATGAGAATGATAAAACTCATGTCAAAGTGCCAACTACTACAACTAGTATACAACCTCTCATTTCCCACAGCTTGTCCCACCCTAGGAAGTGTGCCCCTTCTCTGTTCAATAGTCCTTTAACTGCCCCACTTCCCTTCTGGGGCTTCAACAACAGGCTGGAAATAAAGTCTTATAGCTCTGTAGCTATTTCCTAGTGCACATGGAAATCAATTCCCAACAGTTCTCTCACCTAGAGAGGATTCTCACAAGCCTGACAACCTGCTTCTTCAATCCAACATCCATAGGTATGACAACCTACTTCTTTGACCCAAACCCCCAAGGAATTCCTAGGTATAATAAAATCCAAAAACTCCCCAAGTACATGTACGACTATGGATGACAATAGTGAATGTGAGAGGGATGAGAGTGATGAGTGAATGATTAGAATGATGGAAAATTCATTGTTTCTTGACTTTATATTTTCATGTTCCCAACTTGACACTTGTCATGTTGGGAAATAACTTGTCCCCACTTGCCTCCACTTGGTGATATGTTCCCCATCTTTAGGAACTTAGGATAAAATGTCATATCATTAGAATTTAGGAAATATTAATATAATATTCCCTTGGGATTAATGCCCCTTGGATCAACCCCTCTTCCTAGACTCTTATCTTTCCTTTCCCTTCTAGTGGAGTTCTATCCCCTCTATACTTCTTTTTCTAGTTGTTCTGCAACATTGATGTATTTTTATTAATATTTGAGTGTGATTACATATTACAATGATAGGCTAATTGTCCGTTTAGCATCTAGGCTCTCTAGCATAATCACACAAGAACTTCGACCTCAAAACATATATACAAAGGCTCTCTGGCCCAAAATATACTGGCTCACCAACCTATAAAGAATATGTACATTTACAATTGGGGATCAACCTAGGGGTATTATGTTCCCACAATGTAGCGCACCTGACCACCTCGGTACCTCCTAGGATTGCGGGGTACTGGGAAATTCCATCAATTTTCCTCTGATTTCACCATAAACAAAACCAAACTCTGATACCACAATGTAGAATCCCCAACCCCAAGTTGGGCCATGCCACACACCAATTTTAATTATCCGATACTATTAAATATTAAATGCTCTTCATATGAATAGATTTATGTAGTCTAACAACATAAAATGTAAGTATAAATATAACAATAGTTTCATAACATAATTAACATAAAATACATACAATAAATAAAATGTAAAAACACATAGTACCACTTATCTTTTTTGTAAATCACCAACTGCATGTAGACCTTAGATGTTCCTCCCAGCCAAAGAATCTACTACTCATAAACTCTTAGTAGTAGGTCACCCCCGAGTTGGGGATACAAACTCCACCAGGGAAGGCTTCCTAAGCTAGACTAAGGTCTAACCAGCATGATAAAACTAATTTCAATGTGACAACTACTGCAACTATCCTAAAAACTCTCATTTCCCACATCCCGTCCCACCCCAGGAAGTGTGCCCCTTCTCTGCTCAATAGTGATTTGGCTGCCCCACTTCCCTTTTGGGGCTTCAACAACAGGCTAGACAAAAAGTATCAGAGCTCTATAGTTGTTTCCTAGTGCATAGAGAAAGTGATTCACATTTTTTCTCTCACCTGGAGAGAATGTTCACATGCCTGACATCCTTCTTCTTCAGTCCAATGCCCACAAGATTGACAACCTGCTTCTTCAACCCAAACCCCCAAGGAATTAATGGGTATAATCAACTCCAAAACTCTTAGGTACAGGTACGAATATGGATGGAAAGAGTTGAGAGAATGATTGGTAAGAATGGTAAGAATGATGGAAATTACACTAAGTTCCCCCAATATATTTTCATTCCCTTAAACTGACACTTGCCACCTTATGAACTAGCTTTGACTCCACTTGGTGACTCGTTCCCAACCTTTAGGGACTTAGTATAAAATCATTACATGACTTTAGACTTTAGGAATAATATTATATTTTTTCCTTGGCTTAAGCCCCCCTTGGCTTAGGACCTCTTCCTAGACCCTTAGCCCCATTTCCCTCTAGTGTGGAGTTCTATCCCCCCATACTCTTTCGTCTGAATAGGTTTGCAAAAATGATCTATTTTATTAATACCATCATGTGTGATTATATTTTACAATGATAGGCTCACTAGCCTTTTAGCATCTAGGCTCTCTGACATAATCACACATGCACTCTAGCCTCAAAACACATATACAAAGGCGCTCTGGCCCAAAATATCTTAGCTCACCAGTATACATGTACATTACAATTGGGGTTTGACCTAGGGGCATTACATTTATCTTTATTTTGGTCTATTATTTAGAGCCACATTTACCATTCATTTTCCATGACTGATTTACACACACAAACTCTCTCTTACCCTTTTGCTAAAACATTTTCTTGATCTTGAAAGCATACCGGTAGGTAGTTCCTAGTGAAGAGATGTCCAAAAATTGAATTTCTATTTAGATGAGTGCCTCTTGGAGTCCTTGAAAACCAACTTTAAACACAAGGTATGGAAGGTATTGGTGTACTTCAACACCACTTGGTATTTCTCCTGGCATAAAGTTATCCATATTGTGCATTGGTCATCCTAGTTTCCAACATGGTAGAATTCTCCTTGAGGGAATAAAAAAAATCCAGCAAAGTGGGTTATGTCCAAAATTTTTTAGACTCATATTCATCCTATTACACCAATAAGTGTCCCACCAAATTTTTACATCTAGAGAATGGACTTAAGTATTGCAAAGGTTGTCTTCTCACTATTGGAATTTTTTTTAATAGAGTAATAACCATCTAGCAAGAAAAATTAACCATTTCTCCAAAACATTCTCATTTATCTTTCCTTTAATTAAAGAAATGTCAAAGTCAACTTGTACCTTGAAGGGTGTTGTACCTCTAAATTGATTTCTTATTGAAGGTGCCTCTGTCACTATTGGGAGTTGTTGAAGGATATAGGTGAAATTATCCATCATTTTATTCCTTTGTCTCCCAAGGGATTTTGTAGGTAACATCTTGATGGGTCTCCTACTCCATCGTCTTCTTTTTTTCCACCATTAGAGCTAACTTGGGTTGGAAAGGGAAGTACTCACTAGACTCAGTTAGTTTGAGGCCTAACTTCTTGTACCATGACCTTGTTGAGGACATTCATGACAAAACAACAAATAAAATATTGCTTTGATATATTTGATGCAAATTATGGTGAGAATGAAGTGAAGATAGGAATAACATAGAATATTGCAAAAAATATAGTAATACGATGGAATCCCAAATTATATTAATAAATGAATTAGTGAAAACACTGCAATATGCATATCATAAAAATTGGCTAGAATGTTGGTAGCTTATCTTTGAGAAGAAATGTTGTAGCACACCCATTTCAGAACTCTAGGCTTACTCGTGCTCTGATACCCATTTGTACACACCATTTGTACAAAGCTCATACATATATCATATATCCAATGCATTTAAACAAATAAACACATTTAACTCAGAGTAAAACATATCATTACTGCTATAATTAAACAATCCATAGCATTCCATATTAATTCATATACACAACAGAAAACATGATAACATTTACAGTAGAGACATGATAAAATGTGATAAAACATAGTTAGATACTTATCTTGTAACAATGGTGGGATCCACCAACCAAATGTAGGCCTTCCACGAACCTCCCAGCCTTAGACCACACTGCTCATCAACTCAGCAGTGGGTCACCCTCGAGCTGGGACTAAGCTCCACCCCAAGGCAAGGAATCTAGGCTCAGGCTGAGGTTACAGGGAAAACAGTCACACACAACCACAAGGAAGGGATTCTCTCCAAGGAATCTCCCACGCTCACTGCCCACAGACCATCATTCCCCACATGCCTGTTCCACCCCAGGAGAATGCACCTTCTCTGTCACCTGGACAGTCCTTCAGCTGCCAATCTCCCTTACCTTGGGTTATAGGAATAGACCAGACCAAACGTTTCTGGGCTCTATGGCAGCTACAGGGTTCCTTCTAGGAGTTCTCTCCTTCCCCTGCGCACTATATCACCTGGAGGGAGTCGCTCACAGGCCAACAAGCCTCACGCAGTCCAGTACTGTGTAGTCTCAACAATCCCACGGGAAAACAGGCACAGGCCTTCCAAAAAATGGTTTGTCAATCACAGGATGGCTTCACAGTCACGGCTTCGGAACATGGAATGCTCGCATAGGCTTGCTCAGCTTTCCCGAACAAGAAAAGACTCTTCCCCGAAATCAACACAGGCTTCTCGTAGGCTGGGGTAACATGCACGAGATTTATCAGAATCGGACATAGACATTCGAGTCACAGGGTCTCACGGAGGTTCTCTACAGGAGTCAGGTTAGTCATACTGCTCAGAGCTCCGTACGCGTTCAGACAATCTGGTGGAATGGAATGGAACCTTCTCATGGCTCACCTTGGCCGTTTTATTCGCATGCACTAGGGTTGACACTTGTCACCCATGGAACTACATGCGTTCCACCTGCACGCGTTCCTCCTACCACTTGGGAAATCACGCGTCCTTCCAAAAGGACTTAGCATAAAAACATATGATGCACATATCTTTTGGAATAATATTAAAATATTATTCCCAGGCTTAAGGCCCCCTAGGCTCAACACTTAGCCCCTTTCCCCACCTTCCAGCCCCTAATTCCTTGCCCACTCTGTGGATGCTCAGTCCCCCTTCACTCATTCATCGTGGTCAGTCTGGGCCTGGCGGTGTTTATATTTTATTAAATGTTCTGCATACATACAAGTACAATAGCAGGCTCCTGGCCTTCAACACTTAGGCTCCCTAGCCTAACAACACATAAGTCTCTAGCTTATAAGAACTTGGCTCACCAGCCTATAAAACATAATCACAATTCCTTTCAAAACTTGGTTTATAGTGGGGCTCGGCCTTGGGGACACTACAATTCCCCTCCCCTTATTTTTTCACTGTCCTCAGTGCAACTTACACTATCTCTGCAAGCTTTTCAAAATTTTCAAAAAGATGCGGGTACTCTGCTCGCATAACCTCTTCATGCTCCCATGTCGTGTCCTCAGGACCGTACCAGGTCCATTGGACCTTTACAAGCTCTATAGCTCGATTTTGGAGTTGTTTTCTTTTCCTGTCCAATATGTGCACAGGATGCACTTGCAGGACACCATCTGGTTCCACCTGAATCATAGTCCAATCGATAATATGATTAGCATCAGGTACATATTTCTTAAGCAGTGAAACATGAAACACATTATGTACAGTCATAGATGCAGGTAATGCAAGCATGTATGCAACCGGTCCAATCCTTTCCAAGATCTCAAATGGCCCACAAAATCTTGCTGCCAACTTGGTGCAACTTACCAACCTCAGGGAACTCTTGTTAGTTTTCACTTTCAGGAAAACATGATCACCCACTTTGAATTCTCTATGGGTTCTGTTACTATCAGCGTAACTTTTCTGCATGTCCTGGGCAGCTTTTAAATTATGTTTAATTCTTATCATTTGGTCTTCCATCTCTTTGAGCAATTCCGGCCCAACTACTACTCTGTCAGCTGGATTATCCCAGCTCACTAGAGTGTTGCACTTTCTTCCATAAAGCGCTTCGAATGGGCGCATATTCAATGATGCATGATACCCATTATTGTAGGTGAATTCTACCAAATGCAGGTAGTCTTCCCACCTTGATGGTTTATCCATCACATACATTCTCAGCATGTCTTCTATTACTCTGTTCACTCTCTCTGTCTGTCCATCAGACTT
>ML779871.1:1048690-1080992 GCA_009831015.1 Picea engelmannii | reverse complement strand
TAAACATCCCACATCAAAATTAAATTACATCACATGGTCATATCTTATTAAATATGACTCATGAGTTTATACATTACCATCAATATGTCAAAACTATCGATTGATAAATTACATAGCACGCATTACCACCATCATTATTATTTAATTATCATTATCGTGCCATGCCAATCATAATTATTTCATTACCATTAACCTCCTAGGTCGATTAGCAGGTTTTAATTACATTAACCATGATTATTGGTTATACCATGATTATTGGTTATACATGGTATAGATTATTATTAATGTTCCATGTTATCATTATTACATTAATTATTTTAATCTAATATATAATGGTGTAGCTTTTTATTAATGTTCCACATTATCATTATTTTAATGTAATATATAAAGATGTTGGTTGTTATCTTTTTATTGAAAACAAAATACATAATTAACATGCCAACATTTCAACATCCAAATCATTAAAAAAAGCAAGCATGCAAGTTTAGCAAAACATTATTCCACAAAAATGTATTCATTAAGTATTCTCCTTGGGCCACTAACAAAGAATGCAATGAATATTATCGTCTTTATTTGATGCACACAAATTATGCTCATCATTAATATGGAATTTATAACCAAGGAGTTCAATTGTACACAATCATAACAACCCATCACATCAAGGCAACCACCTCATCATAAAAACCCATCACATTAAGGCAACCATATCTTTTTGGTCATATATATTTTCAAACCATCTCTCCGTTTAAGTAAGTAATCAATCATAACAACCCATCACATTAAGGCAACTACCTAATCATAACAACCCATCACATTAAGGCAACCTTCACTTTTGGTCATATATTTTCCAAACCATCTTTCTTAAGTAAGTAATCAATCAATTACTACCACACATTTCTATGATTCTCTCTTAGGTAACTAATCAATCAATCACCACCACACATTTCTATGGTTTTCTTAATGGCCTCTATCATTTGATAATTTTTTCAAGTTCATAATTTAATAATGTCTTATGATCCATAAATATTTATGGATCATAACTAAGCCCTCTTCTCAGGGCTAGTTATCACTTTATAACCTTAAAATGTCCTTGAAATCTATTAAGGTTATCTAAATCGATGCTATGATGATTCCCTAGGAAGGCATATGTTTCATTAAGTATAGTTTTAATTTTATTAAATTTTTTATAATAGTAATTTGCTTATTTCAAAAAGTTTTGGAAATCAATTTTTGTTTTAAGTTATTTTTATAAAGTATTATAGAGAAAATATTATTCAAATTACAACTTAAGTTGTGTGTTTTTTTTTTCTTCTTTTGAAGGTGGAAAAATCTATTATAACTTAGTTGTCAATCGACAATGAGCAATCCTCATTAGTTGTTATCCATGAATGTAGACTAACTCATCACATTCAGAAAATCACACCACCTAAAATTCTCTGTTGGTGGTCCATAAGGGGGAATACTTTACTTCACCTAGATGCCTCTGGGTCTTGGGCCATTAACATGTTTCCTTACACCTAAGGAAGATGATCTCTTCGCCAATCAATAGTAGTTTTCAGTCCTATTCTAGGACCAAAAGGTGGCTTTAACCTATATAGTATCCGCAAAAAGAAAAGTTTCCTTTGTGATCACTGTCAAGACTACTTCTAGTATGGTCATGTACTCTCTAGTAGCATTTAACCTTAGTCCCATACATGAGAGCATATAGCACCCTTGATTGTAGTTTAAACTCTTACCTATGATTAAATTACAACTTAAGTTGTCACACAAAAAAAATCATTTTAATTTTAATTTTTTCGTACTTTTTCTCATTTGAATAGTAAGTTAGGTTGTAAAGTGACACTTTTATTTGTAATTAAGAAAAAGTTTCACATAAATTTCCACAAATGCCACTGTAAAAATGTTTAGAATACTTTAGTGCATCCTATTGAGTGTTCATTGTATATGTCTATAATTGCATCACATCAAAACAACAAAACTTCTTCTATACCACCCGCTAAAAAAGTCTAACATAATGTCTTATAAAATGTCTTCTTTAGAGTCTATATTGGGGTCTTATTTTATTATATATATAGAACATTGGTTTTGTCTCCATTACCTCATATATCAAATAAAAATATATAGGAAATTAATTATTTTAATTTCTCATACGTTCAATGTAAATTAAATAAGTTATTAAATAATACATGTTTAGTGATAATCTATGTTATTGAAGCCTAAGGGGTTAGTTTAATCAATTGTTACGAATGTTATTGGTCATTTGGCTAGTTACATACTCACAATTGCCTAATTCAAATCCCCTTGAGTAAGGAGCACTAATATATGTTGATGAGTTTATTAATGATGCCATTCACAAATGTGTAAAAATGTCATTTTCCTTATAAATAAATTGTATTTTTAAAATAAGTTTGTAAAATAATAATTTATTTGTATTAATAATTATAATTAAATTAATCACAATAATATTTAATTCATTAAATTCTAAATAAATTAATAAAATTTCATTAATTTTATTGTATATATATAAAAAATAAAATAATTAAAAAAAAATATTTATGAAAAATTAATAAGGTGTATAAATAAAATAAGATGTTTTTATTGATGTCCAAATAGATGACCACAATAAGTAAATCAATGTCACTAGAAAATACATTCATTTTTATTACATAGCAAGAGTGAAGAATATATTTGATGGTTCCTCTATCAAAAACAAAAAGAAATAACTATCTAGATAAAAGAAATGTAAAACAGGCGAAAAACAAATCCATGACAAGTATAAGGATATTATCTCACATTGTTAGTCTATTAAAAGCGAAAAGAACTAAGAACCTACTTAGAAAAAGTATATTAAATAAGTGAATAAACAATACCATGACAAGTATAAAGATATTATATGAAAAATATAATCATAAATATATGTATGTATAAAAAAAAGAATGCAACATGAAGGGTTAAGTGTCACAAGTCTCAGGACAATAATGTTTAAGAATATGAGTTTGTAAAATCTTCAATTTTGATCATTTAATTAGCAATGTATATATGTGTATATTATGAATGGTTGAGGATCAAACAATGTAATATATAAATTTGTATATATATATTATAGATGGAGAAGGATAGAAAATTTGTGGGGTTATGATTCCACAAGAGAGGAAAGAAAGGGGGTTTAAGGGGGCCAAAGATAAAACATATTATTTTATTCCTAATCCTAAATCCTTTACTTTACATTTTCCTAAGTCCTTGGACCTTGGAGTTAGTGGAAACGTGAGGTATGTGGGCTTCTTATGAAGGTAGATGAATTCTTCTGCTCATGCAAATATAATTTGTGAATGCAAGATAGATTTGTCAATCATTCTTGGGGAGAGACTTGTCTCAAAGCTATGCTACCATTCCATAACTAAAATATAATTATGGGTATGGTTGTTATGAAAACTATGTACAAATTATTCCCATGTTCACGAGAAATTATTGTAATTGAGTAAAATCCATTACAACTAAGAATCCCTGGATTCCCCAACTAAGAGATTTATTGGTCGATATGTGATGGAACCTTGGAGGGAAGTGAGATATCTCGAAGGACTGCATGGAAGAGAAGGGGATCTCATTCCTTTGGTTGTGCAGGCTTATGGGGAAAGAGAGCTGGTAGATTGGGATAACTGTAGGAGTTAACAACTTGTGAAATGCTAGGAAATTAGGATGTGTGAGATGATTAGAGCCAATCATAGTTGGATTCGTCTTTGTAGACTCATAGCCTTAACTTGGGGGTGGACCTATTGTAGAAATATTTCAGGAAACAACGAACCGATGGTTGGGTGGAACATCCTTCATTTGCAATGAGTTGGTGTTTTATTCCTAGAAAAATAAGTGTTATGGTTTATTGATTATTATATCGATTTAACATTTCTAAGTTATGAATCGAATGTTGTTATGCATGCTTGTATAAGTCTTCATCCATATCTATGATTAATTAATCATGCCTTCATGAGACTGCATTGTCATGTTTTCATACATTAACCAATTCATAACATGACATTGCAGATTATAGTATCAGATCTATAAGGACGTAGGTTTTATCCTAGTTAGATGGTTAGACATATTATCAAAATGGTATCAGAGAAAGAGAAGATGAACATAATTTTTGGTTTTAAGAAGTACTCAATATCATCAATGGTGTATCAAGGGTACTGTGTATGTTACAATATGGTATCAGAGCTATTGGTTACAACATTGGGGATATATGGGCCATACATTAGATTGTACAGGAAGAGATTAATAAAATGTTTCCTTGGAAAAATTGTGTAAAGGTTGCAATTGAGAAATTTATTGGTCTGAAATCTACCCATATAATGTGAGATAAATATAATATGCTAGTGTGGAATCATTATAAGGAAAAATTGATGAAATGATAAGTTCGACATGTGCAAGAAATTAGAAAAAATATTGAAATTTGCAAAATTCCCAATAATAGAAGAAATCAAGAAGGTTCAATTGGTTTATATGGTGCAAGGGAATTGGAGTAGAAGGCTATGACATCAAATTCCATCACAGGTTTCATGGTGGTCATGTGGAGGAAATTATAAATATTATGAAATTGGTAAAAAAATCCCAATTTTGGATGAGGTACCAAAATATGATGTGTATTGGTAGGGTGACATGGAGGCGTCAGGCTGGTTCTACATGGAGTTAGAGTGTGCATCTCACATCCACAAGGTAACCTATAGGGTGGAATAGGAAGTTGGGCCCAAAAATGGTTGTAAGTAGTTTGCAGAGACTAAGGAGGAGATATTTCACAAGGTTGAAAAGTCTCTGCAATTTCCTTTAGGGTGATGCATGTCCCCTATGTGGTAAGTGGTTTATGGAGGAAAAGGGGCATTTTAACCACTGACATATTATGGAGATACAAATGATCTCGGCCTTAGATATTAATTGTGGGTGGGGAGATGGGATCCCCCCAGTCACCTCATTCAATAATCATGTGCCAAGTGGAGGAATTGAGGATAGAAGTAGTACCCCAACTATCACATCGATCAATGAAAATGAGCCAAGTGGTGGATAAGGATAGAGAGGTACGAAGTGGCCCACAATTAATTAATAATAATAAGAAAGTTATAAAGTCGAGTGGGAGAGAGATAAAGGGTACCACAAATGATTGACATGGTAGGTAAAATGAAATGGATATAACATGGTAGTGTTAGATAATGATAGGTGGACACCAGTGCCACATCATCAACCATGTGTCATCCCATGTTAGCAAGATAGAAAAAATTTGTTAAAAAAAGTCTGGAGCCAAAATTTTATTTTGGCCATAACATGAGCAGATCAAGTTATAACCAAGTGTAATTTTATGTGTAGGTCTATGGTGATGAATACCATAAAAGTCCCACTAAGGGATATTGGTTGATTCAACTCCAAAATTCCAAAAAATGGAAATTAGTGGTTTTTAATGAACACGGTGGTAATCACTAATAGATGTCTTATTGCTGGTGAAATTTGGACAATAAGGATTAGGAGTAGAAATGAAGAAATCTAGTGGATAGTTTGACCAAATTCCAAAGGGTTTGGAGTGGAGATGCAAAAAAAGGCCAAAATCAACTATTCCATGAGACTTTTTGATGATTTTTGGATTCTTCAGTGGAGGAAAAGGGACCCAAGATCACCAATATGGAAACAAATTCCTAGTCGACATTTGAGGTCCTTAGTGATCAAGGAAAACGTCTCTTATTGATTTTTTCCAATTTTTTTCTGTTCGGAAGATAACCATTTTGGCCAAAAAATCTTAGTTTGAATAAAGTGAAAAAAGGGAAAAGTTCACAATTTTAGATTGATCCATAGTTGACTAGAGCATCAGATAACTAATATGAAAGTTGAAATATACTCACAATCATGATTATTATCTACTCCCGATATAAAAAAATTTGTAGTTCTCGCAAGATTTTCTTCTAGAAGTGGTAGAAGTTGGTCTCTACATATGATTGCACTAGTGAGAAAAGGGAAGAAACTGGACAAAAATGGGGATTTCTAAGAGATATAACTTTTATCTCTAAGCTCATATTGGAGCCTGAGTATAGCCATTATAAATATAATTTAGAGGGGAATATGTATGAAGGCTTAGATTTTGGATTAGTGCATCAAGATTATTTAGAAACTAATAAGAAGAAGGACTTGTAGCCTTAATTGATAAAAATTAACAATGTGCATATTTTCTAGAATTTGAAAGAAAATGCTACATATCTAGAAATGAGGTGTCTCTAACCATTATTGTGTGCACACTTCTTGCAGAATAAGTGCTACAATAAAGAATAAATAATGATCATAATTGAGGAGCAACATTGAAGAGTAAACATGGAAGTTGCATAGGGACCTTACAATCATGAAGAATAAGTAAAAGGTTTGAATATTAGTATGGGAAATGAAGAGACAAAATCTAATGGACACATATATAGAATTGAGCCATTAGAGCTTGTAGAAACCATGACGAGTTTGAATATGGAAGTGTAGAGTTATAAAGTTGATAATGACAAGATATTAAAATCTTAGGAGGAACAATATCGACTAAACACCCAACTGATATAGAGTTTAAATCAATTGCTAAGGAAAATAAATAATGGATTGGATTCAAGACATGAGAAAGAAGGAAGATCTCATGCTAGGAGGGATAATCATAAAAGATCAAGGAAATCAATAAGTGATCCCATAATTCAAAGGCATCAATATTCACCAACTCATTTAGCCAAGAAGTCATATGCATCTAAAGAGTCAAAGAGTAGCCCATAAATTTCCCTTGTTAATAATTAGAGAAGAAGAAAAAAAATAGACATAACACATACCAACAAGGTTAGTCATCTCATGGTGTATCTAAGATGGTAGAATCCTTGGGGAAAAGGACAAGGTGGCCACTTAAATGTTGGGGATGTGAATAATACCATTTGTACAAATATTGTTCTCATAAGGGAGACACAATGAGGAATGTGCACAACATATATGAGGCAACTATAGTGGAAGAAGTGGGTAAAAACATCCCAAGAATATATGCAACCTTGGAAAATAGAGAGGCTGACCATCAATTGAACATGATTGAGGTTGAAGGTAAGAATGGAAATCATCCTATTGTCATTTTAATTGATTCAAGAGAAATTCATATTTACATTGCCCCTAATTTGGTTGAATTATTTCATTTGAAGAAACGTAAGAATGGGAAATCATGGTTGGTTCAGCTAGCTACTAGAACCAAAAGGAAGATTAATGAGATTGTCAAAGGTTTTCCATTAGATATGAATGGTGTTAATGCTAAATTGAATAATTTAATATAATGTCCTTTGGCTCATATGATGTCCTCATTGGAATGGATTGGTTGGATGTCCATCATGTTGTTCTAGATTGCCATAACAAGACTTTTACTTGTCTTGATGAAGAGGGAAAACATAGGATAGTGAAATAAATTCCAAGACCTATATCTATAAGGGAGATTTCATCCTTATAATTGAAGATATGCTTCAGGAAAGGATGCCAATTGTATGTATCTCATGTGGAAGAACTATCCAAGAGAAAAATCCCAAGTCTTGAGGAATTTATAGTATTGTAGGAATTTGAAGATGTATTTGGGGAATTACCAAGTTTATGACCAAAAAGAGATAAAGATTTCTCTATTGATTTAATGCCTTGAGATGCACTAGTATCTAATACCCAATATAGAATGAGTACGCCAAAATTGAAGGAGTTTCAAATGTAGTTAGAAGAATTGTTAAAGAAGGGGAACATACACCCAAGTGTCTCACCTTGGGGAGCACCAATACTCTTTGTGAAGAAGAAAGATGGAACTTTGAGGTTGTGTGTTGATTTTAGATATATTAACAAATTTTCTATGAGGAATGAATATCCATTACCTAGATTTGTTTGATCAACTAAGAGGAGAAAATATCTACTTAAGTATAGGTTTGAGATCTGGATACCATCAAGTAAGGATAAAATATGAAGACATCAACAAAAAAACTTTCAAAACCAGGTATGGACACTATGAAGTTGTAGTGGCTCCATTTGGATGAACAAATGCACCCTATACATTCATGTGTTTAATGAATAGTATATTAAGAAATTATTTGGATAAATTTTTCATTGTATTTGTTATCACATGCTAATTTGTATTAATTTTTCCAAAGCATCTTGTCCTTGTGCCATCTTTCCACTCAGATTTTAAAACGTTTTCACTAGCTCCATCAAGCTCTCATCACCTAAATCCTTTACTCACTAATCATCCGCAATAGTCATCTTCTCCATGAGTCAAAATTGAAAAATATCCCAAACCTATATCTATCCTTAATACTTATCTAAATTCCTCAGTCCCATCACTTCATTCATTTTTACCCTTATTATCATATTCCCGTTGAAAATTAAAAATATTCCTTTTATTAAGCTTAAGCTCCCTTATCCTATCCACAAAGTCATGTGATGAGCCTCATATGCCCAAAGTCCTTAGAAAAATGGAAAAAGGTTTATTATTATTAATATAAATATTTATATTAATATTTAATCCAAGATTTAATTCATGACCTCATGTCAAGTCATGGGCACGAATCTCAATTTTTAATATTGAAAAGTCAAAGGGTGGATAGAGGGTGCATATCCATTTCGGGGGTTGAAAGTAAACAGAGGTAAATTTTTTGAAGTGGTCCCGAAATCCAAACCATTTTTTTGGTGTTGGAGCACGTGTTCTTATGTGATGCATTTCGGGGGTAAAAGTGGTGTGGTTTAAAACCACTCCTCCCAAGTTTCGATATAATATTGCAACCATTTATTCTATGGTTTGGTTTCATAAATGTGCGGCATATTTTCCAGGAGTGGTTTCATGGAATTTTCAATAAATAAAATTGTTCTCACGGTGGAAATTTTTCACAGAGATAAAATTAAATTTTACAGAGAAGAAAGATTAATGTTTATTTCTATGGAAAAAAATTAAATGGGAAAATGCACGTGAAGAATTGGATAATTGTTTATCCAAGGTTTTTACATAAGTAAAAAGGGAAAATCAAGGGATATTTTCATAGTTTACCAAAATGGTTTTCAAGACATGGTTTCCAAGACATGGTTTTCAAAACCATGGGAAACAAACCGGTAAATAGTTTTCACAGTGAAATGGTAAATTGGGAAAAACAAGACATGGTTTTCAAAACCACGAGAAGCAAGCAATAAATGGTTTTTCAAAACCACAGTCATGAATTAAAGTATGGAAATTTAATTTTATAGGATAAAAAATATTTGGGAATTATTTTTATTCAAATATATTATTCCCAAATATTTAAGGAGAATATGGATAAATAAAATTAGATTTGAAAAAAAACACAAGTGACATTTCAAAGAGGATGCGACAGTCAATTTCTGTAGCAGTTGAGACTTACAGGACGATTTACGGATGAACCAAAATGAATTTTCAAAATTCAAAGGAGGTTATTGTCAAGAATAGAACCAAGAACATTAACCTTGTTCACTTTTCACACGTGTCACAGATTGGGAGATTTGAAGGAATCTTGGAGAAATATTTTTTAGTTATAATTTCTTGTTCGAGACATGTTTTTGTGACACATATTACAACCATTTGGAGATGAATTTCAAGAAATTGAGAATGATCTTATCTACATAAACCGTTCTCAGATTTTACACAACTGTTATGGTTTGAGAATTACAGGTGGTGTTTTGAATCCTATTTTTTCTCCCGAAAACAGGAGATCGGTTAAAACGTGTCATGTTCTATTTGTAATTGTTTCTATTTTGGGAAAGGGACTGGAGTTCGAAATTGTGAATTGGAAAGAGACTCGAGTGATATATATTTCATTATAAAAGAATAGATAAAGGGGGGACTTTTGGCCAGGAAGGTGAAGGGACTGTGTGTAAATTTTTCAGAATGTCCTTATGAATTAATACAGTAGTACAATGCTTTTAACAACTGATATTCATCACGATGTATTCTTTAGTGTGTTTTACTCTAGTTTACATTCATTTCACTTATGTTATTTATTCTAAGAATAACTAAGAGTGTAATGACACCGTCATTACGACTACAAGCAACTCAATGCAAAAGCAATTTTTTTTTGTTTCAAGCAGGAAGGTGACAACGACAACAGTTAAACCACACAACTTGATGAAGAACAAAACACACGTAGATCAGGCAACAAACAACAAGGAACCAACATACTAGCACATCGTGCAACTGGACGAGCATGCGATAATCAATTAGACAAACAAAAATGACTACCCACCCGATACAAGCAAGACAACACCTACAAGCTAAAGGACAACATCAACAATCCTGACACAACAACTTCAATGGCTAGTAACTAGAACCCTTTACTGTGAGAAAAACTAATCACATTAGGGAGTTACAGAACCAAGTACCAACATCAATTATAATGAAAAATACACCCACATTGGGAAGCACACGACGCTATCCAGGTTAGCATTCACATCTATCAATCAGGGCGCGCAATGATCCCCTCATTAGGAATCATGCCTTCATAAGGCAATAGGCGTGATAGTAACCGTGGCGCAACATAACATATCTAGACCTTTAACCCAAGAAAAATCCCTTGTGCTAGGAGACCAAAGTATTTGTTAATAAATACACAAAGACTATACCCAAGCACCCAATCAACAAGTCACTTAGACAAGAGGTGACATCAATCAAATTAAATTGCACAACTAACTGAAGGATTTCTTGTTTTCCTACGAGGCAATCATCTGTGGTGTAACAGCTATGACCAACCACCATATACAGTTCAACCTAAGGCACAAGGCACATAGTAACCAATTAAATGTTAAACTATTAATCGATTTAGATAATAAAACAATTAAAATCTCAACCATTAATCTTGCGCAAGACATTAAACTATTACACAAATAAACCATAAACCATAAACTATTAAATCTTTATAACTAAGTGTGAATGAGTGAACTATTACCATTTCAATTAATAAAAAATCTATTACCATTGCATCAATTAATCTATTGTGGCAAAAGTTAAGGGACTAATATATAGGACTGAAAAATAAACAATTGCTATATAAAAACAATTAATCTATTGGTTGCAAAAGTCATAAGACTGATATATATAAAAATTGACATATAAAAACAATTAATCTATTTTTATTTTAGAGAAAATTCCACTTGATATATGCTTGCAATACATGCGATTCTGCATTCCAAAACATTTTATTTAAGAGAAAATTTATTCATAATCTATGGATGTAAGAGCCACGTTTTTGCATTCATAAAAACGTTTTAAATAAGAGAAAATTCATTCATGATCTATGGATGTAAGGGCCACGTTTTTTCATTCCTAAAAATGTTTTAATTAAGATAAAATTCATTCGTGATCTGTGGATGTAAGAGCCATGTTTTTGCATTCCTGAAAATGTTTTAATTAAGAGAAAATTCATTCATGATCCGTGGATGTAAGAGCCACGTTTTTTCATTCCTGAAAACATTTTAATTAAGAGACAATTCATTCGTGGTCTGTGGATGTAAGATCCACGTTTTCGCATTCCTGAAAACATTTTAATTAAGAGAAAATTCATTTGTGGTTTGTGGATGTAAGAGCCATGTTTTCTCATTCCTGAAAATGTTTTAATTAAGAGAAAAATCATTCGTGGTCTGTGGATGTAAGAGCCACATTTTTGCATTCCTGAAAACGTTTTAATTAAGAGAAAATTCATTCGTGGTCTGTGGATGTAAGAGCCACATTTTTGCATTCCTTAAAACGTTTTAATTAAGAGAAAATTCATTCGTGGTCTGTGGATGTAAGAGCCACGTTTTTGCATTCCTGAAAATGTTTTAATTAAGAGAAAATTCATTCGTGGTTTGTGGATGTAAGAACCACGTTTTTGCATTCTTGAAAATGTTTTAATTAAGAGAAAATTCACTCACAAAAAGGCGCAAAGATTAATCATTCAACAATGAATCAATCAAAGATGCAGAGATACTCATTCACAAAAACGTAAGGATTAATCATTCAGAAGACACAAATATTTATCATTCAAGCGCAAAGATTTATCATAAGAGGAAAACACAGAGATAAGTAAGGGATAGGTAGCTGGGCAAAAAATTGTCCTTCACTTATTATCCATGCACAAGAAAGAAGGGCATTTGAATCTATAAGTCTTTAAACACTAGAGTGACGACCGTCGATTTGACTCCTAACCGACTACTCATGCACATACTAATAACTGAAGGGACAAGGGACAAAAGCTAAAAACACAATTTTTTCTTCATATTAATCAATAAAAACAAACTCAGAGAATTCAATGCAATCAGAGGTTGGGTTCACCATGGGAAATCAATTCAGAATATAGGGAGCAAGGGGATTACAAATACCATAGTAAAGCATGTGTAAGAAATCTCATGGCAATGAAATATTCAACCGAGCACTGAAAAATAACATGTGTAAATTAAATTTAATTGCAAGTAACAACTTTAAAAGATGTACCTTAGCCAAACACGAATGCTACGGAGTTGATGTCCCGTGCGTGCTTTGTCCAACTCCCGCTTGCCAATCGATGTGACCTCACCTGTACCTCCCGACCAATTCTTGGGGTTCTCTTCTTCCCCTTGAGCCCCTCGAGCTGCAAAGGGTCCACACACAAAATACCAGAGAATGCTAGCACCGAGATCACCATGCAAGGTCGAGCTACCACTCAGTACTCGAGCTAGGTATCCCAACTCCCACAAGAGAAATTTCAGTCAAGATAAAATTTCTCCAGCGTAACATTACACAAAAAGATGAGATCAATACTCCTCCTCCTCCATCCTTTTTATAGAGTTTTAAAGTAATTAGTTTCCAAAATTCTCATTAAATTCATTTTTCATTAATTTAATTAGGAAAAACCTCCCCCGTACACATGTCACCCATCCCCTAGTTGCACCAGAAAATCAATTTTATTAATTAATTAAATATTCCTATTTCCCTCACCCACCTAAAAGCATTCCTAAAAATGCTCATCGGTGTCCCAAAATTCCCTTACACTTCTGAAATGACTTACGCCTTACTTAATTCCTAGTTGTGTTCATAATTAGAAAGTTCTAAAGGCAAGATTCCTTACTAAGTTAGACATTCAGTTTTTTCCTTACGTTTCCCCTTTTCTTTAAGTTTCCCTTTTTCTTTAAGTTTCCTATTTCTTTTAAAAGTTTCCCCCTTTTTCCATTTTAACTAAAAAAATCAAATTATCAAGTGTAGATAAAACAACCCTTTTACCCTTTTTCTGTTTTAATTAAAATTAATTTAGCAAGTGTAGATAAAACAACCATTTACCCTCTTTTCTTTTTAACTAAAAATTAATTTAGCAAATGTAGATAAAAACAACCATTACCCATTTTTTAAAAATTAATCGTCCATTATAATTTTGACTTTAATAAATAAGTTTGAATTTCTTACCCCCCCTTCTTGTTACATGTTTATTTATTATTATTTTTTTTTACCATAAGTTCTACTTAGTCCTAGGTTTTAATTTCACTAGGCTGGGCGACATTTTTTTTACTAGGAAAAAATTGTTTTTAAATCTTACTTATCACATCATTCATTTTAAGGCCGAATATTTTTATTCACTTACTAGTTAAAATCACGACGTGCCCTTCAGGACGCACTAGGTGCTCCAAGGGTTCCACTTGCCTCTTTATGTTTTCCTTGCGCGACGTGCCCTTCAAGACGCACTATGTGCTCCAAGGGTGCCACTCGCATCTTTCTGTTCTCCTTGCGCGATGTGCCCTTCAGGACGCACTATGTGCTCCAAGGGTTCCACTCGCCTCTTTCCATTTTCCTTGCACGACGTGTCCTTCGGGACACACTGCGTGCTCCAAGGGTGCCACTCGCCTCTTGACTGAATTTGGTAGACGTCAAATCCCTGGAGTCAATACTCCGCCAGGTGATCTTATGGGAGATTAAGGGCCTCTAAGGCATAATGCACCTACCTTATTGTGTGCCCCTTAGAATCATTGTGAGTGACTGTCACAGTTTTCCCTCACGACATCATGGGTCTTCTCGAACTAGGTAATTGTTAACCTACACTTTGAGCCACAATGAGATTTCTAGTAGGCTGTGGCAAGGCTGCTTCCACACCTCTCCCTCAATGTATCTGGTTGTCCAGATGTGAGTCTGGTCGACAAGCTATCGTCATCCTGCATCCATCAATGAATCATGTCAACAATAATAATCAATCATCATAACCTAATCATATGTACATATGTCACATCAACAACATTCAAACCCAACAGTTCACTCCCTGAATTGATCCAGATTCCAAGGGGTATCATCGATGCCTATGCATCCTCAATGTCCAAAGTCCTACACACTCAGGAGAACCCAGTCAATAGCACATGTCTACATAAATACAATCAAAATAACATATCATAAAATCCATCATATCTCATAATCATTATCGAAATGACCAATAGTATAATAACCCAGATCACTTGCAAGCAAGTGTCCTCAAAGAATAAGTTCGCTCAGTGCGTGCAAGAGCGGGATGTTACAAAGAGTACATGATTGGAATTCATCCTTGATAGATGCTCCTTTCATATGGTTAATGCAGCTATCATGTTTAATGATTACAGGTCCATAATTCACTCGTTTTTAAGTGCTCTGATTATTGTAGTCAGCCTGATGTTATTTCTTCTAAAGTTACAATTGAGAATTCATATTTGTTTGATGCTCTCATTTGTAATGGGATTTTCTCTTTTCTCTCTTTCCATCATATGAATACTATTTATTGTTGAAGGATATGCTTAATTTTCCTCCACTCCCTCAGGAGTTCATTAGCTGTATTAATATTCATAGTATATCTCAGGATTTGACCGCATTGCCCATTGTTTTATTCCTCTTGTTTGTCCTACCAACCCTTTAAAACTAAAAAAAAACTTGTCCTATTTCATAATATGACCTCTGTGTGCTCATTGCCAAATCTTTTTGGGTATTTTCAGTCTTTATATGTTTGAGAGAGCCCTCTCTGGTTGGAAGGGTTAGAATCCAACCTAAAGTTGGTTTGTAGGTTACCTTGGAATTTCTTTGATGTAGCCCAAAGAAATTACCGAGTGCTAACATTTTGGCATTGTTTCTAGGGATCGAAGGTGAAATATTCCCTGGGATAAATGACAAAGTTCAGATCTGAGTATTGATGGTGAAAAGTATTTAGACACAGAAAGGTTATACATCATTCATCTAGTGGCTCCATTTTCAAGAATCTAGAATTCAAAATATTCATGGCGACTCCACTGTCTAAAGACTCAGTAGCCTAAATGTTTTATTGATGACTCCACTGCTTCAATATGGATTACAGATATGCAAGTTATGCTCCAATGAATCACTCTCATATTCCTGGCTTTCCAAATCGTATTCCTCACATAGATTGGAAAAAATATTTTCCTAAATTCAAAGATGGGAAAGGAAATGATGTTGCCTTGCACTTTATTAGATTTCACATGCACATATGTAAGCTGGGGGTTGAATTTCATGAGAATTGTTTGATGAAAATGTTTATGGATACTCTAGAAGAGAAAGAAATATTATGGTCTGAAGATTTAAAACCAGGTAGCTTATACTCTCTTAAGGATTTCCACATAACATTCTTTAAGCATTATGGAGAATCTAATCCTTCATTCTTGATGTTTGAAGATTGTTGTGAATTTTGTGAACATTTCATTAAGTACCTTGAATTTTTTTTTGGTAATGAAGAGTGTATGAATGATGAAATCATAGAATCCCTTTATGAATATTCATCCCAAAAACAAATGGTAGCCCCTCCCTTGGCCGAAGATGAAGCTAATCAAGAAATTGCTGCTAAAATTCATTTTCCTTTTCCTAAACTTGATGAAGATATTCAACAAGATTTCTAGCAAGACAAAGCTCTTCAAAGTTGTCTTTCTTCCCCTGTGAATGATGTGGCTGTTCAAATTCTAAGTGGCCTAGACATGGATGAGGATTCTAAAACTGCATCTATGGAGACTTCAAGCAGTGAACAAACAAATGACATAGAGTTTCAGGAAAGCAACAAAACAGTGTATGCCACTTTTCAATAAGAAATACAGAAAGATAATGAAGAGGCAGCTGTTTTATTTGATTCCTTTGAAAATCATGGTTTTGAAAATGCATCCATGGGAACTCTATACTGGGAAATAGTTCATGTTGTTAGCTTTTCACATTTGCAAGAAGATTATGAGTAGGAACTTATTTCCATTCATTCATTTGAAAGTCAAAATGATAGTCCTCAAGCAAATTTCTAGAAGGTTAATAAAAGCAAATCATAATTGTTTGATGAACAAGAGGATAGCCTTGATGCACATAATATGACTGTCATATTTGAATATGTTCAAGAATGTATGAATGTTTTTGTTGATATGCATGGAAGAGTAGAAAAACCTATTGCTGCCATTTCATTTGAAAATGTTCTCGAAATTGAAGAAATAGAGCGAGAACAACAAACACTTATGAATGAGGCTTGTCTTTTTGTTTTTGTTCATCAAGAAGAAATGATTTTTCATGGTTTTCAAGATCATGTGGCCATCCTATTACAATCATCAATGAAGAGGAATTTGTTTCATTCATAAGCTTAGATTTTGAATTCATTTTTTGTTTTCAACTGCCATCTTTTACATTTGTCTACCTTCTTAAGAAAAATGTGAGCAGAGGACAATCGGGAAGCCAATTGCTTGATTGGATACATTGGAACTTTAACATCACTTGATTGAGTATTCATTTCAACATTTTTAGAGTAGATAGGAGTGTGCAAATAAGATTGTTGGTCAAGTAGTTTTCAGTTTGGTTTTTCAGCAGTGTGTACATTCAAATTGTAGTGTTGTATTTAGAATTTAGTTTTCAGTTGAGAGTAGTGTACAGACTGTGGTTTTTAGTGGATACTAGTGACAGGTCAAATCAAGTTACACATGTTTTTGGAGCAGTGCAATGGATCAGGCATCGGATCTACGAGTTCTTTTCTACCTCACTGGGAGGATAGCATCCTCATTGGACCCAATGTTTTTTTTTTTTTGACAAAAATGGATAGTGATATTTTATAAAAAAAGGTGGACTAGCCACTGATTCAATTACAAAACAGGCCACGCTTGTCTGTGTGCCTGCCTTCCTGGAGTATCCTCCTAATCCTATAGCAGTAGACTATAATCCTTAACTAAAATTATATCATAACCTTAACCAGATATAGAGTTATTTACAACGTTGGCTTCTATACAAAATGCCAAACTTGCTGAAGAAGGGAAGGCCCTGCTTTCTTGCTAAATGACTGGTTTAGTTTTTGGAATCTTGCTTCCAATCACTGTTGAGTTGAGCCATTTTTGCCTCCAGCTGGTCGATTCGTTCCTCAAATTCCTGCTGGGGGTTCTTGAGTTCCCTATGTAGTTTGCCCAGCTCTTCTGTAAACCCGATTTTGGTAGTGGTGATGTCCTCTTCTAACTTCTCCATACGCCTTCCTGCTTCTGAATCCAAATTTTCGAGGAAATCCAACTAGAATTGAAGCAATTGATTTAGATTTTCTAGTGCTTTGTCCATCGCTTTGAGCCTTTCCTCAGTGCTTGGCTTGTTGTTCGAGCTTGATGCCATTTCTGGTCGTCTTCCCCTTCTGCTTGCACCCTAATGCTTCACTGGAGAATACTCAAGAAATCGCTGCATTGGAATGGGATGAGACTAATGGGGTGTCTTCAGTTTATTCCCTCCCTCTTCCATACTCATGATTTCCATTCGATTTGCTGAATCCGTGAGGTATGGGCCAGCTGATTCCCTATCTCCACCATGTTTGAAGCTCGCTTTCTCATGGTACTGAGCCTCTTCCCCCCCGCCCAATAGCTTGTTCTGACGTGACTTAACCTGAACGATCTCCCCGATTTCCCTGTCTGTTGAATCAACTTGCTTTTGTTTTTGAATTAGGAGGGCGAATATCATGTTTCAAGGTAGCACCACGCTGGAAACCGTTTCATTCACCTTCAGAATTCCCAGCTCCAAGAGTGTGCCTTTGTTAGCTTCCGCGTCCACTTTCCCATTTATCTCCCTTAACACATGGTATAACTTATAAGATTTGAAGTTCCTTAACATGAGATGAATCTTGTCCAAAAGGTTGTTGAGACTCACACTCTGGGTTTTTGAATGATGAATTAATGCTTGTATTATCACTCTGGAGTCACCAATTATAACCAAGTCCTGGATCCTGTGTCTTTTTTCTTGAATTAGCCCTTTCCAGAGAGCCAAGGCTTCTGCTTTGTTGTTGGATTCGATTCCTAAACCCAGGATGAAGTTTATTGTTGTTGCTTCAAGGGGATTTTCAATTATCCCTCCTCCTCCAGCTTGGCCCAGGTTTCCTTTCGAAGCCCCATCAAAGGACAGGATATGGGCTTTTATCCTTGTTTTCCAATTGGAGAAATCCTATTTGCCTTTCCTGATTTCCCATTCCTCTTTGATTGGGATGCTAGCCTTTATGCCCATGTGACAATGGATTTTGAACTGGCTCAACCAGAGTTCCTCTGGTGCTTCCAGCGTTTGGCTATTTTTTGATTGGAATAAATAAGGTGCAGTTTCACCAAAGAGTGCGTGAATTTTGGTCACGACGAGGGCTGTGCTCCTTTCGCTATCCCTGAAGATTCTGTTGTTCCTTTCCAGCCATAGGTTCCACATGATGAACTTTGGGAGAACTTTCCACAGAGCAAAGGCTTGGCTTCTTTTTTTAGATTTGAATGGATAATAGGAGTCCCATTGGTGGAGAAGACTTCTTGTGTCTAGAGGGAGGCTGAAGGCACTTTGTGTTCCTGTTGCTAGCTTCCAGACTTCTTTGGAGAAATCACAGTTGAGAAGGAGGTGGTCTGTAGTTTCTTCAACTAGTAGACATAAGGGACACCTGTAGGGGCCTTCCCAGCCACGTCTTTTGAGATTTTCCCTTGTTTGGATGCTGTTATGTGCAAGGGTCTAGATGAATAAGTCAATTTTTGGGATGGACTTGGACTACCAGATTGCTCTCTAGATGGCCGGATTGGGCAGGACGTTGGGGACATTTGTGATGAGGTGGTAGCTCTCTGTTGTGGTGTAGGCCTTGGAATTCCCTCCCCGGCCTCTTTCGTCCTTTCCTTTTTTTTTTAGGGGGGCTTTCCCTTGAATACAGAGTTGTAGGGTGCACCACTCCCTTTCAAGATCAGGGGGTCTGTTGGGCACTCCCCACCCCTGCCAATTCATGAACTTGTCCTCCCTCCAGATTGAGATGTCAAAGAGAGTAATTATGTTTTGGCTTTCCATCCAATCCTTGAGACGAAGCAGATCCTGTCTTAGCCCTAGGAGGGGGTCTCCCATGATTGAGTCTTGACAAATTTTGATTTTCTTTCCGTTTCTTGGCACCCAGGTGAGATGAGGGCTGAAGTGGGGCAGTGCCTTTTTGAAGAGGGTGAAAATAGGGGAACCTTTTGATTCCCTGCATGGGAAATCTAAGCATCGGTCCCTAGGCCCCCCTAAAATATTTTTTCTAAAGTGCCAGTTTGCTCCAAGTTGGATTGGCAGTGACCATCATCCAAAGCAACTTTGCCCCCAAAGCCAGGTTTTGAACTTGGGTTTTTTTGAAGTTGAGGCCGCCTTCCAAGAAAGGTTTTGAGGTTTTTTCCCAGTTTATCAGATGCATTTTCCTTCTTGACTGTTTTCCTCCTTCCCACAAGAAGCGTCTTTGGAGTGCTTGATTTTTTGGATGACGGAGGCAGGGGCTAAAAGAAACGAGCTCTGATAGATGGGTATGCTGGTTAACACGGCTTTAATCAGGACAACTTTCCCTGCTAGATTTAACCAGTTCACCCCCCAGGAGGAAATTTTGTTTTTTAGGTTGTCTATCAGATGGTTCCAGTGAGAAGCTCTTGAGGCAGATTTGAATATGGGAATTCCCAGGTATTTGAAGGCCTCTCAGTTGGTGTGCCCTTCCATCCCCAAAACTCTTGTAATTCCCAACATTTCATTTGGCGTAATATTCCATCCATAAATTTTTCTTTTGGTTTGTCTTATTTCACTTCCTGAGACTGCGGCGTAAGCTTCCAACTCTTCTTTAAACTTCTTTGCTATTATAGGGCTTGCCCCTCCCAATAGCAGTATATCATCCGCAAATTGGGCATGATTTTTATCTTTCACCCCTTGCGCGATTCTTAGTCTCTGGAGGTTATTTTGGACTTGGGAATTTTCCAGCTGATAGCTTAGAACTGAGGCTTGGATTGCATAGAGTAGGGGCGAAAGGGGGCACCCTTGCCTTCAGACCCTGGAGGCTTGGAAGAACTTTGTTACTTTCCCATTCACCATCGGGGCTATCCATGGTGATCCAATACAAGATTTTATCCAATTTACAAAGGATGGGTCAAAACCAAACTTTCTCATTACTTCAAATAAAAACTTATGTCTAACTCTATCAAAGGCATTGGCGAGATCTAGTTTAATTATCATACCTTTGTCTTTCCTCCGGACACTTGAATGTAGGGCCTCTTGAACTAGGATGATGTTGTCGGCAATATGCCTACCTTTGATGAAGCCTCCTTGGTTTTCTGGGACGATGAGGGGGAGGATTGTTTTGAGTCTATTGGCTATAACTTTGGTGAGAATTTTGTAGCTTGTGTTGCAAAGGGAGATTGGCCTGAAACGATTGAAGGAGACTGCTCCTTTCTCTTTCGGGATAAGCGCCAGGAAGGACGAATTGGTGCTCCCACCCAACTTGCTGCTTTGTTGCAATTTCCTGATCATCTTGGTGAGATCCATTTTAATTATTTCCCAACACTATTGATAGAATCTGACAGTGAAACCATCCAGGCCTGGGGCCTTATCTGGGTTCATTTGGTCCAGCGCCTCCTTTATTTCCTGCTGCGATACTTCCTTAGTCAGCTTGGTGTTGATATCCTCCTTAATGAGGCCTGGAATAATGGAGAGTGGGTACATCTGAGGGTCTATTTCTGTCCCTTGTGATTCTGAATAGAGCACCTCAAAGGCTTCAAAGGCTGCTTGTTTTATACCTTCTGGATCTACAATTGTTTCATTTTGAACCTGAATTTCTGTCACTGCTTTATAGTGCTTCCTTGCCTCCGCCTGCTTATGGAAGTAGCTTGTATTTTTATCTCCTTCTTTTAGCCAAAGGCTTCTGGATTTTTGCCTCCAGTAGATTTCTTCCTCTCTGTAGGCTCTGTGCCATTGTCTTTGAAGGTAGTCCTCTTGTTGCAAGACTTCTTGCGTGACCTCTTTGTTTTCCATTTCTAGCTGAAGGTTCTCGAGTTGCATTTGGGCTTCTATGCGTGAGGTGATTGGATTTGGTTGGCCCTTTGCCCAAAGTTTTAGAGCTATCTTTAGCCTTCTTAGTTTCTCTTCCCAGACATAAAAAGCTGAGCCTTTAACAATGTTGGTCCAAGTTTTGGAAACAAGAGGGAGAAAGTCTTTGTCTTGGATCCAAGTCGGGTTAAATATGAAAGGGATGGGTCCTCAGACTTGGTCGGTTTTGATTTCTAAGCGGATGGGCTTGTGATCTGAGACACTATGGGGAAGGATCTCTGTAGTTGCTGTGAGCCCTAGTAAAAGAAAGGAGCTTTGGACAAGGAATCTATCTAGTCTGGCAGCAATGTGCCCAGGGCCTATCCTTTTATTTATCCACGTGTAGAGTCCTTTGGCAGGCTTGATGTCTATTAGGTCCCAGGCTGAGACTAGATATTCCACCCATTCTCTAGCTGGGTCTCTCACGATGGATCCCCCTCTTTTTTCCTTCTGAGCCAAGGTTACATTTAGATCTCCACCTAGAATGATATTGTCAAGTTCATTTTGCTGCAAGAAGTCTTTTAGGGATTCCCAGCAGTGTTTTTTTCCCTCTATATGTTGCGGTACATAGATATTGAAGAGGCTTACTAGATAACCCGAGTCTTTGTGGAGGATTTTGGTGTGAATCCAGTGCATGCATGTGTCGGAGCTGATCAGATCTATTTTGGAGGTGTTCCACAGAGTGCAGAGCCCTCCTGAGGCACCTCTAGTGTTTTCGGCTATTCCTTGGCTGCCTCTCCAAACATTCAATGAAGCTTTGAGGGAGTCTTGCTGACTCATCTTGGTCTCCTGGAGGAGTAGGATTTTTCTTTCGAAGCTTTGATTATATCCTTGAGTGCTTCCTCTTTCCTTTTTCTACCAAAACCCCTACAATTCTAGGAGGTTAGAATCATCAATTACCTTGGGGGGAGGAGCGCCCTCCTTGGGAGGATTTGGCTTGATTTCTAGTATGGTGAACGCTGATCAGCTGTTTGATAGTTGGTTGTGAACCCTTTAGGACGTCTTTGTATGTTTCCTGGTCTCTTTCTGCTTTTTTGGTTTTCCTGCCTCTTCTCGTTTTCTTTGGGGTGGCCCAAGCTTCACTTGTGCCTTCTGAGTCGCTTCCTGTCGAGATCTCCCCTTCCTCTATGTCTTGACTTCCTTCCATCCTTTGGTGGGATTTTTTTTTCTCCCCTTCTTCTTCTGTTATTTGATTTCCTTTGTCTTCAGGGGTCTGGTTTCCTCTTGCTTCTTCCTCTTGGGCATCTTTACTTGGATCTGCTTCCTCTTCGCCAGTTTCTTTAGCCAATATACTAAAGATGATCTCATTCTCTTTGGTTCCTGAGTTTTTGGCTTGCGTTGGGACTATCTTTTCACTTCTTGGTCCTTTCGTTTTGGTTTTCCCCTTTCGATCCTATTTCTAGCCTTCGTCCCTTGCTTTCTCTATAATGGGGATCTTTGGGAAGTTCCTTTGGAAGTGGCCATATTCATGACAACCTCTACACTTGAACGGAAGCTATTCGTAATCCAGCTTTTGGAAGTGTTGCTAATACCCAACTTTTAGTTTTATTTCTTCCGGTAGACCTACCTCCAGATCCACTTCCACACAAATCCTTGCTCAGAATTACTGGTCTCTTGGGTCTGCTCGATCAATGTAACGCCCCAATCCATTTCTGATTGCTTGAAGTGAGGAGGGGTTCCAACAATGTATTGGAAAATTTGGGAGTCTAACCCAGACGGGGACGTCTTTGGGCACTTCTGAGGCGGGATCAAAGCTTGGGGTCCATCAATTCAAATAGAGCCCTTGGGTGCCCATGAAGTATGGTCCATTTCTAAAGATCAAATCTCTGTCCTCGTGGGAGATGAATTCGAAGATAAAATACCCTCTCCCGACTGCATAGCACATTACACTGTTTGTGATCAGTGGTCTCCAGTTCCTTTGGATCCAGTTGTCTATGGATCTGGTTGAGGGCCAGAGTCCCATGAATTGACCTACTAGTCCTCATTCTGAGAGGGAAAGAGAGACCTTCATTGGATGATCGGGGGGAAGGTCAATCTCCGGGATGACGTCTAGTCTCTTTACGAAACTTGGGGGAACTGAAGGAGGAAGCTTCTTCCTGCAGGCTGCGAGGAGCTTTCGAAAGGAGGTGGACAAAGAGGGAGGGGGTAGTAGATCCCCTCCTCCCTGAGCATCCATGGCGGTGGCTAGGAGCGAACCCTAGTTAGATCTTCGAGGTCGCACCAGAGCGCGTTTTTCCGACCTTAAAATTTGAACCATCCCCCCACTGGACCCAATGTTATCACATGCTAATTTGTATTATTTTTTCCAAAGCATCTTGTCCTTGTGCTATCATTCCACTCATATTTTAAAACGTTTTCACCATCTCTATCAAGATCCCATCACCTAAATCCTTCACTCGAATAATCATCTGAAATAGTCATGTCCTCCATGAGTCAAAATTGGCAAATATCTCAAACCTATATCTAGCCTTAATGCTTATCTAAATTCCTCGGTCCCATCACTTCATTCATTTCTACCCTTATTATCATATTCCCATTGAAAATTAAAAATAATCCTTTTATTAAGCTTAGGGTCCCTTATCCTATCCACAAAGTCATGTGATGAGCCTCATATGCCCAATGTCCTTAGAAAAATGGAAAAAAGGTTTATTATTATTAATATAAATATTTTTATATTTTTATATTTATATTAATATTTAATTCAAGATTTAATTCATGACCTCACGTCAAGTCATGGGCACGAATCTCAATTTTTAATATTGAAAAGTCAAAGGGTGGATGGAGGGCGCATATCCATCTCGGGGGTTGAAAGTAAACGGAGGTTAATTTTATGAAGTGGCCCCAAAATCCAAACCATTGTTTTGGTGTTCGAGTACATGCTCTTACATGATGCATTTCGGGGCTAAAAGTGGTGTGGGTTAAAACCACTCCTCCCAAGTTCCAAAATGATATTGCAACCATTTATTATATGGTTTGGTTTCATGAATGTGTGGCATATTTTCCAGGATTGTGTTTCATGGAATTTCCAATAAATAAAATTGTTCTCACGATGGAAATTTTTCACAGAGGTAAAAATTAAATTTTATAGAGCAGAGATATTAATGGTTATTTCTATGGAAAATAATTAAATGGGAAAATGCACGTGAAGATTTGGATAATTGTTTATCCAAGGTTTCTACATAAGTAAAAAGGGAAAATCAAGGGATATTTTCATAGTTTACCAAGATGGTTTCCAAGACATGGTTTTTAAAACCACAGGAAACAAACTAGTAAATAGTTTTCACAGTGAAATGGTAAATTGGGCAAAACAAGACATGGTTTTCAAAACCACGGGAAGTAAGCAATAAATGGTTTTTCAAAACCATGGGCATGAATTAAATTATGGAAATTTAATTTTACAGGATAAAAAATATTTGGGAATTATTTTTATTGAAATATATTATTCCCAAATATTTAAGGAGAATTGGATAAATAAAATTATATTTGAAAAAAAACACAAGTGACATTTCAAAGAGGATGTGACAGTTAGTTTCCACAATAGTCGAGACTTACATGATGATTTTCGGATGAACCGAAATGAATTTTCAAAATTCAAAGGATGTTATTTTCAAGCATAGACCCAAGAACATTAACCTTCATTTTTCACACAGGTGTCACAGATTGGGAGATTCAAAGGAATCTTGGAGCCATATTTTTCAGTTATAATTTCTTGTTCAAGACATGTTTTTGTGACACTTATTATGATCAGCTGGAGATGAATTTCGAGAAACTGAGAGAGGTTTTTCTTCAGAACGAGCTTATCTACATAAACCGTTCTCAAATTTTACACAGTTTTTACGGTTTGAGAATTACAGGTGGTGTTTTGAAGCCTATTTTTTCTTTTGAAAAAAAAGAGATTAGTTAAAACGTGTCATGTTCTATTCATAACTGTTTCTATTTTGGGAAAGGGGTTGGAGTTTGAAATTGTGAGATGGAAAGAGCCTTAAGTGCTATATATTTCATTGTAAAATAATAGAGAAAGGGGGGACTTTCAGCTAGAAAGGTGAAGGGACTGTGTGTAAATTTCTCAGAATGTACTTATGAATTAAGACAGTAGTACAGTTCTTTTGACAACCGAGATTCATCACAGTGTTTTCCTCCAGTTTACATTAATTTCACTTCCGTTATTTCTTCTAAGCATAGCTAAGAGTACATGATTGGAATTCATCCTTGATAGATGCTCCTTTCATATGGTTAATGCAATTTTCGTGTTTAATGATTACAGGTCCATAATTCAATCTCTGTTAAGTTCTCTATTCATTGTAGTCATCTTGATGTTATTTATTCTAAAGTTACAATTGAGAATTCATCTTTGTTTGATGCTCTCATTTGTAATGGGATTTTCTCTTTTTGGTCTTTCCATCATTTGAATACTATTTATTGCTCAAGGATATGCTTACTTTTCCTCTGTTCCCTTAGGAGTACATTAGCTGTATTAATATTCATAGTATATCTCAAGATTTGACCCCAATTCCCAATGTTTTCTTCCTCTTGTTTGTCCTATCAACCCTTTAAAACTAAAACAAAACTTGTCATATTGGAGAATCTGACCTTTGTGTGCTCATTGCCAAATCGTTTTGAGTATTTTCAGTCTTTACATGTTTGAGAGAGCCCTCTCTGGTTGAAAGGGTCAGAATCCAGCCTAAAATTGGTTTGTAGGTTACCTTGGAATTTCTTTGATGCAACCCAAAGAAATCTAACAGTATTCGTGAATGAAATTATTATTTATTAAAATTCATAGGAGGAGAAAGAAGAGAACTCAAGGTTGGTACTATGCTAAGAGAATCAATTGTATGCTAAATGAATCAAGTGTCCTTTTTATCAAAGGAATATTCATAATTGACATATAATTTGAGAGGAAGGAATAGAAGTAGATCTAGAGAAGATTTAAGCTATTAGAGGTTGGAACACACTAGGAATATAATAGAGGTAAGGTCATTCATGGGGCTTGTTGAATACTACAAGAGATTCATAGAAGGATTCTCCAAGATTTCCCATCCCATTACATATTTAGAACATAAGAGAATTAAATTTGAATGGACACAAAAGTGTGAAGAAAGATTCCATTTGTTAAAGGAATTACTGACTAGTGCACCCATTCTCAAGATTGTTGATCCTAATGAATATTTTGTGGTATGCATAGATGCATGCAAAGAGGGACTTGGTGGAGTTCTTACTCAGAATGGACATGTTGTTTTTTATGAGTCCAAAAATCTTAAGGAGCATGAGAAAAATTGTTCCACACATGATTCAGATCTTGTTTTCATAGTTCATGCACTAAAAATGTGGAGACACTACTTAATGGGAAGTAAATTTGAATTAAGGATAGACCATAGTGGTATGAGTAACAAAAATTAAATGCTAGGCAAACAAGATGGTTGATGCACTTAGTAGAAGAATACATGCAATGCATGTTACAACCATTATCATGTGCAAATTAGATTTGAAAACATAATTTTGGAAGTTCTTGTTTCATATTAACATTACCTACAGGTAAAATAACAATTACAACAATAAAATATATAGTAGAAATGTAAAGAGTATAAGTTGGTAGAATATGGAATGCTTATGCATAAAAATAAAGTGTATGTTCCTGATTCTTATGAATTAAGGAAGTTGGTATTAAAGAAATGCATAATGTTCCATATGATGGATATCTTGGTTACCAGAAGATTGTTGTACTAGTAAGAACAAAATACTTTGGTCTAGGAATGAAAAAGGGCGTTGCTGATTACATAGACAAGTGTATGGAATGCCAAAGAGTAAAGGATGAGCACAGACATCCAACAGGTTTTCTACAACCATTTTCAATTCTAGAGTGGAAATGGGAAGTGGTAACCATTGATTTTATCATTAATTTTCCCAATACAACAAGGCAAAATTATTCAATGATGTTAGAGGTGGATAAATTGAGAAAATATGGTCACTTCATTCCAATTAAATTAAGTCATAAGGAAACCAATATTTCCAAAATTTATATGAAAGAGATTGTTAGGTTGCATGGAGTACCTAAGGAAATTGTTTTAGACAAAGATCCATATCTTACTTCAATTTTTTGGAAGGGATTGTCAATGGTTTTGGTACAAAATTGAATTATCGTACAACCTATATTCCACAAATAGATGGGAAAACAAAGAGAGTTAATCAAGTGATTGAAGACATGTTGAGAATGTATGTGATGGACAAGACATTTAAGTTGGGGGACTATTTGTATTTAATTGAATTTTTCTACAATAATGGATACCAATATTCACTAAAAATGAGTCCATTTGAATATTTATATCGAATAAAGTATAGTGCTCCAATCAATTGGGAAAACATAGTAGACATAGTAGTACTTGGACCATAGTTGCTCAGAGAAATGGAGGAGAAAATGGTGAAGACCAAGTAGAATTTAGAGATGTCATAAGACATTTAAAAGAGTTTAAAGATAAAGGCGGGACACCAAGGGAATTTAAAATTAGGGAACATGCATTTTTGAAAGTGAAACCAAAGAAGAGTTCTTTGAAGTTGGGAAGCTACACAAAGCTAGTAGCTAGATACCATGGTCCATTTGAAATATTGGATATGATAGGACCAATTTCATGAAAGTGAATAATGTATCACATGTTTCATTATCGAAAAAGTGTGTGCATGACCCTTACCATGTCATTGACTGGACTTTTATTCAAGTGGATCTAGAAGGAGACTTCTCGGTGCAATGAGTGCATATATTGGACATGAAGCTCAACATGCTCCAAAATAGAGTCATATGGAAGGTAAAGGTCCAATGGACCTATACAACCCTAAATAAGAAACAATGGAGTTCGAGCATGTAATGCAAGAGCCGTACCCACATCTATTTTTAAATTGTGATGTATATAATGGTGATTTATTGAGGATAGTGGAAAATATAGGGTGAGGGGAATCTAACACCCCTATTTTTGATCCTCTAGATTAACAATTTATATATGTGTATACAATGAATGTATGAGGACCAAACAATGTAATATGTAAATTCACATTGAAGGATAATAAAAATATATACATCATAGGTTGCAGACAGAGAAGGAAAAAAATGGGGGGTTATGATTCCACAAGAGAGGAAAGAAAGGGGGCTTAGGAGGTTTAAGAGGGAAAAAAATGAAATAACATTATTGTATTCCTGAGCCTGATTCATTTGTATTATATTTTCGTAAGTTCTTTTACCTTGGAGTTAGTGGGAAAGTGAGATACATGAGATTCTTATGAAGGCACATGGCTACTTCCACTCATGAAATATAATTCATGAATTTTGGTTATGGAAGAGGTAATTGTCAATCATTATTGGGGAGATCCTTATCTTATATTTAAGATGTTATTCCATAACTATAATAAAATTATGGGTATGGATGTTATGAAAATTGTGCAGGAATTATGCCCATGTTCATGAAAAATTATTGTAATTGAATAAACTCCATCATAACTGAGAATCCTTGAAGTTCCCAATAGAGATATTTCCAAACCGGTTTATGTTGGATCCCTAGAGGGAAGTAGGATATACCAAGGTGCTATGAGATAGAGAAGATGATCCCATTCCTTGGGTTGTGCACTATGATGGGGAAAGAGAGTTGGTGGATTGAGTTAGTTGTAGGACTCTTAACAGATTGTGAAATGTAGGGAAATTGGGTTGCGAGAGGATTCGAGCTGACCATAGGTGAATTTGTTGTAACATCCCGCTCTTGTGCGCACTGAGCAGACTTATTCTTTGAGGACACTTGCGTGCAAGTGATATGGTTCTTTATACGATTGGTTGTTTTGATTATGATTATGAGATATTGTGGATCTGATGATATGTTATTTACATCAACATGTGCTATTGACTGAGTTCTGCTGAGTGTGAAGGACTCTTGACGTTAGAGGATGTCGATGGCATCGATGGATCTCCTTGGACTCTGGATCAAGATGGGGAGTGGACTGTTATGGTTTGAATGTTTTTGATATTACAGATGTGATGTATGACTAGATATTGTGTTGTTGATTGTTATAGATAACATGTTTCATTGATGGATGCAGGCTGATGATATCTTTCCAACTAGACTCACATTTGGAGTAAAGGGGTCATGCACGACAACCAGATACATTGAGGGAGAGGTGTGGCAACATCCTTGCCACAACCTACTAGCACTTCCATCATGCTTCGAACTATAGGTTAACGATTACCTAGTTTGAGAGATCCACGATGTCGTGAGGGAAGACTGTGATAATCACTCACGATGATTATAATGGGCACACAATAAGGCATGGTCCGTATTCCTTAGAGGCCCTTAGTATCCCATAAGATCACATGATAGAGTATTGACTCCAGGGGTTTGACATCTACCAAATTCAGTTAAGAGGCGAGTGGCACCCTTGGAGCATGTAGTGCATCTTGAAGGGTATGTCGCGCAAATAAAACCGGAATGTAGACAAGTGGCACCCATGGAGCACGTAGTGAGTCCTAAAGGGAAAGTCGCAATTTTAACTATGTTAAGTTAATAAACCTAGTACCTAGAAAACTATGCCTCCTTAGGACCTGATCGATCTTAAAATAATTGATGTGATGAGTAAAGTTTAATAACAAAACATTGCCCTTAAGAATCGTCGCCTAGCCTATTGAATTTAAAACATAGGTCTAAGTAGAACCTTTGAACAAAAAAAATAAAACTAAATAGACATGTAACAAGAAGGGGGTAAAGAAAATTCAAACATTAATTATTAAAGTAAAACTTTTAATGGAGGATTAAAAATATAAATTGTTGTTTTTATCTAAACTTACTAAATTTGAACTAAGCCGGAAAGGGGAAACTTAAGAAAAAGGGAAATTTATAACTTAGTAGGGAATCTATCCCTTGGAACTTTCTATTTGTGAACTCAAATAGACTTTAAGTAAGGCATAAGTCATTTAAGAAGTGTAAGGGAATAAAGGTACACCGAGGAGCGGTTTTAGGAATGCTTTTAGGTTGGTGAGGGAAATAGGCAAATTTAATTAATTAATAAATTGATTTTCTGGTGCAACTAAGCGATCATGCAACATGTGTATGGGGGAGGTTTGTCCTAATTAAATTAATAAAAAGGAATCTAATGAGGGTTTGTTAAAGTAATCACTAAGAAAAATATATAAAAAGGATGGTAGAGGAGGAGTATGGACCACGTCTGGTTTGTGTAAGGTTACATTGCCGTAATTTATCTTGACTGAGTTTCTCTTGTGGGAGTTGGGATACCCATCTCAGATAATGAGTGGTAGCTCGACCTTGCGAGGCAAGCTAGGAGCTAGCATTCTCTTGTATTGTGTGCATGGCCCCTTTGCGGCTCGGGGGGCTCAGGGGGGAAGAAGAGTACCCCTAACATTGGCTGGGAGGTATCGGTGAGGTCTCAGCGGTTGGAAAGTAGGACTTGGACGGAGCACCAGTGCGGGATAGTCACGTTTGGATCTTTGCATTTGGCTACGGTACACATGTGTATATTTTGTATTGAATAGTAGTTAAAATTCCTGTATACGCATTTCTCTAATGCTGAAGGAATGCATGCGTAAATTGTGTAAAAATAATTAGTTAATTTTTTGTATGTGAATATTTATCAGGGCGAATGTACGCATGTATAAATTTGTTGAAAGGTAGTTAAATTTTTGTTTCTGCACCTTCTTGGTTCACCAATATTTAGATGCGATAGGGTGCATTGGCGACTTGCGTTGTTTGAATTTATGGTATGATTGCTTCCGATGTTGTTCTTCAAGTATTGTTGGGTATGAACCTTGTGTAGAATCATGTTTTCAGACAAGCTTAAGTTCCAGTATCGCCCTTGTTGTTAAAAAAAAAACATTAGTTCTAGCGAAAACCAAGTCTAAATCTAATAAATCTTTATGAATCCTCCTATGCTAACACTGTTTTATTAATTAACGGATTCTAGATTTCACTTGAAAGACCTTCCTTTTTGACCTTTTATCTTAAGCCTCATTTTCTAAGTATCACTGCATAAACCATTTTTAGATGACATCTGAACATGGTAATAGGCTTGGCCCAGTAGAGAGCCATATGAAACTGTTGCAGAAGTTTTGTGATGACTTTTTTCGAGGTTCTTTGAGTCCAGTTTAATCAAGGAACGCAGGAAAATTTAATTACCGATGGATCTAACTTAATCTTTATGGACTAAGGGGTATGGAACTTACTCATTTGAATGAAATAGAATTCCTGGTTTTTCCCAATTATATGATTCGACAGAACCACAACCCTCCTATAATTTTGACCTAGACATCACTTAATGCTAAAGCATTTTCATGCTCCTACCCGGGTTAATTGGGATGGAATATACCCAAAAGTATTTAGAAGCTATGAATTGGACACTGGCCTTCTCACTTGGATTCAACTCTCTATGGCGGCCTCCTTAAGAAATATTGAAATATCTAGATCTCAAAATGTATACATTTATATATACATAAGATATCACCATATCTACGTTTTAGGAATAGCACTATTTCCCACACTCTTAGGGGGGGGGGAAACCCCACTCTTCTGGACAAGTACCAGGAGGATTGACACAGAGTTGATCGAACATTTCTTATGAATTAGGACATGGAACATGATGAGGAGGATGGAGAGGTTCGATTACACGATTAACAATTCATGACGATTAGCTTCGAGTGATTAAAGGAATTTAGGGACAAGTAGTTCTTATTGTAGATATTTTTGTTTTATTACTATGGTTGTTTCCATATTTATACAGTTAATGTTTTACAGTTATCGATAAATTGCTTTATACGAACCGGTGAGTTGTTAAGAACCAAATATCAATATAGCATAGAAAAACCTCAGAATAAGTACTCAACGCCTTGAAGAAGAGAGAATTTCAGATAATAAGCCTCTTCGACGGGGCAACCTCCTTTTACCCCACATAAATGTTCAAGTACAAGATGATTCCAAATGAAAATGTCTCCTTGGTATATATAGGAGACTAGGAGGTATAATTACAACTAATGGA
>ML779871.1:1034781-1047583 GCA_009831015.1 Picea engelmannii | reverse complement strand
TCCAATAGTACCTTTTGTTTGAGTTGGGAGTTCTTACATAAATATAAGCGATCTTTGTACCATAGTGAATCATTTTTCCATGTAAATGTATCTGATGCACTGGAATCCTGTTGCAACCTTTGAATGAGAGTCCATAGTTTTTCATCATTCTTCCATTCATCCCTTGCTTCTATTATCCAATCGGGTTGGATGATTGAGATAGAACAGAGAAAGGCATCCATCTTCATCCTTTCTTAAGAGTGCATCTACCACAACATTTTTCTTCCCCTTTTTATAAACGATTTTAAAATCATAACCCAATATCTTGGTTACCCATTTTTGTTGTTCTTCTGAAGATAGTCATTGTTCCAAGAAGTATTTAAGACTATCATGATCTGTTTTGACCTTGAAGTGACTACTTATTAGGTAAGGACGCCATTTTTTCAATGAATGTAGTATTGCCATCATTTCCTTCTCATAAATGGGTTTGTGTAAGTCCTTTCCATTGAGTGGTCAACTTTCAAAAGCAAAAGGCCTTCCTTCTTACATTAATACATCACCAATTCCATTTCCCGAGGCATCACATTCCACAATAAAGGTTTTTGTGAAGTCTGGAGTGATCAATACAGGAGCTTTGCACATCACCTCTTTAAGTTGTTCAAAATCTTTAGTTGCCTCTGGAGTCCATGAAAATGCATCCTTCTTAGTTAGTGCCATTAAAGGTGCTTCTATTCTTCCATAGTGCCAAAAAAACTTGCGGTAGTAACCTGTCAAACCCAAAAATCCTCTAAGATTATTCAATGTTCTTAGAATCGGCCAGTCCATCGTGGCCTTAATCTTGTTAGGGTATACCTTGACACCTTCATGAGATACAATATGACCCAAATAGTCTACCTCCTTCACTCCAAAGAAATGTTTGGATGGTTTGGCATATAGTTGTTGCTCCTTTAGTAGTTGTAGCACCTTGTCAACATGTCACACATGATCCTCCCAAGACTTGCTATAGATTAGTATATCATCAAAAAATACTAACAAAAATTTTCGAAGGAAGGGCTTGAAAATGGAATTCATCAAGCCTTGGAATGTGGAAGGTGCATTTGTAAGGCCAAAAGGCATGACCAAAAATTCATAATGGCCTTCATAAGTTCGGAATGTTGTTTTTGGGATATCTTACCCTGAACGGAGATCCAATTTTGTGAAACAGATTGCTCCATGTAGTTCATATAACAATTCATCAATAACAAGAATGGGAAACTTATATTTAATAGTGATTTTGTTGAGCTCTCTATAATATGGACACATACGCCATGAACTATCTTTATTGAATACCATTACCACTGGTGCAGAGTAAGAACTTTGGCTAGGTCTAATAATTCCAGCCTCTAACATTTCTTCAACCATGCGCTCAATTTCACTCTTCTGGGCATAAGGGTATCTATATGGCCTGATGTGAGGAGGAACACTCCCAGGAATTAGGTGAATTTCATGATCATGATTTCGAGTGGGTGGAAGACCTTTGGGAATATATTCAAATACTTTGGAATGCTTATCAATCATCCCTTGGATATCTTGAGGAATAGATGGCTTAGATGTTTGAACACCTAGTGAGCATAGTTGTGCAATAACACCTTGATGCCCCTTTTTCAATAATTGTTTCATGCCATTAGAGCTTATCACCTTACCGAGTTTCCTTGTGATACCTCTTAACTCAAATTCTTTTCCTTCCAATGAAAATTTCATGAAAAGTTCTTGAAAATTAAAATCCACTGTTCCTAATGATTGTAACCATTGGATTCCTAGTACAACATCAGCACCACCCATGGGTATAACAATCATTGGACTATTAATTACATATTCCCCCATAGTAAGATTGATCTTATTTCATTTTCCTAAGCAATTGATAGTTCCTCCATCTGCAACCATTACTTGAAACTCTGGTGCTGGATATATAAAGCAATTGAGAGCTTTGGCTAATTTATAGTGAATGAAATTATGAGTACTGCCAGAATCAATTAGGACTATTACCTTTTTCTTTTTGATGTATCCTTCAATCTTGAGGGTTTGAGGAGTTCTAATTCCAGCCAATGCATTACACGATATTGTGGGAGTCAACTCTTCAGACGAAATTGCTTCTATGTTTTCATCCTGAGATGGTTCTTGTTCTTTTTCTTCTTCCTCTTCACAATCTATGTAGAATAATTTCTTCTCACCACACTTATGTCCCTTACTGTACTTGCTGTCACAATTAATGCATAAACCTTTTGTTTTTCTTTCCTCCAATTGTTGAGGTGTTTTAGAAGGAGCATTATTCTCTCTATAGATGTTAGGATTGGTCCTTCTAGTAGCCATAGCCATATTTTTACTTTCAACATTTCTTGCCACCTTAAATGCATTCTCCAATGATTTGGGTTCCCAAAGGCGAACCTCATGTTGAACATTATCCTTTAAAGTTCCTATGAATACATCAATCAATTTCTCATATGGAATATCTGTTACCTTTATATTCAATATTTGGAAGTTATCAATGTGATCGGTAACTGAACCCTTTTGCTTGAGATTTATCAATTGGCTAAAGAAGCTATTGCTCGTATCCTCATAGTGTGCTATCATTGCTTCCATGAAAATTGTCCAAGTGACAAGTGATTTGCAAGAACAAAGCCATCGATACCATACAAATTGATCGGGTTCTAAATATAAAGAAGCAATTCATACCTTTTGTGTATGTGGAACATTATGTAGATCAAAGAATTAATCCATTTGAAGTATCCATGTGATTGGGTCCTTGCCATCAAACTTCCTCATATCGATCTTAGAAAAGTGGTTGGTCTTCAACCCAAAGTTGGAGTTTCTCCATTCTTGATTCACCTTCCTTGTGTCCTCATCATGAATTTCATGGGATACATTTTCACTTTCAGGTGTCCTCTCTATTAGGAATTTTTTCAATCTTTCCATGATCTCTCCTTTTAAAGTGTCCATCTTAGTATTTATTGCCTCAAACTTAGCTTCTGCTGAATCCATCATCTCTTGTAGATCATCTTTTGTTACTGTCTTATTTTTTAAATCATTTATGGCCCTACGCATTTCTTCACCTTAATCAAGAGTACAAGTAGGATTGTCTGGAGGCTTATTTGGTATAGAAGTTCCCTTTTTTGGTGGCATGTTGGCCAAGTATCACTTTAAACCTTGATTTTGAGGTGGTTCTGCTAGACAATATTCCTTTTATTATATCTCCAAAATTTCGTCCCTTCTGAGTATGAAATTTTATTTTTTATAGGTCTCTGATATTTCTTCTCTTCAATGCCATAGGTCTGATAAAAATTGGATGTGCCAAGTGGAATTTACGGTAACTTCCCCACAACTTGTTGATTTTTGGCCTTTCCAAGAGATCTCACTTGTATAGCGTTCCCCTCACAAAATGATCGATACAAAATTTTGAAACTCATATCAGGACTACTACGATCTGTCCACTATCCAATGCAACTGGTCTTACTCAATTTGGATACTCTAGGCAGAATTTATGATTGTTTTACCCAGAACACCTTCTTGAGACTAGTCAATAGGACTAGTCAGATACCCTATCCTCCACATGGTGTATCTACAAATTTACGATGAACCAAAAGCTGAAATTTCTATCATAGATACCTTACTAATTTCTGAAAATATCCTCTAGATTTTAGGGTCTGAAACGTTACAGAAAATTGTTTATAGCGAAAATGCCGCAATGACTCAATTCAGGATGATTCCAGAACCCTATCTTAAAAAGGTTGTATCTCCGAAAGTGTAAGGCCTAAGGAGTTGAATTTTTAACCCAACGTACCTTGGTCCATCTACTAAATATCCTCCAAGTCGTTCCTTCTGAGTCATTGTAGAAAAAAAGTTATAGAAAAAATACCAAGGTATCTCACATGTAGCAATGAAACCCCAAGACCTTGAGCTCTGATACCATATGTTAAGAACCAAATATCAATATAGCATAGAAAAACCTCAGAATAATTACTCAATGCCTTGAATAATAGAGAATTTCAGATAATAAGCCTCTTCGAGGGGAAACCTCCTTTTATCCCACATAAATGTTAAAGTACAAGATTATTCCAAATGAAAATGTCTCCTTGGTATATATAGGAGACTAGGAGGTATAATTACAACTAATGGAATAAATCCGACATAAATAAAATAAAATTACTAATGTAATATGCCCCAATTAAGGGGTAATGAGCCAATATTAGGGCTTAACATGATTTCATGCAAAAAATAGTTATATTGTTTCAATACTGATTATTGCAATTACCCCTTCACATAGTTCAATTGTTTTGCAATAGCTTAAATAATTAATTGTGAGCATAGAGATTATGACAACGATTTTAATTATTTGTATTTCACAAATGTAATTATTAAATATTCCTTGTTTGTGAATTCTATTTACTGACAGTTGGCAGAGGTAATCATCACTAATTATGAGAATTCTGGGCTTAACTAAGTCGATATTTTAATATCATGTTTATAATTACAAGGATATTTTATTATAAGTACATAGAGATCCTAATAATCACCTAGAGATTTAATTATTTAATGGTTAGAGCTGGAAAAGTTCTCTAAATTAAGAATATCATTATATCAAATTATGGCAGCTGGATTTGTGGTAGGGTATCTGTTATGGTGGTCATCCCTTAGATCCGTGACTATTTGAGAATTGTAAGGTGCTAATTAGGACAATGTGCCATTCACTCATAATTTATTCTTTTTACAACAACTGGTTGGTCATATGAACATCGTGAACAACCATTCTTATTAGTTAAATTGTTTTCACACAGATGATTGTTACAAGAAATCCTATATGGTATTAATAAAATGGCTTATAGTTTAGCAGACCTTTAATTTCAATGATTAGCGACGGTGGCGTTTTTCCTAGCTGGTGTGTATAAAAAATAAGTGCACACTTCACAATGTTGTTCATAAGCACCCTTACCACACACACCTTACACAGGTCGTCTCCTTAATTAAAACATGATTATTTTGGTTATATTTGGCGATTGTTTCAAGGGTCAGATGCCTGCAATTATCCCTTTGAGTATGTAGGTTGATTTTACCAAAGATTTCCTTTTGAAACTATTATAACCCTAAAATGCACTAGACATGCATACCTGGCATCATGCCATCTTACTTGCTATCTTTGCCAAGCCATCACTCAACATATCTTCTAAAAACCATTGTTTTGAAGGTGTACGCACCCTACACCACTACTGCCCGCGTACACACGCTTGTTGCACCACTACAACTCGTGTACACTCACACAATATCACGAAAAATGAAAATTGAATATGGATACGGGTTTCTGGGTCGTTACTTAACTGTTTGACTGCCCATAGCCAGTCACCCCAACCGTTACTATCTCTTTTGGCCTATAAAAGAAGGTGTTGGGGCCCCACTCCAAAAAGAATCATGAGAGCATAGAAACTCTGCCCATTTCAATATTCCCCCATTGTCTCAATATTTTGCAACCACATTGTGAGTTTGAGCCAGAACCCCTTATTCCTCCTTTGCAAATCCTTTCCATTTCCCTAGAGAGAACTGAAGATGAGAAGAACACGTGGAAGCAGTTGGTGCATGGTAAAGAGGATCCCATGACCAAGTTTGATGAGCAGTGCTGGTCTCATGTTGTAAACGACTTTTGTGAGATTAATATAAAGAAGTACTTTTTCCGTCCTGCCAATGACGTCTTAAATCTTTATGTTTTGTTTACATTTTTTGATTATGATGTCTAACCCACTAATCCATATATAGAATGAATGCTTGTAGTTTCTTGTTTGTCTTTTGGTGAATGCAGGTCAGCCTTGGGAGGAGACTTGCAGTCTGGAAACAACCAAGCACAAAGGGATTGACACCGGACATAGAGTTTAAGGTATGCCTACTGGATCCCTATACTTTTTATTTTATGTATGATTGTGGGGTATTGTCGGGATAGTTGATAAAAAGTAGGAGACTTTAGACAGTTAGCTCTGCTTACATTTTAGAACCCTGGTGTAGTCCGTAGAGGGGTTTTCCCGCTATAACAGAAACTCACAAATCGCTAATTCTTTATTTTCGACTAAAAGGAAATATGTAGTTCTAATTAAATTATTGTATGACGATTTACATCTCTGACTAGTATAGTTAGTTCGTCTAATTAGTTCCTTTTCTAGTAGAAATTAAAAATATATCCTGGCAACTACATATATAGATTATCCTTCAAAAATTTTACATTTTTCTATTCCATATCTAGAATTCTTCAATTTGGTATTAGTTTAGTAATGTGTATATGAGTACTTTTTCAAAAACAATAATTAAAATACTTTATTTAAGTTTGATAAAACCAATTTGTAGTTATTGATTTATATACTTATTTCATAATGTGGTTATTGATTTATATACTTAACCTACTTTTGGTGTTATACTTATTTATTCGTATATTTACTAAATTGGTTTTTACTATTGATATAAAGGTAATAGGTCCTCAATGTTTATAATCATTTGGATGTCTAACTCAAGATTTGTTATAATGAAAAAGATATAAAAGTTGGGCTATAGTTTTGCAAACTGCAAATTTCTTCACTTTTGACACTTTCTCTCTTCATTTACAACTTTAAAACATTATCTTTCAGTAATAATGTATGTTAGTGCCAGTGGAATTTAGGCATGTTGGATTTTATGTGTGGTTGAAGGTTTGTAATTTTGTTTGCATGTGGGTCTCGAGCGCCTCTGTCGCAATGTGGTGATATGATACCTTATGATTGGGTCATTGCGCACATTGATCGATAAACACATATGAAACCTGTCTTAGGATCATGCGCCTCCCGATGTGGACGATGTTTTTTTTGTAAGGTTGTACTCATTTTGTAACGTTAATGTGATTGTCTCCTGCTCGATGGGAGGGTTCTAGCTACCTGTGTCATTAAAGATGTTACGTTTGGATTGATTGATGTTGCTTTAGCTTAGTAGGTGTGGTCTTGGTTGTGTTGGGTGGGATGTAGATACCTGCTTGTTCCTCAGAATAATATCCAACCTTAAGACCTTAAATGGTCAAAATCGATGGGAACCTGGGCTTGAGCGTTGCTTATGTGTCTTGGAGGTCCTAACCTTGCAGGGTAGGATGGGCGGGTAGTCATTTTTATTTTTCGTCTAATTGAATGTCGTGGGTTGCTTCCCGCTGCATGATGTGCTAGTATGATAGGTCGTTATGTTTATTGATGCGTGATTTTCATGTGTTGTGTTCATCGTCATGTTGTGATGTTTGAATGTGTTGTCGTTATTACTTCCTACAAAAAAAAAAGTGTGCTTGGTATGCAAGGATTTTAGTCATAATGACGGGGTTCATTACATAGGGTATCAAAGCCGGTTTGACCCGCGACTTGGGATCGCTACGACTTCCATTGATTAGATACTTGATTATAAAATGTCGCTAATTAAATTGATTTATTTTTGTGTAGGTAATCATGGTCAGAGGACGCCGTAAAGGCAGACGATGGGGTGCTAAGGGAGGAGGCGCGATGCCTCCAGTAGCATACACACCCAAGGGGTCTAACCCCCAAGGAGATGAACATGTTTTCAGGTAGGAACAAATAGCTATGGGTGATGTGGTTGGGATGATGAGGTCCTTTAGGTGGGTTTGAGGCACTGGTTATCTGTTTGGATAGAGATGAGGTCAGGGCACTGACACCACCTGAGGGTCCACCATGTGCTTTGGTCGGTACTGGTAGCATTCAATGGGAACTCAAGAAGGTCAAATTTCTCAAGTTCTTTGGTGCCCCAAACGACACATTCGTTGAGGTATGGTTGGAGAATATGGCAATGTGCTTTACAATTCGCGACTATACCTCTAACATGAAGGTCCACATGATGGTATTTCAACTGAAGGGGAACGCTCTTCTATGGTGGAAGACACTCCTTCCACAATTGAACATGGTCGTCGAAGACGTGTCATGGGAACTGTTCGAGGAATGGTTCCGGGAGAGGTATCTATATCAGGAATGTATTGAGTGTTAGCTCAACGAGTTCAATGCCTTGCAATAGGGGGACTGTACGATGCCTAAGTACAAGGCCCATTTCATGGAGCTTCTTTGATATGATCCCCACATGAATACCGAGAAACTTAAGGTCAACAAGTTTGTGTTCAACCTTAATGTCAACATTCGTGTAAAGGTGAGGATTCTGATACCTCAAACCTTGATTGATGTTGTCCATAAGGCCCTCATAGGAGAGGAGGAGCTTATCAGCGGGGGTCAGAGCAGGACTCCAATGAGACCAACGGGACATGCGTCATCTGGTGCAGAAAAACATCAAACACTAGCTAGACATTCACTAGGATATCGTGGCAACTAGAGAGGATACACTTTCTCTACACTTTGACGACCAGTGCCTTAGTAGCGGACTCCTTATAGAGGACCACAACATCAGTAGCAGCGTCGACTGCAACAAAAACAATTTAGGCCTGTTCAACATAATAGACTAGGGTTCCAGGCTGGTGGAATGTCAATTTCTACTTTAGGTACCAGGAGTATTGGACTGAAGAAAGGGTATTGGACATGTGGAGAGCCACATTACCAGTGTGACTGCCCAGTTGAGAGGGCCAGAGCATCTGGATCAACCAGAGTCGCTACCGTGGGAGAATTGGGCAAGGCCCATCAGAGTCATGCAGCTATGAATAACCGCCAGGGAGAGCACCACTCGACTGTACTTGAGACGTTAGGTACCATCGCTGACCACAACCTTAGTAATTTGATAGATCCAGGTGATACAAAGATATTTATTTCTGGTGCCGTGATAAAAATAATTAAGGTAAAGGCAGTAAAACTGGACAAGTTTAAATTTGTAGAAATGGATTTGGGAGCCAAGAGGAAGGTTGGAGGGAAGGTTACATTCTGTAGCCTTAACATCGAAGATTTTTTCACAAGTGCTAACCTGTTTTTCATGATGTTAGGGTCTTATGACATCGTGATTAGTATGGAACAGTTGGAATCGCATGAGGCGATACTCAACTGTAAGACGAAATGATTGAGCCTAGTTGATGATGAGGGACAAAGACGCGTGATTGTAGGTCATAACTAGGGAGTCTCCATAAGGTTCGTCTCTTCCCTACATCTATGGAAAAAGCATGCACAAGGGATGCAAGCTATATGCAATCCTTGCGTTAAATGAAAAGGGCATGGCGTAAGGCCTAGAAAACCTTTCGATAGTGAGAGATTTTGTAGATGTCTTCCTAGATGAGTTTTCAGGATTGCCTCTTGAGATGGAATTGGAATTTACCATCGACCTAAAACCAAGAACTGAAATGATAGCGAGAACGTCGTATCGGATATCGACCCCTGAGTTGCAGGAGTTGAAAATGAAACTAAAGGAGTTGATGGATCTAGGACTTATACGTCCAAGTGTGTCACTGTGGGATGCGCCTGGTATTTTCATATGGAATAAGGATGGGTCGTGGAGACTCTACATTGACTACCGTCAATTGAACAAGGGAACAATCAAAAACTAGTATCCGTTGCCAAGCATTGGCGGTCTATTTGATCATATGAAGGGCATGATGGTTTTTTCGAAGATCAACTTGAGATCAGGGTATCAATAGTTACAGATCAAGGAGGATGACATCCATAAGGCCGCCTTTAAGATGAGGTTTGGACATTACAAGTTTATTTTTTTATCATTTGGATTGACGAATGCCCCAGGGGTATTTATGATCTTGATGAACGGGGTGTTCCGCGAATACTTGGACAAGTTTGTCCAAGTCTTCATTGATGATATTTTGATATATTATCGGATGATGGAGGAGAATGACGAGAACTTGGGCTTGGTACTACAATGTCTATGAGAGAACAAATTGTTTGGGAAGCTGTAAAAATTCCTGTTTTATCAATCAAAGATTCACTACTTACGGCATGTCATCTCCGATGAAGGTATCTCTATGTATCCAAAAAAGGTCGAGGCTATTATGGAATGGCCTGCGCTGAAGAATATCCCAGAAGTGCATAGCTTCATGGGTTTAGTGGGATACTATTGATGGTTTGTCGAGGGATTTTTGAAGATAGAAAATACGATTACGAAATTGCAGAAGAAGAAAAATAAGTTTGTTTGGATCGAGAAATGCATGGATGCATTTCGAAGGCTCAAGGAGATGTTGATGATAACACCGATACTAAAGGTCCTTGACATGGACGAGGATTTCTTGGTATGCATTTATGCATCCAAGGAAGGATTAGGTGGAGTCTTGATAAAATATGGTTGAGTGATCACTTACATCTCGAGAAAGTGAGAAGGCATGAGGAGAACTATGCAACACACAATTTGAAGTTGTTAGCCATTGTTTATGCCTTGAGAGTTTGGAAACACTACCTTATTGGAGGAAAATTCAAACTAAAAATGGACCATTGTGGTTTACAACACATCTTTACAGAAAGCGACTTGAACGCGCGACAATGACGTTGGTTGGAATTCCTTAGCGAGTACGATTTCAATACTACTTACATAAAAGGAACAATGAATAGAGTGGCTGATGCGTTGATTCGAAGACCACACATATTTTCAGTGATGCCTCTTCTGACAAATCTACGTGAAAATATTCTAACATTGCAACATGACGATGACTGGTACAAAGAAGTCAAGAAGTTTATCAAACAAAACACAATGATGGTACCAAAATTTGAGGGATTTACTGTGGACAACGACAGATTATTGAGATTTAAAAATTGAATTTACGTACCGCCCAATGACGAGTTGAGGAGTTTGATCCTAAACAAGGCTCATAGATCGGTGTACATGGCTTATCCAGGAGTCACGAAGATGACGACAGACATTAAACCCTTATTCTTCTGGAAATAAATGAAGGCAGACATAGTCAGCTACGTGGAAAGATGTCTAGAATGTCAGTAGGTGAAGGCTGAACATAGACATTCGACAAGATTACTACAACCACACGCTATTCTAGAATAAAAATGGTCGGTCATTTCGATGGATTTCATTGTTGGGTTGCCACTGACGACAAGAAGACATGAATTGATTTTTGTAGTAGTTGACACTCTGATGAAGAGTGCTCATTTTATTTCTATGCGTACGACATACGAGGCACCTAATATAGCTATAGTTTTCATCAGTGATATTGTGAGGTTGCATGACGTTCCTAAGAGGATTATATTTGATAGAGGATCGGTGTGTATAGGACGATTTTGGACTAATTTCCAAGAGGAATTAGGAACCCGACTTAACTTTAGTACCACATATAACCCGAAGACAGATGGGCAGATTGAAAGAAAAAACAAAATCTTGGAGGATATGTTGCATATGTACGTGATGGACCAGCAAAAGCATTGGGAAGAATTCTTTCCACTGGTATAATTTTCATATAACAACAGTTATCAAAGCACCATTAAGATGGCACCTTTCGAGTTTCTTTACATGTGACCGTGTCGTCCGTCTTTGAGTTGGGATCAGCCTGAGGATAGGGTCCTGGTGGGACCATAATCGATCCAAGAAATGGAATACCACATGCAAACCATAATACAAAGGATAAAGGAAGTGCAAGATTGACATAAGATTTATGCTGATGCGCATTATGTCAACCATAGTTATGAAGTTGGAAATCGAGTCTTCTTGTGAGTGAGACTGCATAAGATTTCGATCAAGTTTGGAAAGGCTGCTAAAATATCTCCTAGGTTCATGGGATCCGAGATTATGGAAAATAAGGGGCCTGTGGCCTATTGACTATCCTTGCCTGATTCTTTGAGGCATATGCACGATGTTTTTCACATATCTATTTTGAGACATTATGTTATTGATGTTGGAAGATTGGTTTTTGTCATTGATGTCAACCCTAGTCATGGGTTTTGGACTGCAAGATTGATGAAGGTATTTGGACATGAAAAACAATGCACATGAAGATAAAACACCCATGGATGGATAGTATACATCATGTTTTTTCTGATGGTATGTGGCACGTCACGTGGATCCTCATGGTTGAGGAGAAATGAATTTTTTAATATGACAAAGTAAATTGAAGAAGGAAGTACATGTAGGCCCTGAAGATAATTAAAGAACAAAATTACGAAATAAGAAAGTGTCAGGTCGGCACTAATGTTAAAAGGAAGTGACATAAATGGTATAAATAAATATCATTATACATTCATTTTATACACAAGTCAAATTTCAGAGGAAATCATAAGTAAAGAAGGCCGGATTTCAAGGGAGGATGAAGTCTTTTGGTGATGTGTTCTAAGGTATGTTATTTTCAGGTCATCTTACCATTTTCGCTATACTTTTTTTTCTAGAACGATTAAGATGGTGAAATTGATATGGTATTGAGAATACATATCACAGTACCTATGGTAAAATTTTCAGCTCTTGATTCACTATAATTATGGAGATACACTCTGTGGAAGATAGGGTTTTTGACTAGTCTTGAAGCTAATCAATAAACAGGTGTTCCGGGTAAAAAAATCATAACTTATTCATAGAGAATCCAAATTAAGTGGGAAAAATTGCATTGGAAATATTACGGACTGTATTTTATTGTGTGCGAGTTTTAGAATCTTATGTTAAATATTGAGCGCGGGGCATTCTATACAAGTTCGGTCTCCTGAATAAACCAGAATTGCACAAAGTCTACCATTCTCTCGATAACTTTTTTTTGGGTGGAAGGAAGGGGCAAGGATGGAGAGTTAAATACTCTCTTGATATTGGAGTATTGTATAGTCCTCTTGGAGTTTTATCCATCCCTTTACATTTGGAAGCTGTAGCTACCTTTGGAAGTCATTACTTCCCTTGAACAATAACTATTGATTATTTCTCATATATTGTGCAT
>ML779871.1:976119-997925 GCA_009831015.1 Picea engelmannii | reverse complement strand
TGTGTTTCAGCATTTGCAATTCTGAACTGTGTGACAGCTCCGTGTTTCAGCATCTGCGTCCTCGATCTGTGTAGCAGCTCCGTGTTTCAGCATCTGCATCCTTGAACTGTGTAGCAGCTCCGTGTTTCGGCATATGCGACCTCAGACTGTGTAGCAGCTCCGTGTTTCGGCATATGCGAGCTCGGACTGTGTAGCAGCTCCGTGTTTCAGCATCAGTTCAGTAACAACGATCTTGGACAGTTCTGTGTTTCAACACAGGCTTCAAATGCTGATCTGCAGTTATGGACACTTATGCACTTCTAATCAATAGTTAAGTACGAGAGTGATGTAAAATATCATGCAAAACAGATTAAACGTATAGTAATGAGAAAGGACGTTGTATACCTTGGAATGATCAGATGAAATGATAATATAAGTCTAAATACAAGTGATCAAGGGTATAATAATGGCAAAAAGTATGGGCAAAAAGGGTACAATATGTGGTCCTAACAAAAGCCACATAAAAATATTTAAAGGCCAAGCCAAATATAGGATCTATAATTTAACTATGGACCACCTTGTTATGCTTAGGATCATTATGGAGGAGTTTCATAATAATAAAACCAATATCATATGTTGTTTCATTGACTTTATAAAATATGTTAACACATTTCCTAGGTATAACGTTTGAAATATATTAAAAGAGCTAAAATTTCTTTTTGAGTTGAGAGCTACTATGATAAAGTTGTACAAGGATGTTATTGCCAAGTTTATGAGCATTGATGGATGCCCATAATAAATTAATTGTAATATAGGAGTGAAGAAAGGTTTTCCCCTATCCCATACCCTTTTTGGAAAATACATTGACAAGTTAGAGGGGTTTTTAGAAGAACTAGGTTATGGCATCGTATCTCAAGCTGACACAATCATCATCCTTCTTATTAAAACTGATAATATTGTTCTTATGGCTAGGATTCTCTGTGATCTCAATAAGCAACTAAAAATTCTCAAGGATTTCTAATCTAGTATGGTATGACTGTTAACATTAACAAAATGATAGATATGATAATTAAATCCCCCCCAAAAAAATTATGCTAATTTTATGTATGGCAACAACATCTTGGAGGAAGTGACTACATAAAAATATCTTAGAATTGATCTTCATCACAAGATTAACTGGAACTGTAGCATTGAGAAAAGGATAGATGTAGGGTGGAAAGATTATTATGGACTTGTAAATAATTGTAAATGAATAGACCTTTGGATATGGGATAAGAAGAAACTCCTATTTGAGACTCCCGTCACTCTTGTTATCTTATATGGTAGTGAAGTTTGGATTTGTATCATATCTAGAGAATTGTGGAAGAAGATAGAGAAAAACCACAAGTGTTTTATAACTTATAATCTCAATATCAAAGAAAATACACCCTATCCTATCCTCCTCAAAGAATCCCATCCTCCCCCCATTGAGAGAATGGATATGACTAGGTACCTAATGTACAAGAATAAGATAAACAAAATGGAAGAGAAGAGGCTTCCTAATATTTCTTCAAACTCTAGTAAAAACCACTTGCAACTCTTGTGGGGTTGTCATAAAGATGATAAGTCTTGGATAAATAATCGAGGAATAAAATAAGAGGTCACTTTGTAGAATAATGGCAATATTAAAAATATTATTACAACTAAATTTAAAGAGAAATTGTGGTGTGATAAAGAATTAGAGGCTAAAAGAAAATTAAGAAACTATAAGGAGGTGATCAACTCTAATCTATAAGATAAAAAGTATCTCTTTGCTTTGACTAGCACAAAGAAGAGAAAGACCATTGCTAAAATAAGAACAAACTCTCATGAGCTCCATAGTGAAACAAGGCATTGGACAATTCCTAAAACATTGTGGGTCGAAAGAATTTGTCATCTTTGTGACACTAAGAGGGTTGAAGATGAAATGAATTTATCTTAGAAATTCCTACGTACACCCACATTAGATCAAAATTTCAAAATATTTGATACAATTACCAACCTTACACTAAACCTTCAAATCATCAAAACTATGGTGATTTAGGAATGCTTCTCTTAAAAACATTTGAGCACAAAAATGAAATTCTAAAGAAAACCAAGTAATTCCTTACCTTTCTTAAGGTAAGATAGACCAAATTTGGTCTTATTAGATGTTATCCATGACACACACGTGTGTACGCACACATACATACACACCATGGTTTTTTACTTACATGATCAAAAATTGATTGTATGTTAGTGAAGTAAAATTATCTAATTGCATTTTTGGATACATGGATTTTCCCTCTTGTGGTGTGAAATTAACATAATGTTAATGGGGTATTGCATTTATATATAAATGTTTTTCTCTCTCATGATTAGTACATGGTAAAATGGATTCATACTCATCATCAATCTCATATATTTAAATATAATAATAATAATTAATTATATTAATATTATTAATTAATTTAATAATGAATAACAATAATTATTGAATTAATAGTTTAATAATAATTAATATTACTATGAATTAAACAAATTAAAAATAACAATTAAGTAAATAATCAATATATGTATCAATAAAAATAATTATAGCATTAATTATAATTATGTCACCAATGTCTTTTAAAATGATGCATTTTCAATGTTAATTGAATGATTTTTTTTTATTACAATGTTAATTTTTTTTAAGAGGACACAATGCAATGATTTTTTTATTTTTTTGGTATTTCAACACAACAATGTCATTAACTTGTCACAAATTGGCGTTAGATCAATGCAAAAACGATTCTCTACAAATAACATCAATGCACATATCGACTTATACTAATCCTCAATCTAAGCATGGTAGCTATGGTAGGATTTGTTGTGCATTTTCAATGAAGTTTACAATGTAATTGAATCTAATATAGTGCATTTTATGGTACTTTCTTTCTTTTAGTGTGTTGGTTTCCTATGGGACTAGCCTTTGGTCTATGAAACCACGACCCGAGGGTATCTAAGCCGTCAAAATCACCTAGGAATTGCACCCAGTTTGGGCCACACCAACCTTTAACATGGATGGATTTTTTGGGTGTCTACTCCTGACTACCATGAGTTTCGAACCTTGGCCTCCTTACAAAACGAAACCCTCAAAATCCAATCATGCTAGCAAGATTTGACCATTTTTTATGGTACTTATTTATCTATGATGTGTGAATTAATGTTTGAGAACAAGGCACAAAAATGATGATGAATAGATATGACAAGAGTGATTTGATGGAATTATAGGGTATCAACAACCTTTTAACCTATATAGTTTTAATTACATATTCAACAGTTAGCAATTTTTTAATTTATCAACCTTATGTTCTTTTATTATGTTTTTATAGAGTGAAGATGAGGAGGACCATAAGATGAAGAGGGAATTGATAATATTTCAATCAACTATGTTCAATGAACTTATGATGTTAAATTCATTTCATTTCCTTACATGTGTAGAAATTTATTTATGTTTTTTTTTTTTAGATAAAAAAGGGAGGAGCCTGCTATAATATATTATCAAAAAAATGTATCAGAGTGTACATAGTCAAGAGTCTTAGTAAACCAAAATGCTGCCGGAAACCGGAAACCAACATAGATACATAACTAAAACAGCTGTAAACTAGTGGCACCCATCCTGCCCGAAGGAAACCAGGACAGGTGCCTAAAGTCTAAGAAAACATAAAACATAAGCATAAAACTAAATAGCCATGAAAAACCTAGATAATTGGTGACCTATTGCCTGCATTTGGCATCCACGTGGAGCCGGCCGGGATGGTGAAAGACTGCGCACAGAGGGGACACTTTCGTCGTGCTGGAGTGCCTACAGAGGGGACACTTTCGTCGTGCTGGAGTGCCAGAGTAGGCATCAAGAAGCATGTCCAGTCGCTGGCCCATGATGAGGGCATGATGCTCCAGGTCAGACATGTGGCCTCGGAGCTCAAACACCAAGGACAGGTGCTCCTCACGGAGGAGAAAGCCATGCAGGTCACCACCTTCGTCATCGGGCGCTCTTCGCTTCACGTCATCCTGCCACCCTACCGTTCCCGTCGCACGTCCAGCATCAAACACATCTTCCAGGTCCGGCCAAGGAACCTCTTCCACAATGCAACCAGGAGGATCGGCGTCCAAATCCAGATTGAGCTTGCACTCCCCACTACCAGACTGCCCTATATCGCAAGGCACCTCCATTGGCGTCAGGTCCTCCAGAGTCGAATCTTCCTCAACAATGCAAGCCGAGTATAATTGCTCAGTGCTGCCCTCCACCATGACGGTATCCATACTGCTGCGACCAATTTCCTTTTCGGCGATGGTGGAGAGCAGAGCCTTCTCCTCGGCTCGGACCTTCTTTCTCAACATAGAAGTGGCCATGACCAGAGCACGTTCGAGTTGCTCTCTGCGCTATCGCTGCTCCTTGCGAGCGTACCAAGCAGAACCACGGCGAGGCGTTCCTCGTTTCCTCGGCATGTTGCAGAGCGCTCTCCAGGAAATACACACAGTCTGGGACGAGGGCGAAAGACAATTGAGAACGTAGGCACCAGCCTCAAATCTCCACGGAAGGATGGTGTGCCAGGGCGCAAGGAGCACGGAGCAACACCAGCACCTCCAAACGCAAAGCAGAGCCGAGACCGGAGCAAGAAAAAACAAATAATCAGACTGCAAATACCCATGACCTCCTTTAGCATTACGCTTTCCAAGCTCGTAAATGCTCGCTCGTGGGAGGAGTCCTCCCATCGCAGAGTTGTTATGGCTGTCTTGCATCCGTAATGCGGGTGTTAAGTGGACGGCCTCCAGCATTTAAACCCCGGCTTAATGCTAAGCCAGTTGGCACGCCTTCGCCACATATCACCCCATACAGGGCAATTTATTTATGTTATGTTGTATACAAAATTGACATTTAATTGGTGGGATAGTGTATCAATTATTTATAGGCACTTCAATTGAGTATTGATAATGTCAAATTCATTTCAATTTCTTACATGTAGAAATTTTTTCATGCTATGTTTTATATGATATTGACCCTCCATGGGGTGGTAGTGTATCTCTTATTTACAAGAAAAATAAATCACATAGTTATCTTATGATTTAATTTTAAAATTTCATCATTGTGTTTATACATACATTTTGTTTTTGCTTCAACAAGCTAAAATGAATTAAATGCTAGTGAGGTAAAATTTATAATTGCATTTATGGATACATGTGTTTTTCCTCTGATGGTGTGAAATTGACTAAATGTTAATGTGGTATTGCTTTTATATGTATATGATGTTTTCTCTAATGATTGGTATGTTGTAAAATAGGACGATATTATTTATCAATTCATTAATATTTAAATATTATAAAATAATAATAAAAAATTAATTGCATTAATATTATTAATTAATTTAATAATTAATAATAATTATTGAATTAATACAACAAATAATAGTAATTACAATAAGCATTAATTAAAATAATTAATAATAATAATCAATTAAAATAATTAAAACATTAATTATAATTACGTAGGAAATTTCATGTTTTTTAAGTTAAAAAACACAGAGATTATCTATTATGTGCACAAAATGTTACATCGGTTCTGGGGGAATCTACCAAAATGGAAACCAGATCCAATCCCTGACCAACATATTAGAGTTTTCAAGTCAGGATCACCTAGTCTAGTAAAGAAAAATAACAACATTGTCTAGAGTTATGATCAAGATTACTAATGACTATACTAACCAAGCTATAACCAATCACATAATAATTCGTGAAAATTCCATAGCTAGTTGGAGACAAAACTAAAATGGCTCCAAGATACCACACATTGAAAAACCTATTATCCTGGTGCATCCTCCCTAGGTTGTGCAACGGTTGGCTTTGTCTCACGCTCCTTGGCCAACACCAACTAATCCACCTAACCCTCATCCAAATAAATTGGAAATATTTTTGAATCCAGAGGGCTTGAGGAACCCTCATCTTCCTCTTGATGCTCACACTTTTGCGAGGTAGGAAAAACCTTGAACTGGATACCATACTGGGAATGGAAGAACAATTCAAATTTCCCTTCTAGGATGAATATAAAATGCATAAGATATGCTTGCTCTATCCTAACCCTATGAATATCCTACCTCACCATGGCCTTCACAATCCAATAATTCTTAGTTATTTTAAAATACTTTGTCTCCCTTTCTCTGGAGTAGAAAGGATCCTCCACCAAGTCCTCTACTTCCTTTATCAATTTCCTGTCAGACATGTTCAAACTCTGAGCCTGAACCCTCTCTTAGACTTCCTCAAATACCTTATTTTATTCTATAGAGCATAGCTTAATGAACCCATTCCCCACTGCCCACACCAGCTCCCTGGTTGACCACATATTGGAGACTAGACCTTAGGAAGTGAAATCTTCCTTGTCATGCTTCTCCTGGTGTCAAAATATTCCCTTCCTACCCCCACACCTGACCATCTTCTGGATAAGCTTCACAGAGAAGCAAATCCACCTTGACACTTTATTCCCAATGAAACTATTGTTTGCATGTTCACAGGTAGAGTGTGCTTGTCATTGATGGAAACAACAACAACGATGATCGCATATTGGCAGCAATGACAACAAACAGGAAAGAAACAATGATAGCATCGGGAATGACGAGACCATGAGAAATTTCTTTCTACAAGATTAGGAGGATGAGCACATGGTAGAGAGTTGGAGTTTCCAGATAGCTAGAGGTTATCATGAAGGCAGCAAGGAGCATGCGCAAGATTCCTTAGATTATGTGAGTTTGCAGAAGGAATCAATCTCAGGAGGAATAGCGTAGAGTTGCACGCAGATCGTAAGTGTGCACCAGGGATGAGGTTAAATTCATTTCCAAAGCTCAAGCAAGATAGTGTTTTTCAGAAACGCAGACGAGACCCAAAGTCATCAGGACTTGCAGAAGGAGCAAAGGTCAAGACCCTTGAACACTTAGAAAACCTTCTAAGTCAAAGATATCACAAGCTTAGGAGAGAGAGCAACAGTGGTCATTGGATCAACAATCCAGATGTCCAACAACCGTACGATCAAATCAAGTGAACGATAGGATAAGCGGGACAAAAAGGGTTGAGAATTCAAATACCCAAAAACCTAACAACCGTTGTATCATTCTAAGTGGAAGGATAGGATAAGCTAGAAAAGAAACATCGTGGATAGATCGAGCCATCAATCTAAGAACATGATCGACGAACACCATTTAGTTTGGGTCTAAAGTTACGAGGAGGTTACGCTTTGAAAAAATTTCTCCCCAAGATTTTTCAGTTTGATATTTGAAAGACCTGAAGACCGAAGAGCCGAAAATCCGAAATGAATAAGGACCATCGGATCTAGAGAACATACGATGACCGTTAGATCAGGGATATCTAAATTAGCAGACCACGTTAGCATGGACATGTGGCAGACCATGTCAGCAAGGACATGTGGTAGACCATGCTAGCAGACCACGTCAGCATGGACATGTGGTAGACCATGTCAGCAAGGACATGTGGGAGACCACGTTGGTAGACTATGTTAGCAAGGACATGTGGCATACCACATTAGCAGACCATGTCAGCAAGTACACATGGCATGATCAGGTGATGACACATTTCAATAGGAAATTGGCTCGTGCCATGTCAACAAGTGACATAAGCAAGTTACGTCACTACGAGATATTTACTTTGGGAGTTTTACCACCAACACTTTCCCAAAGTCCTGAAGTCCTGAATGTCGAAGTCCCGAAGTGGACACGAGACATCCGATCTGAAGATCACTTTGGGAGAATTATTGACTGTCGATCTAATACAGTGGAAGGATAGCATAAGTAAATTAGTCAAAGTACCGAAGTGAACGAGAAATGTTCATCGTGAAAATAAAATCTGATCATCTGATCTACTTCGGAAAAAGATACTTTGGAAGCTCAAAAGACTGCAAAGGTTGAAAGTTTCGAACACCGAAGTTTTGAAGTGAACGAGAATCGTTCATCATGCAAACAATAGATCAACCGTCTGATCTAATTTGGAGAAATATTCTTCGGGAAATTTGAAAGGTTATGAAGACACGAAGCGCGAAGTCCCGAAGACCCGAAGTGGACATAAGTTGTCTGATCTGAAGATCAATGTGGGATTATTATCAACTGTTTATCATACTACAGTGAAAGTTGAGACTTGAGAATTCCAAAGTCCGAAGAAGCTAAAGGATCGTAGCCATTGATCCGAAAGGGACACACGTCAGTGTATTGTCAGCTCCGGGAAAAAGGTCATTGAGATAAAGTTGAGATTTGGAATCTCTGAAGTCTGGAGACTTGAAGGAGATCTTGACTGTTGATCAAGAAAGGGGACATAGGATCATTTATCTAGTTGTCGATTGAGAAGGACAAGTGTTAGCGGATCATCGACTCTGGAAGATTGACGTACGTAGGAGAGCAAGGTTTGAGAGTTGAAACTCCCTAAGCCTGGATCATGAAGTAAATCACAGTCATTGATTTAAGAAGGTTATATCTGATCCGTCAGTTCAGGAACATTGTTAAGATCGTGAGATCGACAGTCCTGTCGCATTGCAGGGATTGAAGGTGCGTGAACTTTAAAATTTTGAAGGCTGGCCACAATCGAAACCATGATTTTGGAGAAAGGACACATGGAGCTCTGTGGTGAATTGCAGGGTGAAAATGGGTTGGCCTCAAACTGCCTTTGGACGTGCCCACAATCGCATGGTCACATGAGATCATCGCCTAAGGTCATATCGAGAAATGGAGCTAGCGCTCACTAGACCAAGATCAGGAAGTGCCCTTTGAATAGGCGTTTGGTCACAACCCTGGTCACGTCAACGAAGGTTAAGGGAGGAGATATCACGTCGCTAGGCTCCACCTCAGGATTTTGGGAGTTGGGAGAATCAAGGTGACTCGCAGTATAAAATCCAAAATGTGAAGTCACGAAGCACCTTTTGGATAGGTGTCTGATCACAGCTCATGGTCACATGAAAGGAAGGGGCTTATCTAGAAAATCTAGTGCCCACTGTAAAGTTTTCTCAGGAAGGGAAAAGGCGCCAAAGGGATGACTGCACAGAGGTTCTCTTTGTAACTGCCAGAAAGAAGTGATTGTATCTACCAAAGAATTCAAAGAGCTTCAGGGTGATTTCCAGAGGAGCTAAAGAGTCTCGAGGTAACTGCCAGTGGAATGAAGAATCATCATAGAGACAATTGACAGATGGAAAAGTGTTGAAGACTGTAACTGCCAAAGAAGCCAAAGAATCTCAGGATAATGACCACTGATGAAGAACAGACTTAGTATAATCGCCACAGAGGATGAATAGCTATGTGTATGATCTAGAAAAGAACTTGGCATGATAAATATATGAAAAATAGAGAAGAGATGGTTTCTTCTTTTGATTATTATTCATGCTCGAAGAAGCAGGCTATGCGCAAGAGCTGAGGTGCACAGAAGAGGCATAGCGCAGAGAATGGAAATGGTGCACAGAGCGTAAAACATAGAAGAAAGAGATAGAACAAAATCAATATTCAAGAGATGAATAGAAATCTGAGGTGCGCATGCACAGACAGAGCAAAAGAACATAAATTGCAAGAAGATGCAAGCAGTAAGACATTGATGCAGGCAGAGCAGAGTAATGTAGTAGAACAATGATGAGATTGGTAAGTCATTGATAAATATTATATCAGTGTAATAAATGTCAGTAACAAAGATTTGTATCTCAGGGTGGTAGGGTGGTGCTAGGGAGGATTGTTTTCCTCAAATTTTCAAGTGGGTGCTTGAACATAGGGAGTTGTAGCTTCTTTCTGGTTGTATCCGGAAAAACCAGGGTGGTAGGGCGGTGCAAGGGAGAACTAATGTTCTATGTTATACAGGTTGGTGCCTGTGTAACTAGAAGTTTATGCTTCCATCCAGTTGGTGCTGGAACACTCAGGGAGTTGGTGCTTCCTTCTAGCGGGTGCTAGAGAATCAAGAGAGTTGGTGCTCTCAGCAAGTTACAGCTTGTACAGGTTGGTGCCTGTGTGACTCAAAGTTGATGCTTCCATCCAGTTGGTGTTGGAACACAAATGGAGTTGGTGTTTCCTTCCAGTGGGTGCTAGAGAAACCATAGAGTTGTTTCTCTTAGCAAGTTGATGCTTTTAAAATAGAGGTGGTAGCCTCGAAAGGAGTTGGTGCTCATAAGAATGATAATGTACATAAAATAAAGACTACTTATCATATCAAGAAGAAGAGGTTTTCTCCCTTTATGGGTTTCCTCAGGAATATCTGTCTCTGTATATTTCATGTATGTGATTAATGTTGAGTATTCTATTGATTACTTCCCTGCATTATTGTGATCATCATTGAGTGTTCTGTAAAGAGTTTAAAATGGGAAAAATTGTTTAAGCTCAATAACAACTGATTCACACCCCCCTACCTCTTAGTTGACCAACAATTGGTATTAGAGCCAGATCCATTTATTTAAGGGTAGATCCTAGAGCTTAAACATGACTAGCCATGAAGGAGCTTCAACCAACAAGGTCCCTTTGTTCAATGGAACAAACTTTTCCTTCTGGAAAGGTAGTATGAGAACCTACATAATGGATTTAGGTGAAATGTCTAGAATGTGGTAGAGACTAGTTATGTAAAGCTAGTTGTACTAGCTTCTAAGGATGACAAGATAGAATTCATCTTAACGCTAAGGCTATGAATTCTATTATGAGTGGGCTTGCAGAAGAAAAATTTGTAAAATTTATGCACTTAGAATCTGCCAAAGAAATGTGGGACAAACTCATTAGCAGTTATGAAGGTGATGGATGTCAAGCTTCAAACCTACATATTACAATTTGAACAACTAAATATGAAAGAGGATGAAACTATTGCGAAGTACTTTCTGAGAATTGAGAAACTAGTAAATGCAATGAAAGGGCTTGGTGAAAAAATTGAGGAAGCCTCTTTAGTTCAGAAAATTTTGAGATCTCTGCCAGATAGGTTCAACCCAAAGGTCTCTGCTATAGAAGAACTTAATTTTCTAAAAGTTATACCTTTTGATCAAATTCTAGGAACGTTGACTGCATATGAAATGAAGATAGGTCACTTTTCATCTAAGTGTTCACACAAGAAGAAGGACCACAACTCTGAAGGTGAAGAGAAGTAAAAAACCAAGAGTTTTGATAAAAATAAAAGTTTATGTGTAAACAATGATGACTCTTCAGGAGACACAGATAGTGACTCTTCTTGTGAATATAAGGTTAATGACTGTATGCTTATGGCCAAAGAGGATTATGATAATAAAAGCACAGGAAGTGATGTTAATGATGAAGAAGATGTGGTTTATATGGAAGGCGAACTAATCAATGCTTTAGAAGAGATTGGTAGACTTGAACTTAAGAAGGGAAAACGAAAACAGTTGTTGATGCAGTTTGAAAAGGATGGTAAAAAAACTGATGAAGACCTTGCCTTGCTAAAAGTGGAGTTAGAAGAGGCAAAGAAAATAGAGGACACTCTGAAACAACAGTTATCAGAGATGAAGGCAAGATGTGAAGCCTTGGAAGAAGAGGTAGTAAAAACCAGAAAATATATGGAGAAGTTTAAAGTGTTGTATCTCCAAATTCTTCCAAGCATTAAAGCCTCAGCAGAACTAAATGACATTCTGAGAGAACAAAGATATCCTTTGTTAAAGACTGGTTTAGGTTATGTAGGTGGTTCAGACAACAAACAACCAGAAAGCAAAGAGCTAGTAAAGATGATCAAGTTCCAAGTCAGTAGACAATCAGACCATGTGAGTACTCTGTCACCAAAAGCTAATAAAGACAAGATGATCCCTGATAAAAAATAGAGATATCAGAAGATGGAGCAAAAAATGCCAAGAAGAAGGCCATCCTTCAGGTACCAAAATTTCTTCCATGGTTACTATTTTTACTGCTCTAATTTTGGTCATAAGATTGCAAATTGTCAAATTAAGTTTAGAGACATGCAACTGAACAGGTCAAGAAATAAACAATCTTTGCAACATAGAACTAAACATCCAATGAGTATACAATGTTGCACCAATATATTTGATCTATTGAATGATGAGATCGAATTCTATAACTGTCATAACTCCGACCACAAAGTTGCAAACTTCCATCTGATGAATTACAAAGCAAATCCAAGGATAAAGATCTTAGCTAGAAATGCTAGCACATGGAAAAAGAAACATAGTGAAAAATGTGGTCTAGTACTTTCAGCTCAAAAACAAAAAGACCCCTAGAATATAGATAGTGGATGTTCCAAGAACATGCCTGGAGACAAGGATAAGCTTCTGTCCATAATTAAAAGAAAAACAAGAAATGTGACCTTTGGAAATGATGAACCAGGTAAAATCAAGGTTAAAGAGATGGTGAGTTTGAGTAATGGCAAAGCAGATGCCCAGGATGTTTTTCTTATAGATGGTTTGAAACATAATTTTCTCAGTGTAATTCAAATGTGTGACAGAGGCTATGAAGAGGTGTTCACTTCCAAAGATTGTAAGTTAAAGAATGTAAAATCAGGAAAAGTGGTGGCTAAAGGCATAAGGATAGATGATAATGCATGTGTGCTGAAAGAAGATAGAGAAGAGTTTCATCTAAGAAAACATGATGAAGGCTGGTTATGGAATAGGAGATTTGGACATCTAAACTTTGACCACTTAATGAAGATAAAAAATCTTGAGGTAGTAAAATATCTTCCAAAATTATCAAAGCCACAAGATTATGTGTGTAAGCCCTGCCAAGTAGGAAAGCTAACCAGGACACGGTTTAAATCCAAAGAGCTCTACTTCAACAGAGAAACCACTCCAATTAGTTCATATAGATTTGTGTGGACCATCAAGACAGGAAGGCACGAGGAAGGAAAACTATTTCATGTTGATCATTATTATTACTCTAGACTCTCTTGGGTTGCTTGTCTCAAAGGAAAAATTGAATCATTTGAGAAATTTAAAATATTTAAACCTTTAATTGAGAAACAAATAGGCAACATGTTAAAATAAGTAAGATCAGACAGAGGAGGAGAATTTATGTCAAGTGATTTCACGGAATTTTGTGATAAACATGGGATCAAGAGAAAATACACAATCCTAGGAACTCCACAACAAAATGAAGTAGTTGAGAGGCGAGTATGATGACAGGGATAATGAAAGCATCTTCTTAGGATATGCTACCAATGGTAGAGGATATATATTCTCTAATAAAATATTGTATAAATTAGTTGATTTCAATGATTTAAAGGTTGATGAAGGAGTCCCAGTAAGAGAGGTGAGCAATATTGAGTCTAATAAAGAGGACACAACTGAAGCTCAAGATGACCAGGTCCAAGAATCTAGTATTTCATTTCAAGACCAAGCTCATCCCCATAAAATACCATTATCTGAGAAAGAAGGTCACCAATAAGATTGTTCAGGCTCATTACACTCTAACCACAAAACAAATTGTAGACATATTTACTAAATCCCTAGCCAAGACACCATTTGAATATCTCTGTCAGAAGTTGGGTGTCATCTCTTCTCTCACCTAAGAGAGTCCATCCTATCAGGGGGAGTTTGTGTTGGTTGAATATATGATACCTTTGAAAAGTAATGCAACAGCTCAGGGGGAGCATGTTTTCTTTGACATTGATGTCAAAGGGGGATAAAAGGTGTGGTTTGGATGCTACAGTTGGAGGTCTAAGTAGAACAGTGTAGTCCTTCAGGGTTGCCATCAATGCCAAAGGGGGATATTGTTGGCATGTTTACAGAAAGAGTGTGCTTGTCATTGATGGAAAGAACAACAATGACGATGGAATATTGGCAACAATGAAGGAAAACAAGAAATAAGCAATGATAGCATCGGGAATGACGAGACCATGAGAAATTACTATCTACAAGCTCAGGAGGATGAGCACATGGAAAAGAGTTGGAGTTTCAAGATAGCCATAGGTTATCATGAAGGCAACAAGGAGCATGTGCAGGATTCCTTAGAATCCATGAGTTTGCAGAAGGAATCAAACTCAGGAGGAATAGAAAAGAGTTGCACGCAGAGCGCAAGTGTGCACCAGGGCCAAGGTTAAATTCATTGCTAAAGCTCAGGAGAGATAGTGTTTTCTAGAAACACAGTCGAGACCCAAAGTCATCAAGACTCATAGAAGGAGCAAAGGTAAAGACTCTTGAACACTTAGAAAACCTTCTAAGTCAGAGAGAGAGCGACAATGGTCATTGGATCAATGATCCAGATGACCAACAATCGTCTGATCAAATGAAGTGAAGGATAGGATAAGCGGGACAAAAAGGGTTGACAATTCAAATACCCCAAAACCCAAAAAACATTGGATCATTCTAAGTGGAAGGACAGGATAAGCTAGAAAAGTGACATCATGGATAGATCGAGCCATTGATATAAGAACATGATCAACAAACGAAATTTAGTTCGAGTCTAAAGTTGCGAGGAGGTTACGCTTCAGAAAAATATCACCTCAAGATTTTTCAGTTTGAGATTTCAAAGATACGAAGACCAGAGAGTCGAAAATCCGAAATTAATAAGGACCATCAGATCTGGAGAACATACAATGACCATTAGATCTGAGAGATCTACGTCAGAAGACCATGTTAGAATGGACATGTGGCAGACCACATCAGCAAGGACATGTGGCACACCATGCCAACAGACCACATCGGCATGTACATGTGGCAGACCACGTCAGCAAAGACATGTGGCAGACCATGCTAGCAAACCATGTCGGCATGGACATGTGGCAGACCACGTCAGCAAGGACATGTGGCAGACCATGCGAACAAACCATGTCAACAAGGACATGTGGTAGACCACGTCAACAACTACACATGGCATGATCAGTTGATGACAAGTGTCAAGAGGAAATTGGCTTGTGCCATGTCAACAAGTGAAGTAAGAAAGTTACGTCACTCTGGGAGATTTACTTCGAGAGTTTTACAACCAGCACTTGCCCAAAGTCTCGAATTCCCGAATGTCAAAGTTCCGAAGTGGACACAAGACGTCCGATCTGAAGATCACTTCGGGAGCATTCTCGACCGTCGATCTAATACAATGGAAGGATAGCCTAAGTAAAATAGCTGAAGTACTGAAATGAACGAGAATCGTTCATCATGAAAATAAAATCCGATCATCCGATCTACTTCGACGAAAGATACTTCAGATGCTCGAAAGACTGCAGAGATTGAAATTTATGAACACCGAAGTTACGAAGTGAACGATAATCATTCATCATGTAAACAATAGATAAAACATACAATCTAATTCATAGAAATCTTCTTCGAGAAATTTGAAAGGTTGCGAAGACCCAAGGGCGAAGTCCTGAAGACCCGAAGTGGACATAAGTCGTCCAATATGAAAATCACTGCAGGAGTATTCTCAACCGTTGATCATACTATAGTGAAAGTTGAGACTTGAGAAATCCAAAGTTCGGAGATGCGAAAGGATCGTAGCCATTGATCCGAAAGGGACACGTGTCCATGGATTGTCAGATCCAGGAAAAAGGTGATAGAGATAAAGTTGAGATTTGAAATATCTGAAGTTCGGAGACCCGAAGGAGATCTCGAATGTTGATCAAGAAAGGGGACACATGATCGTTGATCTAGTTGTCGATTGAGAAGGACAAGTGTCAGAGGATCATCAACTCCGGAAGATTGACGTATGGAGGAGAGAAATGTTTAAGAGTTGAAAATCTCAGTGCCCGAATCGTAAAGTAAATCACAATCGTTGATTTAAAAAGGTAAGATCTGATCCATTAGTTCATGAACACCGTCAAGATCATGAGATTGATGATCCTGTTGCATTGCAGGGATTTAAGGTGCACAAAATTTAAAATGTTGAAGGCAGGATGCAATCGAAACCATAGTTTTGGAGAAAGGACACATGCAACTATGTGGTGAATTGCGAGGCTAAAAGCAGGTTGGCCTCAAACCTCCATTGGACGTGCTCGCAATCGCATGGTCACATGAGATCATCGCCCAAGGTCATATCGATAAACGAAGCTAGTGATCACTAGACCGATATCAGGAAGCACCATTTGAATAGATGTTTGGTCACAACCATGGTCACATCAGCGAAGGTTAAGGGAGGATCTAGCATGTCGCTAGGCTCCACCTCGGGATTTTGGGAGTTGGGAGAATCAATGTGACTCGCAACAAAAAATCTGAAATGCAAAGTCATGAAGCACCTTTTGGATAGGCGTCTGATCACAAATTATAGTCATGTGAAAGGAAGGGCTTAGCAAGAAAAGGTAGCACCCACTGTGAAGTTTTCTCAGGAAGGGAAAAGGCGCCAAAGGGATGAGCACGTGAAGGTTCTCTTTGTAACTACCAGAACAGAGTGATTGTATCTGCCAGAGAGTTCGAAGAGCTTTAGGGTGATTTCTAGAGGATTTGAAGAGTCTCAAGGTAACTTCCATTGGAATGAAGACTCATCATAGAGACAACTGACAGATGGAAAAGTGTCGAAGACTGTAACTGCCAGAGAAGCCAAAGAATCTCGGGATAATGGCCACTGATGAAGAACAGACTCAGTATAATAGCCAGAGAGGATGAAGAGCTATGTGTATGATTTGGAAGAGGACTTGGCATGATAAATATACACAGAACAAAGAATATATGGTTACTTCTTTTGATTGTTATTAATGTGGGAAGAAGCAGGTTGTGTGCAGGAGATGAAGCGCACAGAAGAGGCATAGTGCAGAGAATGGAAATGGTGCACATATCATAAAACAAAGAAGAAAGACATAGAACGAAATGCATATATAAGAGATGAAGAGAAAGTTTAGGTGTGCATGCAGATACAGAGCAAAAGAACATAAATTGCAAGAAGATGTGAGTAGGAAGACACTAATGCAGGCAAAGCAGACTAGTATAGAAGAACAGTGATGAGACTGGTAAGTCATTGATAAATACTGTATCACTGTAATAAATTTCAGTAACAAAGATTTATATCTCAAGGTGGTAGGGTGTTTCTAGGGAGGATTGTTTTCCTTAGAGTTTCAAGTGGGTGCTTGAACACAAGGAGTTGTATCTTGCATGTGGTTACAGCCAAAAAAACCAGGGATGTAGGGTGTTGCAAGGGAGAAATATTGGTCTTTGTTAATCAGGTTGGTGCCTGTGTAATTGGAAGTTGATGCTTCCATCCAGTTGGTGTTGGAACACTCAGGGAGTTGGTGCTTCCTTCTAGTGGGTGCTAGAGAATCAAGAGATTTGGTGCTCCGAACAAGTTTCATCTTGTACAGGTTGGTGCTTGTGTGACTGGAAGTTGATGATTCCATCCAGTTGGTGTTGGAACACAAAGGTATTTGGTGCTTCCTTCTAGTGGGTGCTAGAGAAACCAGAGAGTTGGTGCTCTCAACAAGTTGTTTATTGTAAAACAAAGGTGGTAGCCTAGAAAGGAGTTGGTGCTCATAAGAATGATAATGTACAGAAAATAAAGACTACTTATCATATCAAGAAGAAGAGGTTTTCTCCCTTTATGGGTTTCCTCAAGAATATATGTCTCTGTATATTTCATGTGTGTGATTGATGTTGAATATTCTATTGCTTACTTCCCTACATTATTGTGATCATCATTAAGTGTTCTGTAAAGAGTTTAAAATGGGCATAATTTTTTAAGCTGAGTAACAATGGATTCACCTCACCGTGTAAGTTTTCCAACAACGACCCACAAACCAGACTAACTTCCTCATCAAATGATCCAGGTGGATATTGGTGGCCACCTGCCTATTCCAACTAGCTCCTCTTGACAATTTTTAGTTCAACACGTTCTTCTGTAATTCTTTGTAATTGTGGGTTCTACACTTTTGGGGCTATATAAACCCCTACACATCTTCCAGGTGGATATTGGTGGCCGCCCACCTAATCCAATTGGATTATTTTGGAATTTTTCATGTCAATACATCTTTTTGTACTTCTAGGGACATTTTGGGGCACTAAACATTGTTTTTTTCGCTTGCCACATTCAAACTATAGACGAAGCTAGATTTTGATGGCTTTCCAACGAGCTATCACAGACCTAAAATGAAGGTTGTATGCAAAAGTTATGACCCCGGGAAGTTGAGGTACCAACTTACCCATCGAGCCCACATAACTTTTGGTGTTTCACCTCCTAGGGTTAGATTTTTAGATGTCTAGGGTTTTGGCATTCGTGAGTAATGTTAAATAGGCCTCTAGAGCCTCATTGTAATAATTATGCTTAGATAGATGCACGTAGAAGCCACATCTCTTCTCATAGATAGTTTTCACCATTCGAGCAAGTTGTTTTCAGTTCTGCAGTTTTATAGTTTCAACCTATTTTATTTATTCAATAGAAGTTATTGTTCACTGGATATTTGTTATTGTTCTCTGTATCTCTATGTTATTTTATTCAGTTTGTTATTCATTTCATTCTACTCATAAATCCAGATCAATGGTATCATAGCGGTTTTCTATTCATTTTTTTTCGTGCATGTCCTCGACAAGATCTGGGTACAAGAAGTTGGGACTCGAACCAGTCGAGCCTTTGCAATATCGGTTGCACTGAGCCTGACAACAAACCATGGGGGACAAGAAGAAATATTATGGAGAAGGATATCCTTTTAAAAATTTTCTCGAGGAATCCCTTGCGCGACAAAGGAACAAAATGATGGACAAATTTGCACAGATCCTTCGGTAGCTACCCACAAGAGACGCATATTCATCAAGCGGCCATGCAACCCCCTTCAAGGTACAAGTAAATTTTGATATTCCATTATTTGAAGGAAAGATATATGCGAATGCTATAGATAAATGGATTAATATTCTCGAAGGGTATTTTTTGGTCCACAATTTTTTTGACAGGCAAACTATTAATTTTGCACTCCTCAAGGCAAAGGTAATCTATGAAACCACGACCCAGGGGTATCTAAGCCATCAAAATCACTTTGTATTCATACCTGGTCTGGGCCACACCAACCTTTAACATGGATGGATTTTTTGGGTGTCTACTCCCGACTACCGTGAGTCTCAAACCTTGACCTCCTTACAAAACAAAACCCTCAAAATCCAATCGTGCTAGCAAGATTTGACCATTTTTTATGGTACTTATTTGTCTATGACATGTGAATTAATGTTTGAGTACAAGGCACAAAAATGATGATGAATAGATATGACAAGAGTGATTTGATGGAATTATAGGGTATCGACAACCTTTTAACCTATATAGTTTTAATTACATATTCAACAGTTAGCAATTTTTTAATTTATTAACCTTATGTTCTTTTATTATGTTTTAATAGACTGAAGATGAGGAGGACCATAAGATGAAGAGGAAATTGATAATAGTTCAATCAACTATGTTCAATGAACTTATGATGTTAAATTCATTTCATTTCCTTACATGTGTAGAAATTTATTTATGTTATGTTGTATACAAAATTGACATTTAATTGGTGGGATAGTGTATCGATTATTTATAGGCACTTCAATTGAGTATTGATAATGTCAAATTCATTTCAATTTCTTACATGTAGAAATTGTTTCATGCTATGTTTTATATGATGTTGACCCTCCATGGGGTGGTAGTGTATCTCTTATTTACAAGAAAAATAAATCACATAGTTATCTTATGATTTAATTTTAAAATTTCATCATTGTGTTTATACATACATTTTGTTTTTGCCTCAACAAGCTAAAATCAATTAAATGTTAGTGAGGTAAAATTTATAATTGCATTTATGGATACATGTTTTTTTCCTCTGATGGTGTGATATTGACTAAATGTTAATGTGGTATTGCTTTTATATGTATATGATGTTTTCTCTCATGATTGGTATGTTGTAAAATAGGCCGATACTATTTATCAATTTCATTAATATTTAAATATTATAAAAATAATAATAATAAATTAATTGCATTAATATTATTAATTTAGTAATTAATAATAATAATTATTGAATCAATACAACAAATAATATTAATTACAACAAGCATTAATTAAAATAATTAAAAATAATAATCAATTAAAATAATTAAAACATTCATTATAATTACATTGGCAATTTCATGTTTTTTTAAGTTAAAAAACACAGAGATTATCTATTATATGCACAAAATGTTACATCAGTTCTGGGGGAGTCTACCAAAATGGAAACCAGATCCAATCCCTGACCAAAATATCAGAGTTTTCAAGTCAAAATCACCTAGTCTAGTAGAGAAAAATAACAACATTGTTTAGAGTTCTGATCAATATTACTAATGGCTATACTAACCGAGCTATAACCAATCACATAACAATTAGTGAAAATTCCATAGCCAGTTATAGAAAAAATTAAAATGGATCCAAGATACCACACATTGAAAAACCCATTAGCCTGGTGCATCCTCCCTACGTTGTGCAACATGTTACCACTAAGAGCCACCCTCAGACTACAAGAGGATAAGCCCAGTACCCATCAAAGGTTTGTAGATGTAAATGAAAAATTAAATGTGAAATGGAAAAAAACTCAGAATAATAATGTTTTAAATCAGAAATCTGGGCTAGCATGCATAAGCAAATGAGGTCTTGATTAGTTTCAGTCAGTGAATGGGAGTAAAAATGAATAGGAGGAAGACTTAGTGAGGGTGGTTTAAAGGTCTGTTGTTGACATTAGGTTTTCAAGTAGTCCAAGGAGGAAAAACTCAAACACAAGAACTTATTGAATTCAAAGTTAAAGAACACTGAAGAACATCATAGCAGTATTATAATCAAACATTCATCATAACACAACCATAAAAATATCATATGGATCATCCAATCATGAGTACATCAACATAAGAGGCAGCAAGATGATATAAAGAGAAGCTAACTTCTATTAATAAAAAATTCTCAAGTCTAATACATAACTAGAGAATAGTTTACTTAGTCAAAAATATTACAATCAGGGAGCCCAACTCAACCATTCGAACCTGTCATAACATTATTCTGTAATATTTATAAAGAAAAAGGTAGACAACAACTCGACATGTGAGCTGGCCTTTCTTTCCTAGGATTCTCCATCAAAATCTGTCAATCTAATATCTGTACAGAGTGGATTTAACAGACTACTAGAACCAGGGAGCCTGTTGGTAACAACTTTAACAAAAATACTATCACGAAGTGTTGTCACTTGGGCGCATCTCCTCTTCTTATTCTTCCTTCATGCATATTTATTTTTCATCTGTGCCTTTGATTAAATTTTCTAGGAAACATCTGCAGTTGACAATAGATAGTGGTATTGGTCTTTCGGCAGGTTTAACTCCGAGCAGGATTTTATTGGAACAACGGTCTTCCAGACAGTCATGGAAGAAAGTCATGTCTGGTTATGAACTTGAGGACGTGGAATCAGTGTCCAATGGGGAGATAGGATGAGTGAATGCGGAGAGGAGATGGTCTATGGAGACAGATGGCACACGATGAGAGGAGGAGTATATACACGGTAGGGTGAGTGGAGGACATGTCTAAACGACAACGTGAGTGGAATTAGAGCAAGGGGTGAGCAGGAATTGTCCTTTTATAAGCATGTGAATGTGGGGCTGTTGAAGGCAGTTTGGACAAACACCACTTTTGAGCCCGCAATTCACCACCTTCCTCCATGTAGCTCTTTTACTATACCACAACTTCAATTGTGGGACCACTCAAGGATTTTAACGCTCGAGCAAGTTGTGTCCCTGCAATGAAGTGTGGTCATTGATCTAGTTGCGTTCCGCGATCTAGGTAGCCCTTCCAATGTGTTATGATATTTAGACACTTAGGAGTTAGTTAAGATCTACTTGGTCTAATATGTCGTTAGGTAAAAGTGTGTTTCTTTAGTATGCATTAGTATGCATTTGTAGTTAGGAAATCCGACGGTCACGATATGTTCCCGACATA
>ML779871.1:855900-971240 GCA_009831015.1 Picea engelmannii | reverse complement strand
AGTTGTTCTTAAGGGGGGATGTTAGGATATTTAGACACTTAGGAGTTAGTTAAGATCTACTTGGTCTAATATGTCGTTAGGTAAAAGTGTGTTTCTTTAGTATGCATTAGTATGCATTTGTAGTTAGGAAATACGATGGTCACAATATGTTCCTGACATAGAGTGATCCAACGGTTCATACTCTCCTCGATCTTAACGGCCATTGATCCGTGGCTTAACACCCGATTGGTCCATGATCTCTATTTAAAGAGCATGGAGGGTCATTTGCCGATGATCGATTGTGAGAAACTCTCTTGTAAAATCTCTCTATAATCTTTTTCTTTGCATTAATAAACTGCTCCAAGTGGTTGGGTTGGCTAGGGCCGTGGATGTTTCCCCGTAGGGGTTTTACCACGTGAAAACATCGGTGTGTTCATCTTTGATATGGTTATGTGAGTGGTTACTGAAGGTGTTCGTCCTCTGTTGGAATACCTGTGTTGTCAAACAAAATTTAGTGCCCCCGCTAAATTTTATCCACCTAACAACTTTAGGATCATTCTATCTACGCTTGGAAATGGTGCTAATTTTGGTGCTGAACAAGAACACTTCCCGAAGGATGATCTGATGTGGTGGCCTGGCATCACTATGTTGACGTGTCATGAAAAGAGAGGTGATACATGTCAGCGTGAGATGGATTCTAGCAGTCATGACTGATGAGAGAGCCAAATGTATGAACTGATGACTGCCACGTACTTTGGCACTTCAGAGCTCGAGGGCGGTCTGAATGTAGATTTGGAGCTCCAAAGTTAACGACGATTGTCGATCTGAGGAGGACACATGGCAAGGATCTGTTGAATCTGGGAGAAACTACTTCGGAGGAAAACGTGAGTGGGGAAGTTGAAACTCCCGAAGCCCGAACTCCCGAAGTAAATATTGACCGTTCGTTCCAATGGACACGTGGCATCTGATTTGCAACTCCGAGGAAAAGTACTCTAGAGGAAATTGGGAGGGGAAGTCCTGGAACTCCCAAAGCTCAAAGTTTCAAAGTAAATATTGATTGTCTGTTCTAGAGGATGCGTGGCGCCTGATATTTAAATCTGGGGCTTCTGTCTGGTGCTAGACCTTGCACAACTTTGACCTTACGACTGAATGCACATCGTCAATCTAATTTTCCTGATTGGATCTCCATCGTTTAAATATGAACTTGTCTATTGCTTGTACTTTAATCCCGAAATATACCTCTTTCAAATCTCTGTCTTTTTCTGCTGAAGTTAACTATGCATACAAAGGACCTAGAGAATCTGTTGCATCCTCAATTAGTAGCAAACCATAATGACAAGTATTTCAATCTCAATCAGACCTGCAATGATCTTTCAAGAAGACAAAAATAACTTTGCGCATAGGAACAGTCAAGCAAGTAATGATAAAAATGTAGCCATTTAGCATTGAGAAATTCTCTTGATTGACCTTAAGAGGAAAGGATTCAAAGAGAGACTGTGTTGGAGAGGAAGAAGGGACAGAAGTACAGACTTCAGTCTTGATAGTAGGAAATCATAAAAAACTTAAATAAAACCTATGACTCGAAGATAAATGATAAAAATATTTTTCTTTTAACCCCTGCAATTCTATGTGTTAACATTTGGCTCCAGAGGGGATGGCATGCTCCTTGTGAGCTTCCAAGAACATGTAGTTCCAATGTTTTATTCTAGGGCTATTGGGTTATTTATTCAAAAAAATAAGAAGAAACGTGATATTTACAGTGAAAGGGGAAGCCACTTCATGGCTCAAACAAAAAAATTCTTAAGAAAGTGCCCATTAACAGGGCCACCAAAAACTTCAGAATCCTCCAGGTTCTGCAATTCGTAAGTATTATTTGAAAACACCTCATAAATCCTGAAAGGGCCAATCCAAAAGGCTTCAAATTTACCATGTTTGCCTTTGTCTTTCTTGGTTGCATCCCACTTGAGCACCATATCTCCCAGCTAGAAATATTCTTTGTTGGTCTTATGGTAAAAATCTTGCTTGATCTTCTGTTGATGGTCTTGTGATTTTTCAAGGAGTTTCTCTCTATTCTGTTGTGCTTCTACCAACTGATGTATTCTCCTAACCAAATCATGTTGTTCTCCATCCTGATTCTGTAAGAAATTTTCCACGGGAAAGGAAATCTGAGTAGGAAAGACAACCTCAATCCCATATACAAGCTAAAAGGGGGAAATACCAAGTGACCTCTTTGTAGTAACTCTATCAACCCATAATGAAAATTTTAACTTTGAGTTCCATTCTTTCTTGTTGTCTTCTAACAAATTATTGATGATATTTATGAGGCTCTTGTTAGAATATTCTGCCAAACCATTTCCTTGGGGATAATAAGGAGTAGAATGGACTAATGCAATCCCATACTATTCACAAAAATTGATCAAAGGTTCATCTTTGAAAGAAGCAGCATTGTTGGTAACAATCTTATTGGGACAACTAAATCTAGACATGATATCTTCAAGAAAACCAATAATTACCTGATGAGAGGAACTCCTGGTAGGTATGGCCTCTATCCATTTGGAGAAATAGTTAGTTGCAATCAGAATCCACCTATGTTGACCACTTGATGTTGGGTGAATTTCTCCAATGAATTCAAGGCCCCATTATTGAAAAGGTCCATAAACCACCATTGGCTTCAAAGGAAGAGATTTGAGCTGTTGCTTTCCAAAAAACTTTTGGCATTTGACACAAGCTCTAATCTTTGTACAAACATCATAAAAAATTCTAGGCCAAAAATACCCAGCTATGAGGATCTTATAAGTTGTAGTTCTCCAAAAATGATGCCCCCCACACAATCTGTCATGGCCCTCTGGGCATCCTGTGGATATAAACACCTCAAAAGAACCCCTAGAGGATATTTCCAATACAACATGTTATCAATAAGACAATATCTTACTGTCTTAAGTTTCAGAGCTCTCACCTTGTTTTTCTCTAGACCATCAAGAGGTTGCAAAAAAATATATTTTTGTAGAAAATATATGATGTCTTTATACCAGGTGCATTCTATCAAGTTGGGGCTAATATGAGAGATTTTATCAACAAAATCAATTTGCTACTTCTCTGAATTTAGATTCATGAAATTAACCCCCAGTGCTTTGTAATTTGATTCAGCCAACAACCTAGCTAAACCTTGGCCCTTCACCAATTTAGTGGGTTTTATTTCAAGGTCAAATTCCAGAATTTTGGCAATCCATTTGTTCCTCTTCCCATCTATGTCAGGATGGATAAGTATCTCTTTCACGGAAGCTGAGGGAACATAGGCAATGATTTTGGAATGCATAATGTATACTCTGAATGCTTTGAGGGATTTAACTAAAGTGTAAGCTTGTTTCTCCATGATATCATACATCATGTCTACATCCCTTAATGCTCTCCTGAAAAAAGAAATAGGTTTATCTAACCCTTTTGTATTCTTCTGCAGTAAAACAACAACCAATGTGTCATAGGAGGCAAAGGATAATATCAGGAACTCCTTGGAATAATCAGGTCTGATAAGTACAGTTTCTTCAGTCAAGGCCTTTTTTATTTGATCCAAAGAATATTGGTCCTCAGCAGTCCATTTCACCTCATTTCCTTTCCTAAGAATGGATGTAATGTACTTGACCAATTCAACAAAGTTAGAGATGAACCTTCTCAGAAAATTGATCTTACCTAAGAAAGACTGAACTTCTTTCTTGGATCTAGGAAGAGATGGTCTGGGTGGATTCTACTCTTCTTGGATCAATTCTTACCCCTTCTACTGATACAATATGTCCCAATAACTTTCCTTCCTTCAAAGCAAACAAAGACTTCTTAGGATTGAGAGAGAGAGACCAAACTTTCTTCACTTCAAGAAGACCTTTTTTAAATAATGATAATGCTCTTTATTATACTTTGAGAACACTATAATGTCATCTAGATTGATGACCACAAATTTATCCTTTTCCCCAATAAAGGAAATACCCATTGCTCGCTGAAAGGTTTCTCTTGCATTCATTAATACAAAGGGAATTTTATCATACATGAATGTGCCCCAAGGAGTAGCGAAGGTTTTCTTCTCTCTATCTTTAGGAAAGACAGAGATATGATTGTAGCCAGAAAATACATCAATCATAGACATCCTACATGAACCTGTCACCCTCTGCAATATGTGCTCCATATTTGGTAAGGGGTAATTATCCTTCTTAGAGCTTCTATTCAAATTTCTAAAATCGACACAAAGTTTGATTTCCCCATTCTTCTTTCTCATTGGGACCAAGTTAGCCACCCATTTAGAGTATCTCAAAGGAATGATAATATTGGCATCCAAAAGATTTTTTACTTCCGTTTCCATAATAGGAAGAAACATAGGATTTATCTGTCTATGTTTCTTCCTAAATGGATTGCTATCCTCTTTCAAAGGCATCTTATTTTCAATGATGCTTGTGTCATATATTCTCAAATATTCATATTTCCAGGAAAACACACCAAAAAACTCTCTTAAGAGCTTAACATATTCAACCCTTTTCTCTTTTGACAAGTTGCTAGAGAACTTAAAATACTTTGGATATTCCTCTGTACCTAGATTGCATTCATTCACATCATCATTTTCAGTTGAACCCTTAACCTTTACAACAACATCATTTATAACAAACAATCTCTTCAAATGAACTAGTCCTTTTGGAATATGGTTACTAGGCAACTGAACAATATGATGGTCAACAATTTTATTCAGAAAAACATTAGCATGAGGGATTTTTTCAGTTTCATGATCTTGATCAATATGTAAGGCAGAAAAATCATCCACGGTCTCAAGAAATATTTTTATCTCAATATCATCCTAAAAAACCTTCCAATGTTTGACATTATCGGGTATAGAGGACCTATACTTCACTTCCACATAATATTTGAGTTTAGGGGGTAAAGGAACTCTAAAATTACTTGTTCAAACAACCAAGGAATATTCGATAGTGTTCTCCTCTCTAGGAACATATGAGATATTAAAATCTAGGAAGAAACTATCAACAAAATCCCAAACTTCATTTCTATAAGTCCTTAAAATGGGGTGTTTATCTTGATACATATTTTTTTATTTGATGGACAATTAATTCAGAATCTCCAAACACTGCTAGCTCTTCAATCCTCATGTCTTTAGCATCCCTCAAACCCAAAACTCATATTTTTCCACAGTGTTTGTAGCTTCAAATTCAAGTTTGTAGGATAATGAAATGATCTCTTGAGTAGGGGAAATAAAGACTACCCTAGAACCAACACCTTCTTTAGAAGAAGCCCCATCAAAGAACATCTTCCAAACATAGGTATTAGGAAGATGCAATAGGAGGTTGAGGAGCATCAGTGAGATGCAATATATTGGATCCTAAATCAATATCAAGTGAAAAAATAGGATGGTTGGTGGGATTTTCTTCATCACTGATGATGTAAGCTAATTGAGCCTCCATGTAAAGCCTTCTATGTTCTCCCCCAAAAATAGGAATGATGGTATATGTAAGGTCCATCTAAAAGGTTCCCCCTAGTCTTTTTATCCAATATCTTGACAAGAGCATCCCAAACTTAGGGGGGACATTAGCCACCACAATATCCATGAACACACTTTTCATGGGAAACTGAAACAAGGTCACAACCAGATATTTGATAAACCTAAGACACTTCACTTTCCTAGAGTCAAAAGAGTATAAGTCATGGTAATTTTTTTGTCATTTCCAACCCAAGCTCATCCATGACTATTTTTGGCATGAGATTGTGAGATGCCCCTGAGTCCATTAAGCATTTGTACAACACTTTATCATGAATGTTCAATGATGCATAGAAAGGAGGGGATGAATCATCTCTATCTTCTATTAAGGGTCCCATATAGTTGGTTTTTCATCTTGAAGGTTAACTGAATCTGTGGAATTAGACGAAAACTCAGGCTGCAACATTTTAGATAGGTATCTTTTAAATTCCTCATTCTTAATCAGCTCCAAAAAAAGCACTAGAATTTTGATCTTTTGGATTTCATTTTCAAAGCTAAAGGAAGATGGGGATTTCATAATTTCTTTAAATTCTAGGGAAGGGCTTTTAACCAATGTTTGAGTGTTTTGCATATATTTTCCTTTGTTGCTAGTTTCCACAACCTTATCATAATTTAATGCTTTAGTGGGATGATCAGAAGTGTCAGTCTTTCCCTCTTTCGTTTTGGACCTTAGGTTGTATCTATTAGGATTTTTTTTTTTTTCTCTTGCTTACTCAAATCATTTAATTGCCTATTCATGAGAGACTCCTCATATGCAGATTGGGTCAAATGAGGGGAAGAAGAGGTGTCACCAAGACAATGAATTTTGGGATTAGTTTCTTCATCCTCTCCTTCTTCATCAACAACAAGGTTGTTTTGGAAAGGGGTTTGAATTTTTTGATCATCCCTATCTCTATTTCTTGGATCTCTTTGGAGGACTTGAGGGGAATTATTTGGTCTTCTGAAATTACCTCTATTGTTATCATTTTGTGTGTTCCTATAGTTCTGTTTTCCTTCAAGTTTCAACTTCTTCATTTCAAAAGAAAGTGATTTTACCAATTTTGTAAGTTCATCAACCTGAGGGTGGACAACAGGGGATTTAGAAGTTGAAGATTTAGCCCTACCTTTCCTTCTATATCTATCATACTTTCCCTTAATTTTGTCAGCTGTCAATATATTGGATTCTACTTCTAAGGTTGTGTTGTCCCTTGACCAATTTTTGAAGAATACTTGGTCATATTTGACCACTTTTGGGACTGCGACAGCTTGCCAAGGAAGGAGTGCAACGCGAAGCAAAAATTAAGGAAGCAAGACCTATTTTTGGGTCCATTTTATGGTTTTGGGTTGATGTAACGGGAAAGGGATGTCAGCCCGTGGGTTTACCCACGCTTAGGCCCATTTTGCAATCTATAAATAGGAAATGTAAATAACGGAGAATGATAGTAATGTAGTACATCTATGTGATGTATAACTGAAATCTTAGTAATAGTAACTGGATCTATGTGATCAGATGTATCTTAGAGTGCTCTGTGCATGAGATCGGAAAGATAAGTGCAAGTTGTTGTAGTCTTGTGCTGAAGAGCAAGGAAGAAGGATCTAGCGAGCTACATAGATCTTCTATCCTGTGCGAAGTAAGGGTCATTGAAGCTCTGTGTTGTAACTGCTTGACCAAGATAATATAAAGAAGACTTTGTGGACGTAGCCCCAGGGTGGGGGTGAACCACGGTAACTATGTGTATAGTGCTTTGTGCTTCGATATAATGTGTTTATCTCTTTCTTGGCTAAGTGCTTAATGTGATTAAGTAGATCTAGTTATGCTCTGTGATGATGATATATGAATGAACGTTAGATCTGATATATAAGATTCTTAGTGCTTGATCTATTGAATCTAACCTATATTCTCATGGCTAAGTACTGAATCATCTTTAGTATAAGTATTCACTGCGATGCTCTATGTTATCTATGAAGTACTAGATGGGTTAAATATTGATGAAGGAACTATGCTAAGTTCCCTGTAAAAGATATAATCACAGATCAGTGTCCTAGATAAGGTTGCAAACATATGAGTCATGCAACTAACCCTGCCTCTACCTCCGGTGAGACTTCATCTGCTTTGCAGGTTTTGCCGAAAGGGTCAGTAGTTAGGGTTTTTTTGGTGCACTCTTGAGCGTTGAACCCTGGGTCTGCCCCTGTACCAACAAATGGTTCCGTTGTCGGGATAGGAACTATGATTGTTGGAACAAAAGAAGAAAAAGCTTTGTGCAAACTAAGCACTGTGCACAGATCTGTTGCCCTAGTGCACAATATTCTACTGACCTACAAAGATTTGTGCCGAGAAAAAGAGTTCAGATATGAAGGGAAAAGGTCAGATCTATAAGAAAGAGGTTGATACAGAAAAAAATAAGTGATATATGAACTCTCTATGCTTTAAGAAAAGTAAAAGTGGAAATTTCTGAAGGAAAAAGGTTAGATCTGTAGAAAAGGGGTAACATCTGTAAGCTTTGTGCTCTGATAACAGTAAGAATAGTCAAAAGTTTTTAGATTTGAAAGCTTTGTGCTTTGTAGAAGTAAGATAAGTGAAATTTTTTGTTTCTAAAGCATGGATCTAGGTATGTTTGATAGATTTTTTCCTAGCTTCAAAACTAGGGCATTAATATATGAAAGAAAGTTTGATATGAATAGATATGATAAGTATAGTGATAGGTATGTTATACCTATGCATCGGAAGAATGTTTGGACTAAAAAGTGGATGTAGGATCCTAGAAAGAGTTTTTTGCAGGCTAGCCACCATGATCCTGGTGCGTAGTACAGAAGGAGTTGGGGAACATCTAAACGAAAGAGAGGATTAACCCTTTGTTATAGTTGTAGAAGACCGAGACATATTGCTAAGGAATGCCCTAGGAGAATACCTAGTTACCTCTGTTGCAAGGATATGGACCATGAAGTATTGGATTTCTCTAGAATGATTGCTAGGCTTGAGAAGCTGAATATGGATCAAGTAAACCCTGAAGGAGATCAAGAGACCAAGATTATAGTAGAAACCCAGAAAGAATCAGAAAAGATATTGCTACAAATGAAAGATACCTTGAATGACCATCGACATGTTAGGCTATCAGAGATCCTCAACGAAAAGGAGAAAATTGAAGAAAGAATAGGGGACTTTGACATTGACTGTACTCTTGATGAAGAAACACAAGTGAAAATTATGCCAAAAAGAACTTGGGAAGATAAGATATAGGAAAGCCTGCCATGATCCCTTCCCTAGGAGGAACAAGTTTCTTCAAAGGAAAGCTAGTAAACCTATGTGGAAGGCTCACCCGGATACCTATGACTGTCAATGGAACTTTGACAGAGGAAGACTTTGAGATCATTAAATTTGTTGAAGATAGTGCCCTGTTTACCATGCTCATAGGAAAACCTTGGATTGATACAGAACAAGCTAGACGAAAAGAGGAAGAAAAAGTTTTGGAACAGAAGAAGCAAGAGTTAATAGACTTTATGACCAGAAGGATCGCACACGTGATTGAAGAACAGAAGAGAAGATCATAGATATTTAATATTAGCAACTCCGATGTCGAAGCTAAGAGAACACTTGAGGATCTGCAGAAGATCGAGTTACCTATTTTTGATATAGAAGAAGTATTATCAAGGAACCCTAGGAAAGACTTTCAACAACGCGAAGTAACTAAGACCACAGAAGATAAACATCAGAATGGTAAAAGCATTGATGAGATGAAGCTCACTGGGAATAAGGCTAGGAAGTTACTAAAGAAAAGGGTTAATACTGTAAGGTTACAAGAGGTTCTAGAGGACACTTCGCAGCAAGAAGAATTGTAGAATTGGAGCTTTGCCGAGATATTAGAACAACGACATAGAGTACTTCGCCATGAAGAAGCAATATAGTCATTGGAACCGATATACCTGTTCGACCGCCACTCCCAACGGATCGAAAAGAAGTTATGGGTTACCACTAGACTGTTGGATAGCACCAGAATGGATAGAACGGAGTTAATGAAGGCCCCATGTCCATTGTAAGAAGACCGTTGTTGAGATTGCCTACTTAACCCATCACGCCACGCACCGAGAATACTTTTTGCTAACTGGGAATTTGAGAGTGAACCATGAGATTTACTTACCCTAAGATCATTTCCTTACTATTCACTGTAGTCTCTAGATTCCTTTTGCACTTGAGCCAGCTGAACCAAGTTTGTATGTGGGACGAGCTCAGCGCTGCTGAGAAAATTGTTGAATAAGTTCTAATTGATTTAATGACTGAGAGAGTCATGTCAGAATGTATACAGGTGTACAGGCATCGTCCTCGGGCGTACTGCCATCTTTCTCCTCCACTACTCGAGTAGGACCATCCCAACCACCTTCGGAAAGATGATCTAAGATCATAAACGACTTCGCCACTATGAAGATGATCCCAATCACCTTGCCTAAATATATCCCACCACTAAGAGGAACAGTGAATCGAGACACTGTACCCAGAAAATTTGACTATGTTGTAGTCACTGCGTACCTCCCGAAAGGGGTGCACGCAGTTCATGCTGACCAGGAGAAGTTGATCGTGCTAAAATTTAGTGATTTTAAACTTGGAGATCGCAAGTTTTACAGTATGCTAGCCCCACACAAGTACTTGACTATTACAAAAGGAAAGAACCCTAATATTGTACCGCAACAATGGACCCATAACCTTGCGCAGTCAACCCTCCTCAACGTAATGAAGAATCCACATTTTGGGAGGCATCAGGAAGTAAATGCATGCGTTAAACTATTGTTGTCCTACTACCATGGAGGATACCTATGGTTGGACCACCACATCACTGTGGATTTGATTCTGATCAATCAGATCACTGGGCTAAGCATGCAGGGCCCTGACCTATAGGAATTTTACCATGGAAAGACTGCATATCATGCTCTCGCTCAACGAATAAAAGACACATATGGCGATCTAGAGAAAGGCACGCGAGGTTACAAGGTAGCCTCCATTGAGAATGCAACAGTGCACTTTGGTTTCTAGCTGATTGCAGGAAAGTTAGTCCGAAAAAATAGACCTACATAGATGATCGGATTTGTAGTTGACCTTGCATGGAAGTGCACGGAGGGACTACAAATGAACTGGGAAAAATACCTTATAAAAAAACTAGAGCCTAATTGTAGACAATCGCAGGAGCAAGGGTATGAGTTCCACTTTAGCTGGTTTCTCATACTCATCACGTTCATCGCTTGGGAACTGCCTGAGGGAGCCACTTTTCCGGATATCGAACCCTTTGAACCACTGGCCACAAAGTTCTATACGTTGTGGTACTTCAGCAACATGAACAAATAGTGGCAGTCCAATGCCATCTTCCACGCTTACTACACTCATTTGAAGAATGCCATTCAGTCTACACCTCACATCACACCCAACACACTTCATAGGTTTAAACCTTTGATGAAATTCAACGTATATCGTCACTTCACCTACATCACAGCGCGCGTATATGCGAAAAACAACAACTCCAGTCATATTACAAGCTGACAAAAGATGACTTGGAGGAGATTACCAAGGAATGGTCGACAGACCTCCTTGTTGCATCAGACCCCGCAGAGATGTCCGACGTAGATAGCCCTGAATCTATGCCAGATACACCAGGACTGCACAAGACTAAGAAGGATGTGGAAGTTCAAGATATCCACAACACATCCACGCAGACTGCTTCGCTCTCACTTGCGAAGGGAGGTGATGAAAAAGAACTAGGGGGCACAAAAGTTCAACAGAACAAAGGCGAGGTTACTCCTCCTAGAGACGAGGAAGATCCCTCCAAGAAAAGGAAGATTACCCCACCAAATCCCTCACCCCGAAATAAAGCTAAGGCCACCCGGACTATGCTTAAAACTACCCTTACCCTAGATGATTTCGACTTCTTAATTGCCGCACTGAATGATGTTTCACTAGAGCTTGCAAAAAAACAAGAAGCAAAGCAGGGGGAGCTATTCCACCGAATCACGAGCAAACTCAAAGAAGTGCAGCAGGCACTCCGGTCTAGCTAAGTAGTTTCTATGGCGCCCTTAACAATGGAAATACCAGGAATAGGCGATGAGCCCACTCAACTACACCAGATCGTCGATAAAGTCAAAGCTCGCTTTCGATGAGCTCAAGAAGACATAGTGCAAGCCACCCAGGCTTTGGCGCAAGCACAGAGCACACATGGAGAACAACGGAGGAAGGCAGAACCTAAGTAGATTGCCTTACAATCGAAGTGGGAGGAGGAAAAAACACAGTTATAGCAGCAAGGACCAGTTGCTAGCAGAGCAACTTGAAGTACAGGAAAGAGTTCACAAAGAACTATGCTCTCTGACGATCATAGAAGTGAAGATGGAAGATCGTCTCCCATAGCAAGTGACCCAAATGGAAGAAGTAATCCAACAACTTCAACAATGCATCACGATCTGGAGCTTCACATCATACCTGAGACACCCCAAGAGATAAGATATCTATGAGAGGCCAGTGCTTGAAGTGCAGTTGTCCGATTAAAAACCTTGACTTCAGAATGTAGGTAGCTAAGAACTAGAAGCACCCAAACTTATGAAACCTTCGTAGAGAATCCAAAATTGCAGACATTGGAGGCACAACTCCAAGAATCAAAGAAACATCCAGGTGTGCTACAAGAAAAACTGAAGTCCATGACCCCAGTCAAAATAATGAAGATGTTCGTAGAACAATGAACATCCCAATAACAAGTACACGCATTGCAAAGTAAAGTAATGGAAGTCTCTTAATGAATGCATCCACTCCAAGAGAAGGCATGCCAATTGTTCGTCGAACTTGAAATCCAAGGAGATGAACTTGAACAGGGTGTCATCACATAGTAATCCAGAAATTTACTGAACAACAGAGTGTTGCATTACAACAGGTCAAAGAAGGTTGAGCCAAGCTTGAGGCGTTCAAAGTGGAATTGGTCAGACCTGAGTGACTCAAGATGAGTCATAGGTGAGTGTTGGGGGCCTATTGGCCCTTGACCAAGTTTTGAAGAATACTTGGTCATATTTGACCACTTTTGGGACTGCGACAACTTGCCAAGGAAGGAGCGCAATGTGAAGCGGAAATTAAGGAAGCAAGACCTATTTTTGGGTCCATTTTACAGTTTTGGGTCAATGTAATGGGAAAGGGATGTTGGCCTGTGGGTTTACCCACGCTTAGGCCCATTTTGTAATCTATAAATAGGCAATGTGAATAGAGGAGAATGATAGTAATGTAGTACATCTATGTGATGTATAACTGAAAGTTTAGTGATAGTAACTAGATATGTGTGATTGGATGTATATTAGAGTGCTATGTGCATGAGATCGGAAAGCTAAGAGCAATTTGTTGTAGTCTTGTGCTGAAGAGAAAGGAAGAAGGATCTAGCGAGCTGCACAGATCTTTTGTCTTGTGCAAAGTAAGAGTCATTGAAGCTCTGTGTTGTAACTGCTTGACCAAGATAATATAAAGAAGACTTTGTGGACATAGCCCCAGGGTGGGGGTGAACCATAGTAACTGTGTGTATAGTGCTTTGTTCTTCGATATAATGTGTTTATCTCTTTCTTGGCTAAATGCTTGATGTGATTAAGTAGATCTAGTTATGCTCTGTGTTGATGATATATGAATGAATGCTAGATCTGATATATAAGATGCTTAGTGCTTGATATGTTGAATATAACCTATATTCATGTGGCTAAGTACTGAATCATATTTAGTATAAGTGTTCACTGCGATGCTCTATGCTATTTGTGAAGTACCAGATGGGTTAAATATTGATGAAGGATCTATGCTAAGTGCCCTGTAAAAGATACAATCATAGATCAGTGTCCCAGCTAAGGTTGCACACATCTGAGTCCTACAACCACCCCTTCCTCTACCTTGGGTGAGACTTCATCTGATTCGCAGGTGTTTCCAAAAGGGCCGGTAGTTAGGGTTTTGTTGGTGCACTCTTGAGCGTTGAACCCTGGGTCTGCCCCTGTGCCAACAGGTTGCATATTGCATATGGGCTAAAGAGGTAGATCTTCTTTCTCTCAATAGGAGGAATAAATCAAGGTCAAAAGAACTGGCATAAGTAATCTTGGAAGAGTTTTATGTAGGCTTGATTTCAGTGGGAATCTTGTTGTACGTTTTATTGAATCTCTTAGAGAAGTCAGAAACAGATTCCCCTTCTTTCCTCTTTAGTGATCCAAATTTTGTAATATAATAAAGGAAATCCTTTTTATCCCCCCAATTCCTCAAGAAGGCATCATCCAAGGCTTCAATCCCAGAAATAGATCCAGGAGTCAAACCCCTAAACCATTTTCTAGCCTCACCATCAAGGCTCTGCACAAATACTCTCATCCATACATCTTCATTTTCAATGTTAAGATTGTCTGCATAACTATAAAAGGTTGCAAGGTGTTCTTCTGCATTTGTGTCTTCCTCCCCATTAAAATTGGGCATGTACTTAAGGTAGTCTCCAACTAGGGGAGAATTCATAGGTTGAGGTAAGATAAGAGGGGTATACCTAGCAGCCACTATGGCATCCATCCTATTTCTAGGAGCATTATCACCTGCCATTGGGTTGTGAACTGTAGGAGAACAAGGGGGATATGGAGCTTTGACAGCTGCAACTACAAATTGGGTTTGAGGGGAAAGAGGGGACTTGGATGAGGATGGAGAGGTTTATGATTTTAGAGGAAGAGTTTTAGCCTTTGTGGAAAATGAAATAAGGTCCGAGGGAGAAGAGGTTTCCTTTTTTCTAGTCTCAATAACTTTGATAGGAGGAGGAGTAGGAAAACCTAAAGTAGGGAAATCTTCAAGACACTCAAGTCTAAACCACTTTACAATGTCAGGGGAAACAAGGGTTTCAAAACTTTCTTATTTGAATTGAGGGATAAACGATGAATATTCAACAAGGAAATTTTCAAAATTTGAACTTCTAGAAACTTCAGTAGAAGGTAAAATAGGAGGGTTAGATATGGCTACTGGAGTTTTAAAAGTAGAATCATATGAATGACCAGAAGTACCTGCTATAGAGGATGAAAAGACTTCTTGAGAAGCCTTTCCTTTTTTGAGAATATTCTTTGGGTCAACTTCAGGTGTTGCCAGAGGTAGATGTGGAGTATAAATCATGTGTCTGCCTTTGAGAGCCACAACTGAAACAGTGGAGTCGCCAGGTGCAAGCTGCAATCTTCAATGTACTTATTTCTAATGCACCTTCAGAATTAGTATAGCTTTTCCATTCAATCCCAGGGAAATATCTTCAATTCATTCCCCGGTAACAACACCAAGAATGTTAGCACTGTGATTCACCCTCAGATTGCAAGAGGATAAGCCCAGTACCCATCAAAGGTTTGTAGATGTAAATGAAAAATTAAAGGTCAAATGGACAAAAACTCAGAATAATAATGTTTTAACTCATAAATCTGGGCTAGCATGCATAATAAAATGAGGTCTTGATTAGTTTCAGTCATTGAATGGGAGTAAAAGTGAATAGGAGGAAGACTTAGTGAGGGTGGTGTAAAGGTCTACTATTGACATCAGGTGTTCAAGCAGCCCAAGGAGGAAAAAGTCAAACACAAGAACTTCTTGAATTCAAAGTTAAAGAACAATGAAGAACATAATAGAAGTATTATAATCAAACATTCATCATAACACAACCATAAAAATCTCATATGGATCATCCAATCATGGGTACTTCAGCATAAGAGGAAGCAAGATGATATAAAGAGAAATTGAATTCTATTAATAAAAAATTCTCAAGTCCAATACATAACCAGAGACCAGTCTACTTAGTCAAAAATATTACAACCAGGGAGCCCAACTCAACCATTCAAACCTGTCATAACATTATTCTGCAATATTTATAAAAAAAAACGGTAGACAACAGCTCAACATGTGAGTTGGCCTTTCTTTCCTAGGATTCTCCATGAAAATTTGTCAATGTAACATCTGTGCAGAGTGGATTTAACAAACTGCTAGAACCAAGGAGCTTGTTGGTAACAACTTTAACAAAAATACTATCACGAGGTGCTATCGCTTGGGCGCATCTCCTCTACTTATTCTTCCTTCATGTAGATTTATTTTCCATCTGTGCCTTTGATTAACTGTGCTAGGAAACATCTGCAGTCGAAAACGGATAATGGCACTGGTCTTTTGGCAGGTTTAACTCAGGGCGGGCTTTTTTTGGAACAATGGTCTTCTAGATGGTCATGGAGGAAAGTCGTGACTGGTTATGAACTGGAGGAAATGGAATCAATGTCCAATGGGGAGATAGGATGAGTGAATGCAAAGAGGATATGGTTTTTGGAGACATATGGCACGTGATGAGAGGAGGAGTAGATACATGGTAGGGTGAGTGGAGGACATGTGTAAGAGGGAGCATGAGTGAAATTGGAGTGAGGGGTGAGAAAGACTTGTCATTTTATAAGCACATGAATGCGGGGTCATTGAAGGAGGTTTGGACCCACACCACTTTTGAGCCCGCAATTCACCACCTTCTACCACATAGCTCTTTTACTATACCACAGTTTCAATTGCGGGACCGCTTAAGGATTTTAATGCTCGAGCAAGGTGAGTCCCTGCAATGAAGCGTGGTCATTGATCTAGCTGTGTTCCATGATCTGGGTAGCCATGCCAATTTAGCACCCCCGCTAAAATTTATCTGCCTACCAACTTTAGGATCATTCTAGCCACACTTGGAGATGGTGCTAATTTTGGCGCTGAACAAGAACACTTCCCGGAGGATGATCTAACGTGGTGGCCTGACGTCACTATGTTGACGTGTCATGAAAAGAGAGGTGACACATGTCAGCACCAGATGGATTCCAGGTGTCATGACTAATGAGAGAACCACATGTTTGATCTGATGACTGCCACATACTTTGGTACTTCATAGCTTAGCGAAAATCTGCATGTAGAGCTGGAGCTCCGAAGTGAGTGACGATCGTCGATATGAGGAGGAAACACGGCAAGGATCTGTGGACTCTAGGAGAAACTAATTTGGAGGAAAACGAGAGCAAGGAAGTTGAAACTCCTAAAGCCCAAACTCCCGAATTAAATATTGACTGACCATTCCAGAGGACGCATGACACATGATCTAAAACTCCGGGGGAAAGTACTGTAGAGGAAATCGAGAGGGGAAGTCCCGAAACTCTCGAAGCCTGAAGTCCCGAAGTAAATATTGACCGTTCGTTCCAGAGGACGCGTGGCACCTGATCTTTAACTCTAGGGCTTTTGTCTGGCGCTATACCTCACGCAAATTTGACCTTCCAAATGAATGCATGCCATCGATTTGATTTTCCCAATTGCATGTTCGTCGTTGAAAGATGAAATTGGCTGTTACTTGTATTTTAAGCCCGAAATGGACCTCTTTCAAATATCTTCCTTTTTCTGCTGAAGTTAACTATGCATACAAAGGACATGGAGAATCTGTTGCATGCTCAATTAGTACAAAAACATAATGAAAAGTATTTTAAACTCAATCAAACCTGCAATGATATTTCAAGAATACAGAAACAACTTTGTGCATAGGAACAGTCAAGAAAGGAATGATAAAAATCCATCCATTTAGCATTGAGAAATTCTCTTGACTGACCTTAAGAGGAAAGGCTTCAAAGGCAGACTGTGTTGGAGAGGTAGAAAGAATAGAAGTACAGACTTCGGTCTTGACAACAAGAAATCATAAAAACTTAAATAAAACCCATGACTCGAAGATAAATGCTAAGAAGATTTTTCTTTTACCCATGCAATTCTATGTGTTAACACAACGATTGAATTTTTCTCTCGCTCCTTGGACAAAACCAACTAATCCACCTGACCCTCATCCAAATAAATTGGAAATCTCTTTGAACCCAGAGGGCTTGGGGAACCCTCATCTTCCTCTTGATGCTCGATCTTTTGCGAGGTAGGAAAAATCCTTGAACTGGCTACCATACTGGGAATGGAAAAAAAAATCAAATTTCCTTTCCAGGATGAAGATAACATGCAAAAGGTATGACTTTTCTATCCTAATCCTATGCATAGATGACCTCACCATGGCCTTCACAATCCAATAATTCTTGGTTATTTTAAAATGCTTTGTCTCCCTTGTTCTGGATTAGAAAGGGTCCTCCACCAAGTCCTCTACTTCCTCTATCAATTTTCTATCAAACATGTTCAACCTCTAAGTCCGAACCCTCTCTTCAACCTCCTCAACTACCTTATTTTCTTCCACAGAGCATAGCTTAATGAACCCATTCCCCATTTCCCACTCCAGCTCTCTTGTTGCCCACATATTGGACACTAGAAGCTAGGAAGTGGAAGCTTCCTTGTCATGCTTCCCTTGGTGTTGAAATATTCCCTTCCTACCCCCACACCTTACCATCTTCTGGATATGCCTCACAGAGAAACAACTCCACCTTGACACTTTATTCCCACTGAAACTAGCCATGAACTATACTAACTTCCTCATAAAATGATTCAAGTGGATATTTGTGGCCACCCACCTATTCCAACTAACTCCTCTTGACAATTTTAAAGTTCAACACGTTCTTCTATAATTCTTTGTAATTGTGGGTTCTACACTTTTGGGATTGTCTGAATCCCTACACAGCTTCCAGGTAGATATTGGTGGCTTCCCACCTAATCCAACTCGCTTATTTTGGAAGTTTTCATGTTAATTCGTCTTTCTGTACTTCTAGGGCCGTTTTGGGGCCCTAAACATTGTTTTTTTGGCTTGTGTTGGCACAAAGGCAGACCCAGGGTTCAACGCTACAACAATGCACCAAAAAAACCCTAACTACTGGACCTTTCAACAACAACTATGAAGTATATGAAGTCTCACCTGAGGTAGAGGCAGGGGTGGTTGCAGGAATCCAGTGTCTACAACCGTAGTTGGGACACAAATCTGTGATTGTAACACCTTAAAAGAGCACTTAGAAATTACAATTCATTAGTATTAAACCAATATCTACTTCACAGACGAAACCCTAATTAGAGAGCATTGTGGTATTCAAACATATCTAGTATGTTCAAGCACTAAGCACATCCACATAGGTCATATCTAGCATTCATCCATATTATTAAGCACTAAGGTATCATATCATATTCATCTACCATCTAACATCGCACTAAGCATTGAATCACATAAACAAAAGAACAACCAAAAGCATAAAGCATTCACAACATAGGATATATGTGGTTCACCCCCACCCTGGGGATACGTCCACCAACTCTTCATCTTCTTTATTAGCTTCTTCAATTAGTTACATGAACAGAGCCACAAAAAACCTACTCTGTAGAGGAAAGGAGATCTGCACACCTCGATAGATCCTCCTTCCCCGAGATAGGTTACATTACTAAGCCTCTTTCATTGAGCTCTGCAAGCCTCATACAGTATGCAAAAAAGAAATCTCCACTTAGAACTTATCACTTTCAATAACATAGATCGAACTACTTCCTACATCGCTCAACCTTCTATTTATACTTTACAAAATATGCCTAAGCATGGGTAAACCCATGGGCCGACATTCCCATACCCGTTACATAATCCCAAATCCCAAAAATCCCTAAAGGGGGGCCGAGATCCCACGATATCTGCTTCGTCTTGCGCTCCGCCTTCGACAGCCTTTCGAAGTCCCAAAAATAGGTCAAACTTGACCAAGGATCCTCAAAACTTGGTCAAGGACCAACAGGCCCCCAACACTCACTTTTGATTCATCCCAAATCACTCTGATATGGGTAGCTCTGTTTCAAAATCCTTGAGCTTCACTCAATATGCTTCGACTTGTTGATATGCCACGACCTCATGTTCAATAAACTATTGGATAACATCATCATTGATAGGTCCCTCTAGGCGTTGTTCAACTGCAGTGACGACTTGCTCCAGTTCTGTTCCTCGGCCTTTGATCTCTGTGAACAGTTGGTAAGCCTCATCCTGTACAAGTTGGAGCCTCTGAGTCACTTCCATGAATTTTCTCTGAATGGTGTGGACCTGCTGCTGGGCAGTGTGCTACTCTTGGAATGGCTTCATCCTTTCAACAGCTGACAGGAGCTTCAACTACACCTATATCATTTATGCTTGATACTTTGCCTCTTGGAGCTGTGACTCCAGTGTCTTCAGTTCTAGATTCTCAGTGAGTCACCCATACGTTTGGGCACTGCAATCACTTAGTTTTTTACATTCCAAGGAGAGGCCCTTGATTCTTTCAACTGTGCTTCGAGCAATTGATTCTCTTTGATCCCTTACATCTTGCAGAGTGTCGAGCACTGTGTGGAGCTCTAAGTCTACTATTTGTTGTTGTAGTTGTTGGATAGCTTCTACAAGATGCTCTACTTGATGCGTGACTCGGTCTTCTATCTGTGGCTCTAATCCTATCACAGAGTGAAGTGCTTTGTTGAATGCTTCTTTCACTTCAAGTTTCTCTACTAGCAATTGTTCTTTTTCCTATTGAATATGTGTTTTCTCCTCTTGCAATTTTTCCCGGAGAGAAACCTTCTCCTTCTCTGCAAGTCGGCATTGTTCTATGAGTACTCCTTGCACTTGTTTCAAGGCCTAGGTGGCTTGTTCTATTTCTTCTTGTGCTCAACAAAGGTGAGATTATGTTGCATCTTCTATTTGGCGGAGTTGGGATGGCTCATCTACAAACTCTAGTTCTCCCGATGGCAGGGGTGCAATGGACACTACACGACTGGACTGAAGGGTCTGTTATACCCCTCAGAGTTTGAAATCAATTTTGTTGTACATTTACTCCTACTTGGCTTGTTGTTTCTCTAATATTTCCTGTGAGGTGTCATTCACAGCTGTGATGATGAAGTCAAAATCATCGGTAGTGAGTACAGTCTGCATATTGGTCACGATGGCTCTTGATTTATTTTGGGAAGAAGGTTTCGAGGGAGAAACCTTCCTCTTCTTCAGGGGATCGATCTCATCTCTAGGCAGTGTTACTTTGCCTTGTTTTTTTTCATCTTCTTTTCCATTTATCTCTTCTACTTTGTCATCACCCCCTCGGTTAGGTGATACTGAAGAAGTCTTTCTTGAGGCGTTTCTTAATTCTTGGACCACTTCGGTCTTCCTCCTTTTACTGGGTCTAGGTGTATCATGTTCTTTGTGTGTGGTCTCTGGCCTGTGAGGGTCAGACATCTCTATAGGGTCTGTGGGAATAAGGAGGTCTACCAACCATTCCTTAGTGATCTCCTTAAGGTCCTCTTCCATGAGCTTGTAGTACGACTGAAGCTCATCCTTATGCTCATCTTCTCACGCAGTAATGTAGATGAAATGACAATCTGCAAAAAACTTCATCAGGGGTCGGAACCTTTGTAGAGTGTTCGGATTCATGTGAGGTTCAACTTCGATGTCTCTCTTTATGTGAAAAATAATGTTCGACTGCCACTGTTTTCTCATATCGCTCAAGTACCAGAGTGTGGTAAACTTCACAGCAAGCGGCTTGAATGGTTCAATATCCGAGAAGGTTGCACCTTTTGGCATCTCCCAAGCAACAAACTCGATGAGGATCAAGAGATAGATAAAGTGGAACTCATATCCCTGATCTTGTGCTTCGTGGTAGTCCAATTCAAGCGGATTAACTAGGTACTTCACCCAGTTCATCTGTAGACCTTCAACGCACTTCCCTGCAAGGACAACGACAAAGCCTGTGACCTGCATGGGTCAGTTCTTCCTTACTAGATTTCCTGCAATTAATTCACATGTTGGGCACACTGTGCCATTTTGGATGGAAGATACCTTGTAGCCTCGTGTCCCCTTCTCAAAATCGTCATATGTATCCTTGATCTTCTATGCTAGTGCGCGATCTGTGGCTTTTCCTGGATAGAATTCTTGCGGATCAGGTCCTTACATACTCAATCCTGTGATCCTATGGATTAGCATCGGATTGACTGTGATATGGCAGTCTATCCATAAGTAGCCTCCATGGTAACATGGAAGTAGTAGCTTGACATAGGCGTTAACCTCCTGGTAACCATTTGTTGGCAAAGGGGCAGGCCTAGGGTTCAATGCTACAACAACGCGCCAACAAAACCCTAACTACCAACCCTTTTGGAAACACCTATGAAGTAGATGAAGTCTCACCTGAGGTATAGGAAGGGGTGGTTGCAGGACTCCAATGTCTACAACCGTAGCTCGGACACATATCTGTGATTGTAACACCTTAACAAAGCACTTAGCAATTAAATTTCATCAGTATTAAACCAATATCTACTTTGTAGATGAAACCCTAATTACATAGCATTGCAGTATTCAACCAAATCTAGTATGTTCAAGAACTAAGAACATCCACATAGGTCAGATCTAGCATTCATCCATATTATTAATCACTAAGTGTTGGCATAGGGGCAGACCTTGGGTTCAACGCTACAACAATGCACCAACAAAACCCTAACTACTGACCCTTTCGTCAACACCTGCAAAGCAGATGAAGTCTCACCCGAGATAGAGGAAGGGGTGGTTGCAGGACTCAGGTGTATACAACCTTAGTTGGGACACAAATATGTGATTGTAACACTTAACAGAGCACTTACAATCGACAATTCATCAATATTTAACCACTATCTACTTTGCAGATGGAACAAATAATCACATCATTCATTCATATTCGATGTATCTAAGCACTTATCATAGATAAGTAGGTTAGTTCTAACAGATTTAGGCACTATAACATTCATATAAGTCAGATCTAACATCCATATACATCATTAGCACAAAGCATAAACAAATATATCTATCTATATCAAAGAACTTAGCAAGTAGAGACATAAACACATCAACACATTGCACAAATCATAGCAACACAACATATATGTGGTTCACCCTTACCCTGGGGATACGTCCACCAAATATTATTCTTTATTATATCTTCAATAGGCTACATGCACAGAGCCTCAAAACCCTACTCCGCATAGGACATGAGATTTGTGCAGCTTGCTAGATCCTCCTTCCTCGGGTGGATCTAAGCACGCATCCTTCCACAGCCTCTTACAATGACTTTCACTTAGCTTTGCAAGTGTCACACAGTATGCATAGAGCACTTACAATCCTTCAATCACATAGATATAGCACTTAGCCATTCCTAACTTCCCTTTTCTTACATTGCCTAGACATCTATTTATACTTTACAAAATAGGCCTAAACATGGGTAAACCCATGGGCCGACATCCCATACCCGTTACATAATCCAAAATCCCAAAAAGGACCCAAAAAGGGGTTGATATACCCCGATCTCTTCTTCGTCTTGCACTTCTCCTTCGACAGGTTGTCAAAGTCCCAAAATAGGTCAAACTTGACCAAGGATCTCCCAAAACTTGGTTAAGGTCCAACATGCCCCCAACACTCACTTGTGACTCATCTCGAATCACTCTGATCTGGGTAGTTTTGCTTCAAAATTCTAGAGCTTGGCTCAAGTTGCTTTGACTTGTTGTTGTGTCATGGCCTCTCGTGCAACAAACTCTTGGATGACTAACTCATTCACAGGTCCCTCTAGGCACTGCTCAGCTGCTTTGAAAAACTTCTCCAGTTCTTCTCCTCGGCCTTCGACCTCTGTGAACAATTGGTAGGCCTTATCTTGTACAGGTTTGATCCTCTGATTTACTTCCATAACTTTGCTTTGGATAGTGTGGATTTGTTGCTCGGCAGTGCGTTGCTCTTGGGAGTGCTTCATTCTTTTCACAATTGACAGGGGCTTCAGTTGCGCTTGTATCATTTTGTTTTGATACTTCGCCTCTTGGAGTTGTGACTCTAGTGCCTTCAGTTATGGATTCTCAGTGAGTTTCTCATAGGTCTAGGCACTATGATCAGTAAGTTTCTTACATTCCATAACAAGGGATTTTATTCTCTCAACTATGCTTTGAGCAGTTGCTTCTCTTTGATCTCTTACATCCTGTGGAGTCTCGGGCACTGCGTGGAGCTCTAAGTCTGCTATGTGTTGTTGTAGATGCTGGATAAATTCTATGAGATTATCTACTTGCTGCGTGATTCGATCCTCTACCTTTATTTCTAAGACTGTCATAGAGTGAAGTGTTGTGCTGACCACTTCTTTCACTTTGAGTTTCTCCACGAGCAATTGTTCTTTTCCTTGTTGTATCTGTTCTTTTTCTTCATCGAACTTTGCTTGGAGAGAAATATTTTCCTATTCTGCAGCTCGACGTTGCTCTACAAGTACTCCTTGTACTTGCACCAAAGCCTGGGTGGCTTGTTCTGTTTCTTCTTATGCTCGTCGAAGGTGAGCTTCGACTATCTCAGCTAGTCAGTGGAGTTGGGTTGGCTCATCTCCCAACTCTGGTTCTCTTGATGGCAGAGGTGTCGTGGAGACTGGGCATCTGGACTGAAGGCCTGTTGTACACCTCAGAGTTTGACTTCAATCCTATCATACATTTCTTCCTTCTTCGCTCCTTGTTTCTCTGCTATCTCTAGTGAAGCATCGCTCAGGGCTGCTATGATGAAGTCAAAGTCATCGGAGGTGAGGACAGTCTACATATTGGTCATGGTGTCTTTCAATTTCTTCTAGGAAGAAGGTTTCGGGGGGGAAAAATTCCTCTTCTTCAAGGGGTCAACCTCATCTCTGGGCGGTGTGACTTCTCTTGGTCTCATTTCAGCTTCTACTTCGTCACCACCCCCTCAGTCATGTGACATGGAAGCATTCTTCCCTAAGGTGATGCTTAAGTTTTGGACCTCCTCAATCTTCTTCTACGTTTTGGTTCTAGGTGTATTATGTTCTTTATGAGTGTCTTTTGGGCTATGAGATATCTCTACGGGGTTAGTAGGGATACGGAAGTCAGCAGACCATTACTTGGTGATCTCCTCAAGGTCTTCTTTTGTGATTTTTTAATATGATTTGAGCTACTCTTTATGTTCATTTGCTTGCGTTGTAATGTAGATAAAGTGTCGATCTGCATTGAACTTCATCAGTGGTTGGAACCTTAGTAAGGTGTTTGGGGTCATGCGAGGCTCAACTTCAATGGCTTGCTTTAGCTAGAGGTAGTATGTATGGAACACAACATTCGATTGCCACTGTTTGTTCATATCAGTTGAATACCACAGGGTAGCGAACTTCGCAGAAAGCAGTTCGAATGACTCTATGTCGAGGAAGGTCGCTCCTTCTGGCATCTTCCATGCAACAAATGCATTGAGGACCAGGAGCCAGCTGAAATGAAATTCATAACCCTGATCCTGTGCTTCTCAACAATCTAGTTCCAACTGGTTAACTAGGTACTTCGCCCAGTTCATCTGTAGGCCTTCCACGCACTTCCCTACGAAGTCAATGACAAAGAGGTGACCTGTGTAGGTCGATTCTTCCTTACTAATTTTCCAGCTATCAATTGACATGTTAGGCACATTGTGCCACTCTAGATGAAAGCTACCTTGTAGCCTATTGTTCCCTTATCAACATCGCCATATGTATCCTTGATCTTCTATGCTAGTGCGTGATCTGTGGCTATTCCTGGATAAAAGTCTTGTTGGTCGGGTCCTTGCATACTCAGTATCGTGATCCTATGGATCAGCATTAGGTCAACTATAATATGGTGGTCTATCCATAAGTAGCCTCCATGGTAACACGACAGTAGAAGCTTGACACATGCATCAACTTCCTAGTGTCTTTCGAAGTGTGGGGTCTTCATGACATTCAGCAGGGTGGACTACGCAAGGTTCATCGTCCACAATTGAGGGATGATATTTGAGTTCTTCCATTTTTTTCTAGTTAGGTACTTGTATGGGGCAAGAATACCATAGATCTTGCGATCTCCAAGGTTGAATTCATTGAACTTCAATGCTGTGATCTTATCATGCTCTACTCGAACTGCGCATATCCCCTTCAAGAGGTACGCAGTGACTATGGTGTACTCGAAATCTCGTGGCACACTATCACAATTCACTACGCTAGCCAGAGGTAGGATGTAATCAGGCAATATGGATGAAATCAACTTCAGGTTGGAAAGGTCATCTCGGTGCTTGGTTCTCTTCTCTATTGTTGGTCGGGATGGCCCCGATCCACGAGCATTCGATGGAGAGGCTTGCACCGTTCTCGTCGATGAAGCTTGTATACCTACAAACATCGACATGACTCTTTCAGTCATGAGTTCGACCAAAACTTCTTTGAAAACTTTCTCTGCAGTGCTAAACCCGTTCAACATACACGCTCGGGGTTGAAAATCTCGGGTTCGAGGAGTAACTTAGACACTGCAATGGGATAGAGGGAAATAGCGCAATGACCATTGTGTAAAATCAACGAGTCTGTCGGTTCAGATTCACGGTTAGCAAAAGTGTTCTCATTGCATGGTGCAATGGGATAAATAGACAACTTGGCAATAGATTTCTTGCAACGGTCGATAAGCCTTCATTAACTATGTTCTTGTCCGTTACGATGTGGTTCAACGGTCTGGTGGTGAACCATAAATTCCTTTCTACGTGTTCAGAGGGTCGGTCGAACAGTTATATTATTCCCAATGGCTATATTTCTTCACCATGGAGAAGTGCCATGTGACGATGTTTTGTTATCCCGACAAAGCTCCAATTTTGCAAATTTTCCTTCTGCGAAGTTCCCTCTGGAACCTTCTGTAACTTGTTGATCTTAGCTCTCTTCTTACTTAGTTTTCTAGTGATCCGGATTATTTTCAGCACGAAATGAGAGCAGAGATATACTAAAGAAATGCACAGAGATATCATGTATATCCAATAATATAACAAAAATATATCAGAGATGTAACCATAAACACAGAGATACAGTAATACATGATTTATATTAATAAAAGAAATGTACAGAGACTGTAAAAATACAGAGTGAAAGACTCGCTAGAATGGTGGCAGCTTATCTCTGAGAAGAGATGTGACGGCTACTTGCATTCACAAGAAGATCATTACAATGAGGATTTGAAGGAATTTTTACAATAAATAGGAATGCCAAAATTCCTAGACATCCAAAAACCTAACCCTAGGAGATGAAGCACCAAAAGTCATGTGGGCCCCGTTTGGGTAAGTTAGTACATCAACCTCCTGGGGTCGTAACTTTTGCATACAATCTCCGTTTTAGGTGTATAATAGCTTGTTGGAAAGGTATCGTCGAGGAGATTCATTTTGGGGGATCAATCATGACTTTGGTTATCATTGAGAGCCTCAATCTCGAAAAATATTCATTTGGGCCCTCAAAATGGCCCCGGAAGTTAAAAACTGCTAAAAATAGTAAATTGCCAAATTTGCCAAAAAACTATTTTGAGCCAGTCGAAAAAGGTGGGTGGCCACTGATATCCACCTAGATTAATCCTCCCTCCTTAGGAAGAAATGGTATCCATTGCGTTGATTTCTCGGGGGAGAGGAAAAAGCGTTTGTTGAATCTGCATCTTGGTGAGCTGCTTGCCTTTCTGGAGACGTTGCGCTGCTCAGTTTGTGGAAGTCTGTCATGAACCTGTTGAGGCTGAGGTTGTTCAACAAGTCAGGCTACATGAGAGGATGGTGTGCAGAAGGAATATTTTCTCTTTGCTGCAACCTTGTTGACCTGCTTCTGTTGGATAGAAGGTGCTTGGGGCGAAGCTGTAGTGGTTGCAGTGTCCTTCTATTCCCATTTTGAACAAATTGTGAAGAAGATGAATTTTGCAGTATGAACCTTGCGACACTTTTTAGGCGGAACAATAGTCAGAACTACCTTTGGTATTCTGTAGAGATGACCCCTTAGAGAAACAATGACACTACGAGGTTGAGACTCATAAACAGTGTGGTGCTTCCACATATATGGTTGGCCCAAGAGAACATCACAAACATCTAGTGGGGAAACATCACATAATACCTCATCCTTGAAGGGTTGGATGCCATATGAAAATCAACATAGCTAACTGACACAAAGGTCTCATCCTTGGCGAAGCCACCCAATGTTGTTTGGCTACGGGTGTGGTGTTGTCGAAAATCCCAACTATTTGATGACCTCTGTTGAGATGAGGTTCTTCTAGCTTCCACTATCAACAATAAAATGTAGTGGGGTCCCCTTCACGCACATCTGTTAATGTAAAAGGTACTCCCCCTCTTTAGGATCTGTTGGTTCTTTTAGTTGAATTGTTGCGGTCGTGAAAATAGCAGTGGTGTCTGTGTCAATGATCTTTCCCTTACCAGTATTTTCATAATCAGATTTTGAATCAGGGTTCGTCTCCTTGTCTTTGATCTCGGCCACCAATGACTATTTTGAGCGACATTCATTGGTTTTGTGCCAGGAGATTTTGTGGAAATAACACCATTTTCTGATGTCCTTCTTTGTCTTCCCGTGACCCTTCTTTTCATGTGGCTTGGACTGGTTTTCAAGAGACTCTTTGTTAGGGAAGTCTTTGTCATACTTTGGTTGTTGAAAATTTGCAGAACCAAAATCCCGTTTGTTTTGGTGCTGAAATTTCTGCTCAATTTTAACAACATATCGATAGGCAGCACCGAGTGATGATATGTCCAGAAAATCCATTTTAGTTTGGATGTATCTGTGTAGAGCCCCACAGTATTTTAGAACCAAATGTCATTCAGAGTCTTTGATACCCAACTTGGCGCACAAGGTATGGAAGGTATTGGTGAACTCCGAAACTTCTTGGCCCCTCTCTTGCCGTAATGTGGTCCATCTCATGTACTGGTCCTCATAGTTGCCAATAGGGTAATATTGTTCCTTTACCACATCCACAAAACAATCCCAAGTGGGATCAGCCCCATATATTTCAAAATCCTCTGTGGAACTCTTCTCCCAATAAGTTTCCCACCAATGTTTGACAAGGGGGAGAGCTTTAAGGAGTGTGAAGGTGATATTTTCTTTGTCGGAAAATTTGTGAAAAGAGAAATAACCTTTTAGTAGATTTAACCATTTGTCTAGGTCTTCTGCATCTATCTGTCCTTCAAATATAGGAATATCAAAATTAACTTGTACCTCGAAAGGCGAGGTGCCTCCAAAGTGGCCACTTGATGAAGATGCACATGTTTCTATCGGCAGGCATTGAAGGATGTGGGAAAAATTCTCCATCATTTCGTCCCTTTGTTGCGTGAGAGCTTGCTCAAGCAACAGACTGATAGGATCATCTAATCCATCATTTTTTTTTCTTCCACCATTGAGGGTTTCTTGGGTGTGCTAGAGTGATTTTCCTCAAGAGAGACAAGATCGAGACCCAACTTGCTATACTCAGACCTCGTCGGGGACATGCACTGAAAAAAATGACCAAGAACAGCTTGCTCTGAAACCACTGATCCGGATTATTTTCGACACGAAATGAGAGCGGAGATATACTAAAGAAATGAACAGAGATATCGCATATATCCAATAATATAATAGAAATATATTAGAGATGCAAACATAAACATAGAGATATAGTAATACATGATTTCTATTAATAAAATAAATGTACAGAGACTGTAAAAATACAAAGTGAAAGACTCACTAGAATGGTGGCAGCTTATCTCTGAGAAGAGATGTGACGGCTACTCGCAATCGCAAGAAGATGATTACAATGAGGCTCTGAAGGCCTTTTTACAATAAATAGGAGTGCCAAAATTACTAGACATCCAAAACCTAACCCTAGGAGATGAAGCGCCAAAAGTCATGTGGGCCCCGTTTGGGTAAGTTAGTACATCAACTTCCCGGGGTCGTAACTTTTGCATATGATCTCTGTTTTAGGCGTAGGATAGCTCGTTGGAAAGGTATCATTGATGAGATTAATTTTGGGGGCTCAATCATGCCTTCAACTATCATTGAGAACCTCAATCTTGAAAAAACTTCATTCGGGCCCTCAAAATGTCCCTGGAAGTTAAAAACTGCTAAAAATAGTAAATTGTCAAATTTGCCAGAAAACTGTTTTGAGACAGTCAGAAAAGGTGGGTGGCCACTGATATACACCTAGATCATCTATCCTTCTTTCCAGTGAGATTCATCTTGGTATGCCTTTTTCCATTATGATTCTTATCTTCTTTTGGCATAGTAACTTCGTGTTGGTGAGATTCTTTTAGGGGTAATACTTCATCTGTATCTAAAATAGGTACTTCAGTCTTTTGTGGGTATTCTAGTGTTCTTCCTACTTCGACATCCAAGTATCTGGTTTCAAATAGATTTTCTCAGTTTTCTTTTTCTTCAATCAAGTGTGCGATCCTCCTAGTCATGAAATCTTTTAACTCTTGCTTCTTCTGCTCTAAGATTTCTTCTTCTTTTCTTTTGGTCGGGTCTCCTTCAATCCAAGGTTTTCCTAGTAACATATCAAATGGAGCGTTGTTTTCAATAAATTTGACAACTTCAAATTCTTCCTCTGTCGAAGTTCCATTGGCATTCATATATGTCTAGGTAAGTCTTCCACATAGGTTTATCAACTTTCCTATGAATAATCATATTCCTCCCAATGAAGGAATCATAGCAAGCTTTCCTAGAATTTCCCAAGTTCTTTCTGTCATGATATTCACCTGTGTTTCCTCATCCAGAACACAGTTAATGTCGAAGTCTCCTATTCTTACTTCAATGCACTCTTTTTCTTTGAAGATCTCTGATAAGATGATATGTCGGTGGTCATTCAGGGTTTCTTTCATCTGTAGCAATACTTTTTCTAATTCTTTATGGGGTTCTTCAATAATCTCAGTTGCTTGATCTTTCTTGTGGTCTTCTTGTCTCATATTCATCCTTTCAACCTTAGCAAACATTCTAGGGAAATCCAAAACTTCATGGTCCATAGCTTTGCAACAGAGGCAACTAGGTCTTCTACCAAGGCATTCTTTAGCCAGATGTCCCAGTTTTCTGCAACTATAACAAAGGGTTAATCATCTCTTTCTCTTAAATGATCCCCAACCTTTCCTATACTTCTCACTAGGATCATAGTAGCTAACCTGCAAAAAATTCTTTCTAGGATCCTGCATCCATTTGTTACTCCAAACATTCTCTCTATGCATAGGTATAACATATCTTTCACTAGTCTTATCAGATCTACTCATACCAAATCTTCTTTCATCTATTAGTGCCCTAGTTTTCAAGCTAGGACAAATATTATCAAACATACCTAGATCCATGCTTTAGAAACAAAAATTTCCACTTATCTTATCTTCAGCAGAGCACAAAGCTTCCAAATCTAAAACTTTTTACTATTTTTACCTATATCATAGCACAAAGCTTACAAATCTTACATATTTTCTTCAAATCGGCCTTCTTTTCTTAGCACAAATCTTCATAGATTGAGTAGAATATTGCGCACTAGGGTGACATATTATCTACACATAGAGATTTCACAGTTTCAGGTCATATCTTCGCACAAAGCTTTTTTTCCCTCAGTTCCCAGCAATCACAGTTTCAGGTCCTTGCAATGGAACCATTTGTTGGCACAAGGGCAGACCTAGGGTTCAATGCTACAACAATGCACCAACAAAACCCTAACTACCGACCCTTTCGGAAACATATACAAAGAAGATGCAGTGTCACCCAAGGTAGAGGAAAGGGTTCTTACAGGACTCGGGTGTCTACAGCCTTAGTTGGGACACAAATTTTTTATTGTAATACTTAGCAGAGCACTTAGCACCGACAGTTCATCAATATTTAACCACTATCTACTCCGCAGATGGAATAGAGAATTGCATCATTCATTCAAATCTAATGTATCTAATAACTTATCATAGAGAATTAGTTTAGATATAATAGATCCAGGCACTAGAACATTCATATAAGTCATATCTAACATCCATATACATGATTAGCACAAAGAATAAACAGATATATCTATCTATATCAAAGAAATTAGTAAGTAGAGACATAAACACATCAACACATTGCACAAAGCAGAGAAACACAACATATACATGGTTCACCCCCACCCTGGGGCTATATCCACCAACTCTTCTTCTTTGTTATCTTCTTCAATAGGTTACATGCACAGAGCCTTAAAACCCTACTCTGCATAGGACAGGAGATCTGCATAGCTCGCTAGATCCTCCTTCCCCAAGTGGATCTAAGCACACAACCTTCCATAGCCTCTTACAATGACTTGCACTTAGCTTTGCAAGTATCACATGGTATGCATAGAGCACTTACAATCCTTCAATCACATAGATCTAGTACTTACCCATTCGTAATTTCCCTTTTCTTACATTTCCTAGACATTTATTTATACTTTACAAAATAGGCCTAAACATGGGTAAATCCATGGGCCGACATCCCATACATGTTACATAATCCCAAATCCAAAAAAGGACCCAAAAAGGGGCCAAGATCCTGTGATCTCTGCTTCGTCTTGCACTCCTCCTTTGGCAGGCTGTCGAAGTCCCAAAATAGGTCAAACTTGACCAAGGATCTCCCAAAAATTGGTCAAGGGCCAACACTAAGCTATCATATCAGATTCATCTACCATCTAACATCGCAATAAGCATTGAATCACTTCACCCCCACCCTGTGGCTATGCCCATCAATTCTTCGTCTTCTTTATTAGCTTCTTCAATCAGTTACATGCACATAGACACAAAAACTGTACTCCACAGAGGACAGGAGATCTATGCACCTCGCTATATCCTCCTTCCCTAGGCTAGGTTACAACACTAAGCCTCTTCTCAATATCTTACACTCGCTTGCACTGAGCTCTATAAGCTTCATACAGTATGCACAAAAGCAATCTCGACTCAACACTTAGCAATTTCGATCACATAGATCGAACTACTTCCTACATCGCTCAACCTTCTATTTATACTTTACAAAATAGTCCTAAGCATGGGTAAACCTATGGGTCAACATTCCCATACCCATTACATAATCCCAAATCCCAAAAATCCCTAAAAGGGGGCTGAGATCCTGCGATCTCCACTTTGTCTTGCGCTCCACGTTCAAAATCCTATCGAAGTCCCAAAAATAGGTCAAACCTGACCAAGGATCCTCAAAACTTGGTCAAGGGACAATAGCTTGCCATAGTCAAACTATACATGAAGTCATATTTTGATGGCATAATGTGTATTTCTATAAAATACCTTTCCAACGGGATATCACACACCTAAAACGAAGGTCGTATGCAAAATTTATGACCTCGAGAAGTTGAGGTACCAAATTACCCATCTATCCCACATAACTTTTGGTGTTTCACCTCCTAGGGTTAGGTTTTTGGATGTATAGGGTTTTGGAATTCATGAGTAATGTTAAAAAGGCCTCTGGAGCCTCATTCTAATCATTCTTCTTAGACATATGCGTGTAGCAGCCACATCTCTTCTCAGAGATAACTTCCACCATTCGAGAAAGTTGTTTTCAATTCTACAGTTTTATAGTTTCAACCTATTTTATTTATTCAATATAAGTTATTGTTCAATGAATATCTGTTATTGTTATTTGTATCTCTGTGTTATTTTATTTAGCCTATTATTCATTTTGTTCCGCTCATAAATCTGGATCAGTGGTATCAGAGCGGTCTGCTATTTATTTATCTTTTTTTGTACATGTCCCCAACAAGATATGGGTACAAGAAGTTGGGACTTGACCTAGTTGAGCCTTTGCAAGATCGGTCGCATCGATCCTGAAAAAAACCCATGGCGGATGAGAAGAAATATTATGGACTAGGAGATCCTTTTAAAATGTTGCTCGAGGAATCCCTTGCACGAAAAAGGAACGAAATGATGGAAAAATTTGCAAAGATCCTTAACTTCCCACAAGAGACTCATCTTCATCAAGTGGCCACACAACCCCCTTCAAGGTACAAGTAAATTTTGATATTCCATTATCTGAAGGACTAATAGATGCAGATGTTGTAGATAAATGGTTGAATCTGCTCGAAGGGTATTTTTCAGTCCACAATTTTTATGATAGGGAAAAGATTACTTTTGCACTTTTTTGGTCCCCCATGTGAAGGATTGGTGGGATACTTACTCTAATCAAAGGGCCATAGAGGAATATGAAATATTTTTGGTCGCCCCTACATGGGATTCCTTCAGGGATTCCATTAAATAACAATACTACTATGTTGGAAGCTACGAGGACCAGTACACAAGATGGACTACATTGTGTTAGGAAAGGGACCAAATAGTTCCAGATTTCACCAATATTTTCCATACCATACGCACCAGATTGGGTAACAATGACTCTAAATGACATATGGTGCTCAAATAACATGGTTGTATGCATAGATACATTCAAAAAGAAATGGATTTTATGGACATCACATCATTAGGTGTGGCTTGTAGATATGTTGTCAATATCGAGTAGAAATTTAAGCAGAAGAGGTCAGAGTTTGCATCTTCAATCTCCTCATAACTGAAGCAAGGAAAAGGCAACCCCAACCCACAAAACAAGGGACAGAGAAAATATGGCCACTCTCAGGAAAACCAGTCCAAGATACAACACAAGAAGGGTAATGAGAATTCAAAGAAGGACATGGGAAAGTGGTGTGAATACCATAAAAACCCTTGGCACAACACCGAAGAATGTCGCTCCAAGCAGTCACTGGTGACCAAGATGAAATATTCCAAGTCAGAGGAATATTTTTACTCTGAATCAAATCCAGAAGGAGGGAAGTGGATTATCGATGTTGAACCCAATGCCATTATCCGTACCACCAAAGTCCAACCAAGAAAACTAGAAGAACCAGAGGAAGGGGAACACCTATTTCACTCACAGATGTGGGTAAAGGGGGCTCCACTTCACTTCATTGTTGATAGAGGTAGTCAGAAGAACCTGATCTCAGAAGAGGTTGTCAAGCGGCTGGAACTACCGATGACACTGCACTTGCATCCCTGCATCATCGGCTGGCTTCACCAAGGAAGAGATCTCTGCGTTAGCCAACAATGTCATCTGCCCTATGACATCAAGACATTCAAAGATGAGGTATTGTGTGATATTTATCCCCTTGAATTTTGTGATTTTATTTTAGGACAACCATATTTGTGGAAGAGACATGTTATGTATGAGTCTAGACCCCGCAGTGTTATTATTACTTTGGGTAGACAATTGTATAAGATAATAGAGGTAGCGTCGCATACCGTTATTTATTTAATCTCTGTTAAGCAATGCACTAAGGTCATTTCATAGACCGGGAAGTTCATCTTCTTTTTGATCCATGCTCACAATCAGTAGAAGTTTGCTGCCACATCACAAAGAGAAGATGTCGGTACCTTCTACTGAATGTGAGGAGAATATGTATTTTTGGAAGAGTACAGAGACATCTTCTCCTCACCCACTAGGGTACCGATGCACTACCAAGTCAAGCATCCAATTGATCTAACCCCCAATGCACCTTTGCCTAATGGGATAGTCTATCGTTGCTCGTTGATGGAAAATGACAAAATCAAGCACCAGATAAAATATCTTCTTCAAAAGGGGCACATCATACCCAACTCCTCCCCTTGTGGAAGCCCGATTTTACTAATGAAGAAGAAATACAGGACCTGGCAGCTTTGCATTGATTATAGAGAATTAAACAAAATCATAGTAAGGATTCAGTAACCAATTCCTCGAATTGATGACCTTCTTGACCAAATCAAGGGGGAAAAGTTCTTCATCAAGATTGACATAAAGTCTAGTTACCCCTAGGTTCCCATCGAACCAACTAATGTATGAAGACAACTTTCAATTCTAAAGAAGGTCTCTTCGAATGGTTGGTCATGCCCTTTGGATTAACAAATGCACCATCCACTTTCATGAGGTTGATGGATAATGTATTGAGACCCTTCACCAACTGGTGGTGGTGTATCTAGATGAAATCCTCATCTTCAAAAAAACTTGGGAGGAGCACATGCAGCATATTCAACAGGTTTTAAGTACCCTGTAGAAACACAAACTATATGCCAATTTGGAAAAATGCTCATTTGGAATGAACAGGGTCTAGTACTTGGGCTATATTGTTGATGAGCATGGGGTACATGTGGATCGAACTAATATCCAAGTCATTCGTGATTGTCCATCCCCGACCACATTAGCCGAGCTTCAGAGCTTCTTGGGACTTTCCAACTTCTACCGATGGTTCATATTGGGATTCTCCCATATTGCATGGGCCCTCAACCAAGTGACCAAGGGCGGTGGTAGGGAAAATTTTGCATGGGGAAAGGCACCACAATAAGCAATTGATGATATGATGCATCACTTGTTCTCAGCTCCAATACTCTCTTTACCCAATCTACAACAACTGTTCGAGGTTGAGACTGATGCATCTGACTATGTTGTAGGAACAATTATTACTCAACACGGACATCCAATAGCATACCATAGTTAGACACTCTAAGATATCATTTGGAAGTACCCCACCTATGACAAGGAAATGTATTTCATTGTGAAATCCTAACGTCAATGAAACATTACATTCTGGGAAAGGAGAAAATCATCCACACTGATCACAAGCCTTTGTAGTTCATACATACATAAGGGAAGTTGCAGAACGATTGCCAAAAAAAGTGGTCCACATACCTGCAACAGTTTCATCTCAACATCAAGTATAAGACAGGGAACATAAATCGTGTCGCTAACTGCCTCAATCGACCTCCCATGTCTGCACTCACCACCGTGCTCCATTCCTCTGGGCATGAGGCATTGAAGTGGCCCCAACTTTATCAGTGAGATCCTGCCTTCACCACCACCTATTAACTCTTGGGTAAAAGAAAGAATGTCAACGATTTTCACATTCATGATGGAATGTTATGCTATTTGGGCCATATTTTTGTTCCTACAAGTGAGCATGCAAATATTATTTGGGAGGCTCACTACAGTCGAATGGTAGGAAATTTTGGTGTGGAGGAAACTGTGGTTGTTCTACAAAAACATTTTTATTGGCCAAAACTTTGACAAGACATTAGCATGTATATCAAATATTCCATAGCCTATTCCATTGCCAATCCAACCATGAAGAAGTAAGGCTTATACACCCTTATTCCTACTATCGAGAGGCCTTGGGAATCCATATCGAGGGATTACATGTTTGGCCTTCCATCCACCAAGCAAGGAAATGATTGTGTATTTGTGGTGGTTGATCGGTTTTCGAAGATGACCATTCTCACAGCTTGCAAGAAGAGAATCACAACATCAGATACTACCAAACTCTTCCTCGAATGAGTGTGGGTCCATTTTTGGATACCACAGACCATCATCTTTGATCAGGACAATAGGTTCCTTAGCACATTTTGGTCGAGTCTCTTGTCACTGTTGGACAACAATCTCACTAAAGCCACTACCTTCCACCCTCAAACCAATGGCCAAACAGAGGTTATCAATCAGATGATTGTGCACATCCTGCACATATATAAATCTAAGCATCCGCGTACATGGGATGAGAGTCTTCCTTATGTTCAACACAACTACAATAAGTCTCTCCATAGCTCCACCATCCATAGCCCCTTTCAGGTGGGGCTCAGATTCCAACCCTTGGGTCCCATTGATTTTGCACTACCTCTTGCAACCACACAAACAAATTCTTCCCATGTTTAGTGTGAGGCCGACAAAGCCACCAAATTAATTGAGTGGATTAAGCACATATGCCAATAGGTCCATGATATTTTTTAGAAGGCCAATGCTAAGTACAAACAACACCATGATCAACATCGGGTGCCTCACAATTTTTAGGTGGGAGACAAGGTCTAGTTACATTTACAAAAATAATTCCTTATAGGGCCCCATCTAAAGCTCTGTCCACTTCGTTATGGGCCTTGAACAATCACCAAGGCTATGGGTGACAATGATTTTTATCTCAACACTCCCCCCTTCCTTGGATTTCATCCAATGTTCAATGTTGACCTCCTCCAACTGTATTTTCCACCATTATTAGACACCTCAGAGATCGTTGAATAGTTGAAACCAATAGAGCTCAACCTTGACTACATGGAACATGCATCCACTAATCATATAGTGGACACATAGGTCAAGGGCACTCACCAGTAGAGGATCTATCTTTATCGGGTTGTCAAGGAAGGGAAAATCTTGCACCAAGGAAAGTAGCTCACCTGGAGCCAAATTCAGTTGAAATTTTCTCACCTGATGGGGGCACTCAATGCAATGGAGACCATTTCTTCATAAGGGGGGAGGATTTGTCCAGATGGATATTGGTGGCCACCCACCTATTCCAACTGGCTCCTCTTGACAATTTTTAGTTCAACACATTCTTCTGTAATTCTTTGTAATTGTGGGTTCTACACTTCCAATTTTGTTTGAAGCCCTACACAACTTCCAGGGGGATATTGGTGGCATCCCACCTAATCCAACTAGCTTATTTTGGAAGTTTTCATGTTAGTACATATTTTTGTACTTCCAGGGCTGTTTTGGGGCCCTAAACAATGTTATTTTGTCTTGCCACAATCAAACTATAGACGAAGTCAAAGTTTGATGACATAATGTGTAGTTCTCGAAAATACCTTTCCCATAGGCTATCACGCACCTAAAACGGAGATCGTATGCAAACGTTACAACCCCAGGAAGTTGAGGTACCAACTTACCCATCGGGCCCACATAACTTTTGACGTTTCACCTCCTAGGGTTAGGTTTTTGGATGTCTATGGTTTTGACATTCATGAGTAATGTTAAAAAGGCCTCTAGAGCCTCATTGTAATCATTTTTCTTAGACAAATGCGCATAGAAGCCACATCTCTTCTTAGAGATAGCTACCACCATTCAAGCAAGTTGTTTTCAGTTCTACAGTTTTACAGTTTTACAGTTTCAACCTATTTTATTTATTCAATAGAAGTTATTGTTCACTGGATATCTGTTTTTTTTCTCTGTATCTTTGTTTTATTGTATTCATTCTTTTATTCATTTCATTCCTCTCATAAATCTAGATCATCAAATCTACTCCCACCCCAGCATTGGTCAAGTCATTAAATGAACCAAGACCTTGCTTTACTGCATGCTAGTTCACCCAAACAACATTGTCACCCATGAGAATTCTCTTCATATGAGCTTCCTCTCTGGTGTCTACCTCTCTAGATATACTCTCCCACAAATGTTCCATCATAATCTCACTTCTCATTCCAACCAACATCTCTAAATAATGACTTTGTATGACCCTCTACTTCTCTTTTTTACCATTCGACATGCTTGACCATGAATGGTGTGTACCCACTCCAGACCTTTGGATTCAATGCCTAATTGTTTTCATCATGTAGCACGATCTGCACCACCCATGTTAAGCCCTCGAACAATGCCTAGGTTATGTATAAAACCCCTTATTAAGCCCTATATATTGAATTATTACAATTCTAGTGTTATATTTGTATGTCGGCTAGAACCCTTCATTGCACCTTTTCATTATAATTGTACTCTTTGTCTCCTATATGTATATGTATATGCATATGTATATGTATATGTGTGTGTGTGTGTGTGTGTGTGTGTGTGTGTGACCAAATGTTATGATCCAATGCCTTAAAATTGATAAAAAGTCAATGAATATAGTCCACTTCGAGGAAAAACCTCTTTTTACAATATATCCAATTCAAAATACAATATGAGATGAGATAAGATGATCCCAAGACTAGGTCTCCTTTGCATATATATCCTAGTCTTGGGCTCATCTTATCTCATCTCATATAGTATTTTGAATTGGATATATTGTAAAAAGAGGTTTCCCCCTCGAAGTAGACTATATTCATTGAATTTTTATCAATTTTAAGGCATTGGATCATAACATTTGGTATCAGAGAATTGATCCTAGGGTTTTTCTTCTCTAAGTGAGTCATCTTGGACTTTTTGCTATAATGTTTTTTTTTTGGGCCACTTCAACATTGAAATTTGGGGGTTACTTATAAGACATATCAAGGTACCTATGGTAAAAATTCAATCTTCTGGTTCATTATAATTTCAAAGATATAGCCTATGAAATATATGGTTTTTGACTCATCTTGAATTCGATTTTAAACTAGTCATCTTGGGATTTTTGCTATAACATTTTTTTTCTAGCAGGTTTCAGATAGTGAAACTTTTTGGAGACTGAGGAGACATATCTTAGTATAAGTGGTCCAAATTTCATATTATGGTTCACTATAATTTTATTTATATAGTCCAAGGCTTGTGACTAATCCTGAAATCTATTTTAAAAGAGTTAGCTTGACATTTTCATTGTAAGTTATTATTATTATTATTTTATTTCTGTGAAGTTTCTGACTCTGAAATTTTCAGAATCCTAAGTAGACATAGCCAATTACACATGACAAATTTTTCATATTTTGAATCATTATTATTTGTGAGATATGTTTCCTAAAAGTTGTAGTTGTTTAATAATCCCAAAATTAATCTTAAACAAGAAATTTTGGTATTTTTGCTATAATTTTTTATTAGTGAAGGTTCAAACTATGAAATTTTCAGAAGTTTAAGAAGTCATATCAAAGTACTATAAGCATAAATTTCATACATATAATTGTTCCAAGTTTATATATACATCATAAAAAAGGTCATCCATCCACACATACTCCAAATTAAGGTTTTGAAAGGTACACAACTTACAATTGGCATAAATTTCTATTCGAAGATCTATTTTTGGTGATTCAAAATTTGCGATAAAGAAAAAATAGAGGAGTATTATTATTGTTATTTTTCATGGCTCTAAAAAACTATTTTAACACCAATTAAATATCCATAAGTATCATCTATAACTCATGAAGAAAATGAGGAGATACATAACAAGATATCCAAATTGGAGGAACAACTTAATGATTTGAGTGTTAGGCCAATAAAAAGTGATGAGTTGGTAAAATCACAAAGAAAAATTCAAGAAATGGAAACCAATATGGAGGAAATGAAAAATAAGATGGATAATAAGATGGATTAAGATAATAATGACATGAACAAGAAGATGGATTAAAATAATAATGACATGAACAAGAAGATGGATTAAAATAAAGAAGAAATACAAAAATCCATGAAGGAATTGAAAATTTCCATGTCTTCCATGATCTTTCATGCTCTATATGAGAAACTCCATAAAGGAGATATCAAAATGCAAGGAGTTTATGAAAATAAGGAGAACAAGGTCGATTAGACTCAATCACATATGAGGGGTATTTTGTCACTTTTGGAGAGAACAAATTTTGAATCTCAAAATCATGATCATTCATTACTCTAAGATACACCTTATCAAGGCTTCAAGTCGACACCAAAGAACTACTTCATTATGAATATTGATATGAGGAATTTTGATGGTAAAGATCCTATAACATGGATATTCCATATGGATCAATTCTTTGATCTACACTAAACACCAAGCTTACAAAAGGTAACTATTGCATCCTTGTATCTAGAAAATGATCAATTTGTTTGGTATCAATGATTTGTGAAAGAAAAAATAATTGTATTATCTCTTGACCCATTTTTACGAAGTAATTGATATCACATTATGGGGATATTAAGAGAAATACATTCTTTTGTCAATTGATAAATCTTTGAAAAAAAAGGTCCAATTACAGAGCACATTCAACAACCATTCTAAGGTATTTGGAGAGATTTTGAAGAGTCTTCCACCATCTCGATATCATGATCATGCTATTCATTTGTAACCAGGAAGTGCACCACCTAATATTAGGCCTTACAGGTACCCATATGCACTGAAGAGTGAGATTGAGAATATGATCCAAGAAATGTTATAGGATGACAACGTTCAACCTAGCCAAAGTTCTTTCTCTTCACCACCAGTGATAGTTATGAAAAAGGATGGTTCATGGAATATGTGTCCATATTATAGACAACTAGACAAAATTACCATCAAAGATAAGTTTCATATTCTTGTCATTGATGAATTATTAGGTGAATTGCATGGAGAAATTTTTTGTACTAAGTTGGATCTTCATTCGGTATATCATCAAATCATAATGAGGTAGGAAGACATTCCCAAAACAAATTTTAAAACACATGAAGGTCATTATGAGCTTTTCATTATGCCATTTGGACTTACTAATGCACCTTCAACATTTCAAATCTTGGTGAATTGTATTTTCAATCCCTTCCTTAGAAAATTTGTGTTAGTATTTTTTTATGACATACTAATCTACAACTAATCTCGGGAAGATCATTTAACAACATGTTGGCAAAGTATTACAACTATTGGAAAAGAAACAAATTTATGCAAATCCTTCCAAGTGTGCATTTGGGGTTCAAGAAGTGGAATATTTGAGTCATATTGTATCTCATGAAGATGTAAAAGTGGACCCTAACAAAATTAAATCTATGAGGGAATGACCAATTCCCAAAACCTTTAAGAAACTTAGAGGATTCTTAGGATCGACATGTTATTACCGCAATATTTTCAAGGACTATGGTCAATAGCAACACCTATAACAAGATTATTGAAGAAAGAAACATTTTCTTCGACTGAAGCATCAACCAAATATTTTTAATAACTTAAGGAGGCCATGTGTAAAAAACTCATCCTAGCCACACCTGACTTCATAAAATCATTTATTGTGGAGAGTGATGCCTCAGGCCATAACATTGGTGCATTTTTAATGCAAGAAGGAAGGCCCCTTTCCTTTTGAAAGAAGCCAACTTAAAGGAAAAAACTTACTCAAACCAATTTATGAAAAATAGATGCTAGCCATACTACATGCAATTAAGAGATGGTTCCCTTACCTAATAGGAAGATACTTCAAAGTAAAAACATATCATGATAGCGTGAATTACTTCTTGGAACAACGATTATCTTCAAAAGAGTAACAAAAATGGTTTACAAAGATGCTAGGTTATGAATTTGAAATTATATACAAAAAAGGAAAACTAATGTTGTGGAAGATGTCATTTCAAGGAAAGAAGAAGAAATAGAAGGTTCACTATGTGCTATTTCTATTCTGAAATTTGATTGGGTGGAAGAAGCAAGGACAAAATGGAAGAAATATCAAGCGGTATGAAAGATCATTCAACAAATACAAGAGGACCCCAACTCATTATATAATTTTCTATGGAAGAATTATTTTCTATGGTATCATGATCACCTATATTTATGTAAGAATTCCCAACTCAGACAAAAGGTCCTTCTAGAAGTAGACACTTCTCTTAAAGGAGGACATTCATGATTATTAAAAACATACCACATGATCAAGAATGATTTTTTCTGGGAAGGTATTAGAACTGATGTTCAAAATGTTTTGTTTGAATGTGTGGTATTCCAACATAATAAGGGATATACAATTAAGACGTCGAGTCTCCTACAACCATTAGCTATACCAAGTCAATGTTGGGAAGACATTTCAATGGATTTTATTACAAGATTACCCAAATATGAAGGAAATACGATCATAATGGTAGTAGAGTATCGACTGAAAAAGTATGCCCAGTTTTTCTCTCTTTCTCATCCTTTTAAAACAAGTACAGTAGTTGTAGCACTCATGGAAATAGTTTAAAAGATACATGGAATCCCCAAGATTATTATAAGTGACAGAGATCCAATATTCACTGGAAATTTTTGGATTGAATTATTTTCTTATTTGGGTACTCAATTGGCTCATATCTCTTTTTACCATCCTCAATCCAATGGGAAAACTAAGATTGTGAATAAATGTCTAGAAGGATATCTCTGTTTCTTTGCATATGATAAAAAGACACAATGGGTCAAGTGGCTTACATTGACGGAATGGTGGTACAACACATCCTTCCATACTTCATAAAAAATGTTCCCATTTCTGGCACAATATGGATATCATTCTTCATCCATCACATCACCCTTGAAAGGGAATGAAAAGGTTCAAACAATGGAGGAATACATAGGGTACCAACAGGAATTTCTCAAAATATTGAAGGACAACCTGGTTATGGCACGAAGTAGTATGAAACAACAAGTAGATCAACATTGCAATGAAAGAGAATTTGAAGTGGGGGATTGGGTATTTTTTAGGCTACGACCATACAAACAGATGTCCCTCAAGCAACAAAATAATGACAATAAATTATCACCCAAATATTATGGCCCCTATAAGGTTTTGCAAAGGATTGGAAGTATGGCTTACAAATTGGAATTGCCTCCATATTCACAAGTACATCTAGTCATGCATGTTTTTTTCTTAAAGAAGGTAATCAAAAGCAAGATACAAGTCCAAATAATTTTACTAGATATTAATGAAGAAGGTAAAATCATACTAGAACCATAAACAATCCTTGAAATAAAGGTTAAGTAGTTGAGAAATCGAGCAATTACTGAGTACCTTGTCAAATGGAAGAAACTACCATTAGAAGAGGTGACATGGGAAGATGAGTTCTTCAAACAAAAAAAATTGTGGTTATTCAAGTGTTGAGGGCAACACTTGTTTGAAGGGGAGGGGCATGTTAAGCCCTAGACAAAGCCCTAGGTTATGTATAAAACCCCTTATTAAGCCCTAGATATTGAATTATTACAATTCTAGTGTTATATTTGTATGCCGGCTAGAACCCTTCATTGCACCCTTTCATTATAATTGTACCCTTTGTCTCCTATATATATATGCCAAGGAGACCTAGTCTTAGGATCATCTTATCTCTTCTCATATTGTATTATGAATTGAATAAATTGTAAAATGAGGTTTCCCCCTCGAAGTGGACTGTATTCATTGAATTTATATCAATTTTAAGGCGTTGGATCATAACAACCCGACTCTCATCAATTCCATCATTTTGAACCACTGTTGAGGTACTTCCCTTAATGAGTGAGGAAGAGGTAAGCCAAGGTAGCTACTCATATTTCCTAGCCAACCACAATAATTCCTATCTAGTTGTTATTCACTGTTGGGTATGTGTTATATTCTTTGCACAAGTATCCCTTGAGAAAAAAAAATCCTTGAGAAACGTCTCGCATTTTTTCCTCATTTTTCGTGTTGCCTCGATTTTCATGTCCATTATTGGGCGGTTTTTTGGCACATGGTTTTTTCCGATGGTTTTCTATTTTCGGTTAAGGAATTAGGGTTGTTGACTAATCTAGGTCATTGGGTTAGAGTTTTGGATGTCGTTGGCTCCTATATGTATATTGTATTGTAAACAATGTATCACCATGAATGAATATAGAATATGCTTGTTTTCTCGGTTTGGGTTTCCAGAGAAAAAATCTCTGTGTAATGTTTGTATTTTCCATTGTATCTTTTATGTTCTTTTATTGAAAATTTGTTTGTAGTAAATATTGTACAAGGTTAAAATCTACATTGACTAGCCAATTAGTGTTTGATCATGGCTGATAGCCCAAGATATAAGGTAGGTGTGATAAGTTAGTGCTACTCTATCAATCTTGTACTTGAATACCCCACCCGCCCTCCTTTCAGTGCATTTCACACTTACTCATTAAATCTATATTTGTTCCGACTCTTTTGCAACTTTTCTCCTTTCTCTCTCTTTGTTCTCACAAGTGATTTCATCCCTCTTCCTATGGTCTCCACGTTCCTCTCCTTCCTACGTTGGGAGAGCATGAAAACTGTCCCTCACCCTTGCCCTCAATGGATAAGCATTTTTCTCCTTTATTTTTAAGTTGTTGCTTCTTGCCACCTTCTCCATCGACCGATCAAGTGTACACTACACGACTACTATCTCGTTGAGCAACGGTGCCGCCACATGGGCTTGGGTCGTCCCGATAGCTTGCACCCCATCCAGGAATAATGCAAATTTGATGCTAAAACAATGCATTTTTTACATTAATTCAATGAAAAAAAAGATGTAATATGATGTTAAAAACATTTTTTAAAAAACACAATGTGACATAAAAAACCTGTATTTCAACACAACAATGTTGTTAACTCATTGTAAATCAACACTACATCAATGCAAAATGATGCTTTACAAATAACATCGATTCACTAATAATTAACTTAATAATAATAATAATAATTACTATTATTATTAAGTAAACTAATTAAAAATAATAATTAATTGAATAATCAATATTTAAATGAATAAAAGTAATTAAAATATTAAGTATAATTACATCACAAATTTGATGTTAAAATGATGCATTTTTATGTTAATTTAACCAAAAAAGATTTATTATGATGTTAACAACAATTTTAAGAAAATGCAATACGACATAGAATTTTGTATTTCAACACAATAATGATGTTAACTCGTCACAAATTGACACCAAATCAATGTAAAAATGATGGTTTACCAATAACAACGATGCACAAATGGACTCACCATGATTATAACACAACACAAACAACACACACTTGTCGTAACGATGATGCAAATGTGTTTTTTATGCATTCTTAAAAAATGTAATACAAAATTGTAATACGAGGCTATATCATTTTAAAAAGAAATTTTCTATCATATTTGTGTCACTTAGTTCAATGTACACTACATCATGTTTTTGCATCATACAAACTTGATTTTTTCAACAAGGAAATAGCACTATGATGGGATGCTAAAGTCTTGTATTTTATTCGTGAGAAATAAAAAATAACTTAAACTGGAAAAATAATATTGTTAAAGAAACCACATTACCAAAAATAAGTTCTCTTTGAGTTTTCCTTTTATTATGTAAACAAAATACAGACATGATTCAAATAAATATATTTAAAGATAAATTGAATCAATATAAAGCTCAGAGTGAGCCCAAAAAAAAAACTTTTAAGTGATCTTTTTTCTATACAGAATCTCAAATAGAATATCTTGTACATAAATAGAATAATTATATCAGACCATTATGAAATACAATTAGCAATCTATTGTTACAAAATCCAAAAAAAAAAATAGAATCTTGGACATATAGAAATAACTCCCTATTTCAGATGTAATAGTTCCTCAAGTTCAAGTTTAACTTAAGCATTTTCAAAACCAAACACAAGAACTAGCAAATAAATATAAACTTAAGCATTTTCAAAACCAAACACAAGAACTAGCAAATAAATATAGGTAGAGAACCTCGTGCCTAAAAGGGGGCAAAAGAAATGATTCCTCACAAATAACAAATCCCATAAGTTAACTTTAACTTCAACTTCAGCATTTTCAAAACCAAACATAGTAACTAGTAGAGCAATATAGGTAGAGAACCTCGTGCCTAAAAAAGGGGCAAAAGAAATTATTCATAACAAATAACATAGGAAAAACCAATGAGTAATTTGCACAACTTTGACTGATTAATTCTTAAGTATCTCTAAGTGAGGGAAATCGTTTATTCGCTAGTCACTACAACAAAATCCTATCTTTTTCTTCTTTTAACCTTTTTTTTTCCTCTTCCTCATCTTCAATTTTAACATGATTTTTTATTCATTTTGGGGTGAAATTGAACAATTTTAGCATGACTTTTTATTTATTTTTGGGTGGAATTGAATACATATTCATGGGTCGATGCTATAGTCAATGAATTAAGCTTTCACTTTTGGGGGATTGATAATAATTCTAAGAGGGTTTCCTACTCCATGACTAGATAAATATAGGACTAGATAAAAAAACAATTGTTGCATGGCAGCGTAGTCCCTATCGGATTGAATTAGGAATAAATGCACAGGGATGGGAAAAAGTAGCGGAGGTAGATGGAAACTGCAGTGGAGATGTGGCAAGCAGCATGAAGCAAAGGTGGTATTCATGCAGTAAATGACACGTGACCTCTAGAGTCCCATTTATTTTTTGAAAGTATATAATCTATTTTGCTATGTTCAAAAATTTTGTTTATTTTGTCTCTATATGTGGTAGGACAAAAAAAGTTCTATTCAAATTAAATAAACACAATTTCTTGACATTCAGCATAATGGAAGATAAAAATTTATGAGGACATAAATATAAAAGGAGATAAAAAATAATTTATTTGAAATATATCAAAAAATAATATTGTCTGTTACATATTCCTGGAAATTTAAATGTGTTTGTCATAAAGATTGGGATTGCGGATACAGTGGACCATAAGAGAAATATGTACAAGAAATAGGACTATGGAAAGAATAAGTGGGCGATGGTAGAGTGTAATACCTGAAAAGAATAAATTGAAAGGTATTAGTCTTTGGATAGACATTTCTATATAAAAAAGTGGAATAATTGGGTTGATAAACAAAGCAGGATGTGATCAGTATAGACTTACATTGATGGTACATATCACCCATTTTTCTATTTTCTTGTTGATGCCTTTTTATTGCTATCGTCGACGGCTACTGGAATCATGGCAAGTGCATGTTTCCTTTCATCAGTGACTTGCTTCAATTCCCTTTCGATCCATTCTTCAATGTAGCTTCTCACTGGGGCGACGTTGATATCATTTCGAATTTTTATGTTGAAAAGTTCCTTTTCTATTTCCTTGAAATCGATAGAAAGATTACGCAAAGCCTGATCAATTTCCTCATTCTGTACCAAATAGTCGACTAGCTAGTTGTCAACGTCATCTTCACCATATTCAAGGATGTTGTAAAACTTTTCCAAAGACAACGCCTTAAAAATATCAACCTGTTTATCAAAGGCTTGCTTAGTTAAGGGCAAGGAGTTAACGAATAAGTTGGGGTCTTGGAAGTCGTTGGTCCTTCCGGCTAAGTCTATTCTGGTCATCTTTGTGAATAATTTTTCTTTCTTTGATATGGCTTGTTCACATGACTAGACAATCAGATGCAGGTTCTTCACTTTTTCTTTCCAGCATGCATTTAATTGATTGATCCAGTTTTTGGATGGGAGATCTTGTTTTCTTCTTCTTGTTTATGTCATGTTGTTGACAATGGTGCCAAAAGGAAGGACCGTGTCTAAATAGAAACGTTCTTCATCTTTTAAATCCACCTGCAAATGTTCGATCAAATTATGTGCCCTCGTTCCAAGGGAAGCCATGTTTTGTGATGTTTCCCACGCCTCAGCAATCAGTTCCATTCTATTCTTGATATTATTCTCCACATATCCTCTACACGATGCAAGGAGGCTGGAGGATCCTTTTAACTTGGCTACAGGGGTGGCAGACATGGATATTGCTACAAGACTGACAAGAAATGGCATAGGAATCAATGCTTCATCCAATTCCTTGACCCGGTCCTTCAGTCTGGCATTCTCAACCTCAATGCCTCCAATGGAATCATCAAGAGCATATTTCGTTGCTCTGTGGAGTCAAAATATTTGGGATGACCACATGTTCGCAAGGTTAACTTCTGAATGAGATTTTCCTTTCTTATTTTTTACATCTCTCTTTTCAATAATTAATTTTTTAGACTCACTATCAAAAACAATGCTCTGGAACACGAAGGATTCATCTTCGTCAAAAATTTTGGTATCAACTATGTCCATTAGACAACTATGATGGATCTCTTCTGCGGGCTAATCAAGGTTGCAGAAAATGCTATCCAGATCAGGCTCAAGTTCCATGTTCTCACTCTCCATTTCAGGCTCTTCCGCCTGTCCTACATTTTTTTTTTCTCTTTTTTTCCATGGGAAGCTTGTGAGAACTTTCAGTTTTAAGGTGAGGAGGTTTGTTATCTCCTCCTCTTTTTGAAGAATTATGAGTTTCTTTCTTCCTGTGGTGGGCCACTGGAGCGATGCTCTAGGATGTCGTACTTTTGGGAGTGCTATCCACTCATTGGAAACTCTTTTCATCGGGGCCTTTTCCATGTTGTTTGTACAATTCAGTGGTGCTTTGAAATGTGTCTAGGTCGTTGGCATCAGAAGAAGGAGCGTTGTCACCAATGTCTCTGTTTTCACTCAGGTGTTTCTTGAAAAAATAATTCTCGAGGCCAAGTGTTAGCAAATGTTCTAAAAAAAATTATTAGGGTCGAACCCTCCTAGGCTTTTAGCATATCTTAGGTTCAAGTTGTTGAAATGGGCTGTGAATTCGTCAATTTTGTTGACTTTCCTCAACACGAAGTCCCCGACTTTCCAAGGCAGAGGAATGAACTGTTTTTTTCTCTTCTCGTGAAATAGATGCAACCAGTAGTTGTATTGCTTTGCTATTTCTCTAACAAACATTTTGTCCATAATGTGACATGGAAGGAGAGCAGATTTTTCCTTGGAACCAAAAATCCTTATCACAGTGTAATTATCCATTTGTTCAAGTGTCCCCTTCCTATCCAAAAACCTGGTTGCTTGGTCAAATGTGTGGGGAGCATATTATCCTAACAATAAAACTTTGAAAACAGACACAAAGTCATTAAAAACCTCATAAAACCAATGGAAGGCCTTGTGCTTCCATAAGGCCTGGTACCAGAATGTTACTGGGTCGAATTCCCAGTTTACTTTCTTGGACAAAGACAGTTTTGGAAACTGGCAAAAATGCGCTATTGCAAAAACCAAATAGGATGACATATAAAATTTATTCTCCTTTTTTAAGCTTGACAATTGGGAACAAATTTCATGGGAAATTAGCTTCCCCTAATAAAAAATGGCTTGTTCCTTGACTCTGAAATACAAAATATAAAGAACCATGCGAGAAATAGTTGTTGTGGATTCATGTCCCATTATTCTTGTAAATAACCATGAAATTTCCCTGAATGGATTTCTAAATCAACTAACCTAGAAGCTTGTGATATCTTCAGGAACTGCCATCGGGTCTTCCAGGAACTCAGGCAAGAGGTCCAACCCATTATTATGCTTTCTTAGGAATTGCTTGGAATCTTCTCCTTTGAACGTCAATGTTGGCTTCGACAATATTAACATCTGGCGGAAGACCTGAGGTGACATAGAAACATAAGAATGGTCCCGCAATCGAATAATTCTCTGGCCTGAAATATATGTATCGACGCACCAAGAGATCAACTCCTTATAGTCAAAAACTTCAGGGACACAGCCTACACGATGAAATCCCATAGGTCTAAATTATTTCGTTTTGGGTGGAAGGGGATGAGTAACAAGAATATTCCCTGGACCACTGGAAGTTTTGGTCCTCACACCTGAAGATGTTCATTGTATCTCCATAGAACTTCTCTCGAGCTAGTGACATAAGTTTATGAGAACATTCATTTTCTCCAGAAGATGGTTGAAATGGACAGTTGGAGGGTATAATATAACCCTCTGCAAATGTTGGTTCAATTCTTATGAATGGGAAATCTCCTCGAGCCTTTCACTCATTAATGAAAATCTCTATGGGTGTTGCATGGTGAGCTGTTAGCAGTAAATATTACTTATTTCATACTTATAAGTGCGAAGGTGGCGGGTACGGTGAAGAGAAATTAAGAATTGGAGGTTTTGTGAACGTGCCAACCCAACGATGTGCGAACGTCATTCCATGATTTTGAAATCAACACTCATAAGGCATAATATAACCCTCGACAAATCTTGGTTTAATGTGTATTAATGGGAGATCTCCTGGAGCCTTTCGCTCATCAATGACAATCTATATGATTCCTATACGATGAGATGTTATCATTAAATCTTACTAATTGCATATATATATATATATAAACAATCTTTTATTATAGACAAGTGTGAAGGTAATAGAGATGGGGAAGAGAAAGCAAGGAATGGCTAGGTATGAAAATTGGTCAGATGAGATTCAAAATAGGGTTACGGGGGATACTCAAGATAGGTGAGTGTTCGATGATCAAATTTTATGTATCGAATTTTTTTACTGCAAAACGTGTAAAACAAAAGAGAGCATGATGGGGAAATTCAACAGTCGGTTTGTATATTTGCGGAATTCCTGGAAAGTGGCTAAGTATGGAATAGGGAAATGGTCGGTCGGACTTGTTTTCATAATTAAGGATTGAATATTTCATGAACGGGCCAACCCGACGACGTGCAAATGACATTCCATGATGTTTGAAATTAACACTCGGAAGGGATAATATAACCCTCCAGAAATTTTGGCTTAATGCGTATTAATGGGAGATCTCCTCAAATCCTGGTTTACCATCAAAGCTTGCTAATTGCATACTTAGAAATAATACCTTATATATACACACACACAGAATATATATATATATATATATATATATATATATATATATATATATATATATATATATATATATCAATCCTTTTTATTATAAGTAAGACTATTTTATATATACATAAGTATGACCAGCGGTCGGACGGGCTTGAAAGTAGGGTTGCAAGCGATACGGAGGAGAGGTGAGCACTTGATGGTCAAATTATATGTCTTTATAATATATATATATATATATATATATATAAACAATATTTTTTATTATAAATAAGACTATTTTATATATACATAAGTATGAACAGTGGTTAGATGGGCTTGAAAGTAGGGTTGCAAGCGAAACATAGGAGAGGTGAGCGCATGACAGTCAAATTATATACAATTTTTTATTATAAACAAGTGCGAAGATGAAGAGGAGAGGGAAGAGCAAGTAAGGAATGGCCAATTATGAAAAGTGGTTGGATGGGTTTCAAAATAGGGTTACAGGGGATTGTAAGGAGAGGTGAGGACCCGACGGTCAAGTTTCATGTCTCGGAAATTTTGACTGCAAAAGGAGTAAAAGGGAAAACTGCAGGATGGGGCAGTCCAGTGGACAGTTTGTATATTTGCGGAATTTCAGGTGTTGTTTGCAGGTCATGGAACAATGGAAGAGAAATTTTGAACCCACCTATCTGGGAACCTGCAATCGAAAAAGTGGATAAATATGGAATCGAGAAACGGTCGGTCGAACTCGTTTTCGCTAATATATTGAATTTTGTAAAAGATATCCCATTACCTGGCAATATATTTTATGCATGTATATCACGGAATTCTGGATGTTGTTTGCAGGTTGCAAAACAATGCAAGGGAAATATTGAATCCTCCTGTCTGGGAACCCGCAAGTGAATAAGTCAGTAAGTATTTGTAATAGATATCCCATTACCTAGCAGCATATTTTATGCATGTTTCTATACAATTTTTGTAGGAACAATTATTATGATAGTGTCCTTGAGGCATGGTGAGTTGTTAGCATTAAACCTCAGTTATTGCATACTTGGAAAGAAGTGCAAAGGGCGCACGCACAAGAACAAACGATTACGAAATGGATATTTTGTGAACTCGCCAACCCAACGATCCATGAAAGAAATTCGAAGAAATGGTGAAGTATGGAAATCAGACGGGTGGGATTCAAAATGGGGTGACAATAGTTCCACAGGAGACGTGAGGACCCGACAGTCAAATTGTATGTCTCAGAACTTTTGAGTGAAAAATGTGTACCACAGAAGAGGGGATGATGGGAGGACTGTGTAACACGGAAGAGGGTATGATGTGAGAGTCCGGTTGTAAAATTTTATATCACAGAAGTCAGGGTGTTGTTTGTAGGTCATGCAACAATAGAAGTGCAATCTAGAGCCCTCCTATCCGGGAATCCGCGGTCGGAGACGTGGCTAGGTATGGAATGGGGAAGCATTCGGTCAAAGTTGCGATATAAAAGCATGAGTGCAAATGTGAATGCGTGAGTCCTCCAACCCACACAACTAGACATTTTCATAAAAACAACTAAGTAACGAGAAAGATAAAGTACAGGGAAAAGAGAAACGATAATTTGGTTAAGTATAGAAGACAGAAAAGAAGGGCTAATATATTCACATATGTAATAGATATCCCATTTCCTGGCAAGATATTTTCATCATGTTTCTGGAGAAGTTAAATACTTATTGCATATACTTGGAAATAAGTGCGAAGGTGGAAAGCACATAAAACAACGACTAGGAATTGTAAATTGTCTGAACTTGCCAACTCGATGATCCAAGAAAGATATTGCAAGAAATGGTCATGTGGAAAGTAGTTGGAGGGGCTTCTAAATAGGCTGACAAGGGTTCCCGAGAAGGCGTGAGGCCCCAACAGTCAAATTGTATGTATCATAACTTTTGAGTGCAAACTGTGTAACACAGAAGAGGGGCTGATGTAGGAGGCCGGAAGTCAATTTGTATATCGTGGAAGCCGGGGGGTTGTTTGTAGGTCAAGGAACACTAGAAGTACAGTGCACCTATACGAGAACCCGCAAGCAAAATATTTGGGTAATTATGGATTTGGAGGTGTGAAAGAAATTCCAAGAAATGGCGAGATATGGAAAGAGAACGCACGGGCTTCAAAATGGGGTGACAATAGTTCCCCAGGAGACGTGAGGACCCGAAGGTCAAATTGCAGGTCTCAGAACTTTAGAGTGCAAACTGTGTATCATGGAAGAGGATATGATGTAGGAGTGAGGCAATAAATTTGTATATCGCGGAGGTCTGGGTGTTGTTTGCAGGTCATAGAACAATGGAAGTACAATATAGAGCCCACCTACCTGGGAATCCATGACCTGAAAAGTGTCTAGGCATGGAATGGGTAGCGATCGATCAGAGTTGCGATATAAAATCATGAGCACAAATTTGACCATGTGAGTTCTCCAACGTGTGCATTGAGATATTTTTGGAAAAACGACTAAGTAACCAGAAAGAGAAAGTAGAGGGGAAAAATAAATAAGAATTTGGTTAAGTATAGAAGAGGGAAAAGAAGGTCCAATATATTCAAATCTGTAATAGATATTCCATTTCCTGGCAAGATATTTTTTGTATGTTTATGGAGATGTTGTATACTTATTGCATATACCTGGAAAGAAGTCTGAAGGTAGCGGGCACATGAAAAGTAACTAGAAATTGAAAATTTCTTGAACCCACCAACTCGACAATCCGTGAAAGAGATATCAAGAAATGGTTAAGTGTGGAAAGAAGTCTGACGGGTTTCAAAATAGGGTGACAAGGGTTCCTGAGGAGACGTAATGCCCCGATGGTCAAATTGTGTGTATCAGAACATTTCGGTGCAAAATGTGTAACACGGAAGAGGGGATGATGTGGGAGTCCAGAAGTAGATTTTCACATCGCAAAAGTCAGAGTGTTGTTTGCAGGTCACACAACGATGGAAGTGCAATTTAGAGAAAGGGGAAGTGCTCAGTTGGAATCGCGATATAAAAGCATGAATGAAAATGTGAACACGTGAATCCGCCAACCCGCCCAGCAAGACATTTTCGGAAAAAAACGACTAAGTAACGAGAAAGAGAAACTACATGGGATAAAAGAGTGGGAAAATAGAAAGGCAAAGGGCAATTTTCGTAAGCGGGAATTCATTTCAAACAAGCCCCATTGTTGCAAAGCCATCATTTTCTAGTCCAATATTTTATCCACTTATTTGTTTTCTATTGTACTTGTACTATTAAAAAGGGTGTGAGCAAATGCTTTGTTGAAGATTAGATTTTACTGCAACTTGTGGGAGTAATTGTGGTCTTTATACATTCCTCCATGACTTTAACATATCAAATTAAGTATTAAACTTCTTACATGATGGGTTGTTAGCATTAAAGCTTAATAATTTCATGTCTAGAAACAACAATGACAATCTTGAATTTTAATATTGTATTTGATTTCATAGTCCCATTTGACTACGCCCACCATATATCAGTTTTTTTTTTTTATTCGCGAACAAGAAATTTGGTAATTTCATTAATAAAGTAAAATATGCTCAAATAGATTCCACGGGATGGACAACTAATAAAATGTTCCCTTTCGGGCTAAACGAATCAAGCAAGCAAAAGGGAAATAAGAAATCGTTTTCTTAGCAAGGCTAAAATGAAAACAAAATTTCTATGGCGGGGTCTAAACTACCACATTGTCATTTGGTCTTGCTATGTTCTATCTACATTATGAATAGAATTGAACGTTGGTTTGAAACTATCTAAAATTCATTTTTGTTTCCATAAAATCTTGATGGATCGAGACAATGAATTGTCATATAATTGTTAAATGCTCCATTTTAGATCAAATTAATTGAGCCAATAAAATATTTAAGAACTACGAGACTATCGAACCATGCCAATGAGAAGAGGTTTTAAATTCAGCAAAAAGGCAACAACCAAGACTCTAAGGAATTTTTTTTAATAGTAAATCCATTAAAAAAAAAGAATATTGGGCATTGTATATCTATCCATAGAAACTGGACCGAGTTCTTTGGACCAAAACATTGAACATATTTTCCATAAACACAGGCACAGGACCTGCAACATGCAAGAGCCATCGAGATGCTCTTCAACATGCATACAAAATTGATTACCATGATTTTTTTAAGGAAATCCTTGCAGTGTTCTCCTCGGGGGGTCAATGTTCGTTGCCCCAATCTAAATATCTTGCGGAAGACCTTAGGAGACAAAGAAATAGGAGAGTGGTTCCACAGTGGAATAAATCCTTGGCTTGAAGTAGATGAACAACAATCCTACTCCTGACGCCGGCATTACTCCAACATTGCACCCCAGCAAGAAAGCAACGCAAAATTTTTCAAACGCAGGAGGACATAAGAACCCATCTTCGCGGTAAAATTGATAGTTCTCACAAGATTTCCATGAGGAAGAAGATGGAAAATCTTGTAGGGAAAATGGAAGAGCCCGAAACTAAAAGTTAGGAAAAACCGAGAAACCACCTCCTCACAGTCGAAGACTTGAGGGACACAGGTTGCATGAGCAATTCCATAGGCCCAAATTAGTCCATTCTGTGTGGAAGGAGATGAGTAGTAGGAATATGCCTTGCACCAGTGGGAGTTCTGGTCCTCATCCCCTAAGATGTTAATTGTATATCCATAGAACATGAGAGTGGTCCCACAATTGAATAGTTTTTTGGCTTGAAATATATCTCTGGGAGCATCAATAGACCATTTCCTTATAGTGAAATACTTTTGCCTAGAACGAACTAATTTGGACCTATGGAATTCCTACTTTCGAGCTCAAAAGAGGCTATTACGTTCAGTGTCAGTTTCTTTTCTAAAACCCCTTCTTTTGGTCTTGTCAGGGCCCCCATCGTCGAGCCGTGAAGTGCCCCCAATTATGGTTGATTTCAACTTGGGCGCAGGAGTGGAAACAACATATGCATTTCCATCATCCATTGTCATATCATCATCCATCAGATCATATTCTCCCGGCTCGAAATCGATCGCGTCAACCTCTCCGCCAGCCATCAATGCAGGTGGGAAGATTGTCTGAGAAGGTGGGGTTAACTTGGAATTATTTGGCTTGAAAGGTATCTCTTGGTGCACCAAGGAACCATCTCCATATTTTCTCCTTGGAAGAGGGAGATGAGTAGTAAGAATATGGTCTGGAATACTGGAACCTCTGGCCATCATGCCCGAAGGTTTTTACTGTGTCTGGACAAAATTGTTGTGGAACTGCTGCCATAAGTTAACGAGTATTTCCATTTGCTCCAGATGATGTTTGAAATGAAAATTGGGAAGGGATAATATAACCCTCTGCAAATCTTGGTCTAATGTGTATCAATGGAAGATCTCCTCAATCCTTTCGTTGATTAATGACAACCTCCATGGTTCGTGTGTAATGAGTTGTTACCACTAAATATTACTAATTGCATATTTAGAAAAAAGTGTAAAGGTGGTGGTGACGACGAAGAGCAATTAAGGATTATAGATTCTGTAAAGGCGCCAACCGGCCGATGCATGAAGGAGATTGCATCATGCCTAAAATTAATACTTGGAAAGGATAACACTCTTCTCTGCAAATCTTGGCTTAATTCGTATTAATGACAAATCTTCTTCGACCTTCTGGACATTAATGAAAATATTAACGGTTCATGCACAATGAGCTACTAGAATTAAAACTTAATAATTTCATATCTAGAAATAAGTGCGAAGGTGGCGGGGATGATGAAGAGAGATTAAGCATTGTACATTTCATCCACCCGCCAACCCATGAAAGAGTTTCCAAGAAATGGCCAAGTATGGAAAGAGGTCGGGCGGGCTTCAAAAATAGGGTCACAAGATATACTCATGAGATGTGAGGGGCCGATGGTCAAATTGTATGTCTCCAAAATTTTGACTGCACAATGTGTAACATGGAATAGGGCACAATGATGGATTTCGACCGTCAATTTGTATATCACAGAATTTTGGGTATTGTTTGCAGCTACGGAACAATGGAAGCACAATGTTGAGCAAGCCTGGCTAGGAACCGACGATGTTAATAGTGGCCAAGTATGCAATGGGTAGGCAGTTGGTTAGACTCATGATATAGAAGCATGATACATACTCAGAAGAGGGAATATTAACAGCCTTGAAAACAGGACCACAAGCTCTATTCAAGAGACATGAGGGCCTGATGGTTAAATTGTATTTATCCCAACTGTTGATTGAAAAATGTGTAACATGGAACATGAGACAATGATGGATTTCGACGGTCAATTTATATATTGTGGAACTTCGGGTTTTGTATATAAAATCACAAGACATTCGAAAAAATGACACACTTAGATAAAGGACCAAGTAACCAGAAAGGGAAAGAAAACAAGAAAAAGGGGAATTTGTTTGCTAATTTGTAGATCGGGGAAGTCTGGGTGTTGTTTGCAGGTGACAGAACAGTGGAAATGCAATGGTGAACCTGCCTATCCAGGAACCCACCTATTCGAGAACCCGTGATCAAAAACATTTTCTCAATATGAAATGGGGAAGCGGTCGCTTGGGCTAGTGATATAAAAGTATCAGTGGAAATCTGAATATGTGAATCCGCCAACTCCCACACCTAGAAATTTTTCGAAAAGAGACTAAGTAACCAGAAAGGGAAAGCAGAGGGAAAAAGGAAAGGGGATGGAAATTTTCGGAAGCGAGAATTGGTGTAAGAAATCTCCATTGATGGTCTTAAAAGTAACTATGAAGTGCATTAAACATGTGAACAAGTTCTTCAATCAAGGAATAGACAAAGTGAGCGATGCTTATAGTTTCCAAGATGTTTTTTTATAAGAGAAGCATCGAAAATCCATAAGAAAATCAATTTTGGGATGTTTAAGTAAATTTATTGTACTGTCAACTTCACCGCAAGTATAACAACGACAAATTTGAATTTTAATGTCCTACCGTTGATATGATAGTTCCATTGAACTTCACATAGTATATATCCTTTTATTTCAAATTATTCCTGGAGATGAATTTTGCTAAGTTTATCTATCAAGGAAAAGTGCTAAAACGAGTCACATACTACATTTGCATCATAAAGCTTATATTAAAAGGCAAAGCATGTCCTATATATTCTTTAAGATCATAGAAAAACTGCCAAGATCTTGAATCTATTATTAATTTTCCAGAACGAAGCATACAACCAAGAACCAAGTAGACACCAAAGGTATCAAAAGTTGAGGCACAAGGAAACACATGAACACAGAAGGCATCAAGCGAGATCCCACAAGGTTTCATAGAGAAGTACACATCGACCTTTGCATCAAACAATTCGATATATAAAAAAAAACACATGGCATTGGTTTTCTCTTACATCTGGTATACATTCCCACGAGAAAATAACCAGGGCCATGGGATATGAACAAAATTTTGCCAAACAAAAGACAACACAAAACCAACGGAGCTTCGCCATTGTACCCTAGCTATAACCAAAACTCAAAATGGGGAACAAAAAACTTGTTGATTTCTATTTTACCATGAAGCAATATCACTATGGACATTTTCTTCTGATAGTGCCATGTTTTATCACTATCGGTTTTAACAATGTCAAATTTCCCATATTATTGGAAATGCCTGATGGTTCTATCCAAAGGGGCAAGCTATTTCGACGGTTCAAAGGATGAGCCTGATTTATTTACAGTTGGAAAATTTGTATGGAGTTTGTCCTCATGCTTCCCATTTCTGGACTGAACAATATTATGTTCTTGTACATCACCAATAATTGCACCTGCCTGTATGGATTCCACTTCTCGAACTCCACAATCTCCATAGTGAGTTCTGAAGATATCAAGCTCATGTTTCAATCCATGTTGAGTCCTTTTTTTTCAATTAGGGTATCGAGAAAATGAAGATACCATACCATAAATGTATAGTTGGAGATCATCTCTTTTTTTATTTGGGCACCCAAAAAAAATGCACAAATCCTACCATGGCTATATAGTTGGAAAATGTTTTTCCAATTTGGGCACCCAAAAAGGTGAAGACACCTCCAACAAAGCCACAACCAGCCACCATTTTTTTTTTCATTTGCACACCCCAACAAATATGCAAAATTCTTACTGGGAGATGCAAAAAACATGAAAATAACAACATCGATTGCATTTGTAGCTAGATTCTCCTTGTTGTTTCAAGTGCACAAAAATAGACAAAATATTTGGAAAGAAAATTTTACAGACATAGATGTAAAGTCCGAAGAAATCGAGTCCGACGAACATTCATTTGGGTGTTGAAGAAAATCACAGACACACATGAGATTTTTTTGTTTCCTGGCAAAGCTTGATATGATTAATTTTTTTTTATTTTTTTTTTCAGCCGATATGCAATATTGCATTGTCCTCATGTAAGGTAAATTTGCTATGTATCAGAAAGTCACGCAACATGTAGACATTGTTTGCCTTTTTTTGTAGGTATGCTTCATATGACAATTCTGCTAACCTAGGAAGAACATCTTGTAACAGAGGTTGTCTAAGTGTACAATGTACAATTGTGTTTCCCACGGTTCAGATGGAAGCATTGAGGCAATGTCTATATATATAAGGTCATTTTTACTACATCACAGAAAATCAATTGTATCATCACTTATGAAAGAAGAAGTAGAAGCATGAGAGTTTCATTTGGCACATACAGTCTCGAAGGGGCTCGAGTACGCATTCGCTGCAACCAAAACACCCTCAACCTAGGCACGTGAGCATAGTAGTTAATATATTGAACAATATAATATACAACTGCAAAACAAAAACAAAAAACAAAAAACTGCAGAAAATTGATGAAGGCAATTTCATTGAGCAAAGTGAGGATGAAATTGTAGATGTATACGCACAACAGTTGTAGAGCTAGTTAGTTTCTTGAGATCTTGTACTATGTATGTTCACAATTTTGTTACAAATGTTGCTTGGGTTGTGCAAAAGATCCTTTCTTTAACATCTCTTTTCTTTGTTATATTTTTGAAGAGCATAAGTGGAAATTTCCCTTTATGAAATTGTTGTTCCATTGAGGAAAACAAATTTGAATAGATGTTGAACAATTGCAGCTGCAACATGTAATAGTGCAATAGTTGTGTAACATAACCGACATACATAGACATGTGAAAGTAAAGGACAAAACTGGATATGGAGAACCATACCATTTCCTTGTCGTTGTCTGACTCTCCATATTTTATATGGAGAATGTGTTGCAAGCCAAGTTTTCTCGTGAGTGTGACAACTACACCAATGGTTCTGATTGGGTAAATGTCATTTCTCTATGCAAGTTGGTTGATAGTTGTGTCTGGTGTTGGAGCCACCTTTTACAAGTTGTTGAAATGTAATTCTTGGAATCAAAAGTTTACGCTGACATGCGAAGTGGCGATAGCCTCTATAGTCCTAAGTCACGGCGAGTCTATCACTTGCATTACCTCGTGCTATCACGCTTTGGGAGTTATAAGTTTCAAGGTTTCCAAACTCTGATATGCATAATCGCGAAACAGTGTTAAATTTTTACCCAGGTTAGTGTCAGGGGTAAGTCACTTTAAACCCTAGTTAAGTACTGTCGGGGTTTCGTGACTCAGCGATGGCTCTCCCAAAAAACTTTACCTTCGTAGCCCTGAGTCACGAAGTCGCGATTTTTATTAATTAAGCATGGGTTAATTAAGAGCTTAAGTCAGATCATGTTTTTTAAACTAAATCACATCATCGCGATTTCGAGTTTCGGGGGCTCAAAGGGTAGGAGTGATTTCTCCTGATACGGCGAACGCCGAAAAAGGGGGATTAAAGACTAAAACAGGCTTAATTAAAGGAACTAAGAAGGATTAATCGATGCATCAATGAAAACTTTAATACACACCGTCTGCGGAGTAATTTTAAATGTTTTTTACGTTGATTCGGCTATGAATCGTCAAACAATTATGGCATTTATTTGGACTAAAATGAGGTGACAGGTAGTAAGATCTCGCTTTTACTGCTAAAATCTTTCTTTAAGAGATTTGACCATTTGGTTCGCAAGGACACCAGGGTTTTAAATGACTAAGATAAGGGGTTTGTTTCATTATTTCAATTTCATTTCTATTTTGCGCACAGAGATTTTTTCATCAGGATAACTTCTGTCTATATTTACAATTCTTACTACAGGTGATCTGCGTACAAAATTCTCTTTCATGGCTCCACAAAAGGCGTTCAAGGCGGATGCCGAAAGTTCAGGTCAGGGCTTCGATGTTGTTTCTGATACTTCACCCCGAAGTATTAATACTTTCAAAACCTGGCCATACATCTCCGACATCCTCCAGTCCAAATCGGTAAATTGTTCAGATGATTCCAATGATAATGAGAAAGATGATTTGGCCACCAGATACAAAATCGTCATGTAGGAAGAAATGCACAAAATAGCGGCAAGTCCATGGCTCCTTCCATATTATGATATGATCAGATGGGCGCTAGACCATGTGGATATCCCAACCAGGACTATTATCAGCAAACATAAGGTGACGGTTGGGACTTTTAGATCAGAACATCTATAGGCGATGTATCACCTGTCACCCACACCAAACTTCGCGCACAATGCCGAGTTTATGGAAGGTTTCAAGGAGAAGGAATGCGAGCAATATGGCAGAAACTTGTCCGACCTGATCAGGGATTGGGTTTCGCACCCCACAAAATTCAGAGCAGATTCTAATGGAATTTATTCAGTCTCCTCCTTAGAGCCACCATTCAGGTACATAGAAATGATGGCCTGTAGGTTGTATGGGAGGGAGGACACCACACACTTTTTCCTCCCATGGGTGCCTCTGATTCATACAGTCGTTGAAGGGATTTCTTTCGACTGGCCCAAACTGTTGTCTGACAGTTTAACTAGTCGAATTACCAAATATCGAGCGCAGAAGGCGAGTGGGAAAGCAACTTCGTTTTTTATGTCTGCCTACATCATGGATGCCATTTGTTTCATGAAACCTTTCCCTCTAATGAGCTGGAGCTGGACTCCATCTAGTACTGAGCCTATCCATGTCTACCACTCAAAAATTTGGGAGGATAAGGCCAAAGAATTCATCTACGATATCTTCAACTGGGTAATGGTGCCACTTCATGTCGCTATTTTTGGCCAACTGCCTCCCAGGATATCAGAAAGCATCGCGACCAGCCTAAGCAGCATGGAAGATTGGTACCTAGAGGCGGAATTTCCATATATTAGGATTTTTGTCACCTTTGTCCCTCCATATGCCCTCCCGCTATTCCTACCAGGTAAGCTATTGTGTCGTGATATTGCTAGACAGTTTGTGCTCAGCGAAATAAGAAAGGAGTTCAAAGGAGTATAAAAAAAGGTATGGTTTCCCTTCCCTATTCGTATCGGTGCATATTCCTTGTTAGATTTTGGCCACGCCAAAGTCGAGGCCACGACTTTGGAAGAAATGAAGCTGGTAGACATTGCGTTTAAGAAGCATGAGCCTAGTAGGATTGTGAGCAATCACCTGGCAAGTTGCGGCCTGAAGAGGTATGAACACGAGGATTCCCCGCATGATGAAATATTCCGGGGCACGAGGTCCTTCACAGAAGTCCTAAGTTGAATTCAAGCCTTGCCGCCTGGAGACATGGCTGAATTTTTGAAATTTCAGGAACACCGACAGAGTTGTCTCCCCCATATTTTACAGGGTGAAGCCCCAGAACTTCTAGTTACAAAGTAGACATGAGACACAAGTGAAAAGGACTTGATTCTTAGTGGGGAGAAGGACCATGGGAAAACCAGAGAGGCTGGAACCTCAGAGCTAGGAGCTAAAGTCCCCCAGAAGTAGGAAGGAAACCCCGAAAAGGGTGCACCAAACGAGTTGGCTATAGAAGTCACCCCAAAACAAACATCTAAGCAATTCGGAAGTCTGATTGTTATCGTCACACCCTTGCAGTTCAAAAAGGAGAATCCTAATGAGGGATGGATTTTCAATGAAGAACTGACGCCTATTTCTATAGAGGAGCTGCCTCCTAATGAATTTTTCTTTGACAAGAAAAGAAAGGTCATGGTAAGGGAAGGATTTTATCAAAGAGATGGTGTAGTAGCTAAGAAATTTAAAATCATGACAGATGGGAAGGTCGTGAAAGAGGAAAAATTTGTAGAGGAGATAGTCGGGACGCTAGGGGCTTATGCTACATCCAATCAATACTCAGTTGGGACTTTGACGGCCCAGTTGAAATGAAAGAACCTCATGATCAGTAAATTGGAATCTAAGGTAGCTACTTCCGAAGTGAATGTCAAGGATGAGGTGAGCAGGAGCCTTGAGGAAGCCCGATCATCTGACCTGCATGAAATCGAGAAGCTCAGGTCCGACCTCGAGCAGGTGCACCAGTTGGCGCAAACTAGCCAAACACAGGTAAGCCAGTAGGGGAAACAAATTATACAGTTGTAGTCGAAATTGGAGGTGGCCGAGAAACAGTTTGTAGAAATAGAAATGTTCAGATCGCAGGCCGCCGAAATCCGACATAAGGTACTTACGGCTCAACAAAACTTGTTGGCAAAGGTTAGAACCATCCAAAACCATTTCCGAATGATAGAGAAGATATTAGAGAACATGGTTTCGAGAGAAAGAGAAGTTGGGGCAGCACGGGTTGTTTTCCAAGACGTTGTTATAGCTACAGCGAGGATAGAGATGATTAGCACCTCAAAATTATCCATCACAGAACAAGCCAGAGGTAATATCTTATTGAAGGTCTAGGAGCAGAACATATCGGAAAGCAGGGGGAGAGGTAACGAAGTAAATTTTTCTCTTTAATAAGTAAAGGTTTGCTAGACCTTGATAAGGAGAGCAGTACTGGGACACTAGGAAAAATCAATATAGCTAAACATTTGTTGGATATCAAAGAAAACATGGAGGAGCAACAAGTGGAGATATCCTAGATCAACCAGGTTGATATGACACAAATGGACAAGTGGCTAGTACAGCCAAATTTACAATTATGCTCCATCATCGCAGAGGACCGACAAGTGGGAAAGAGTTTACCATAGATGACAAAGAATTGTTACACTCTTGAAGCGAGTGACCAAGAAGAGCCTTCCAGGTTGATAGCCCAGTTGGTGGAGAGGTGCATCACTTGCACCGAGTAGGCGAAAGGGCAGGCTTCTAGTGTCAAATAATGATAGATGTCTGTCTGTTCTATTTTTAGAACCCAAAGAGTAAATAAAGGGAGGTGCTCTGCCCACAGGAAGGAGGACAAAGACAAAGAAGTGAAACGCAGAAATTTCCCATTTTGTAACCAAAGACTTCTGGAACGATTGAGATTCTAGCATTTAGAAGTTTGTATAAATATGCATTTTGAAGTGAGAACCAGGGGTTGGACCTTTCTTGGCCGATTGTAATAGATACTTTCTCCCTTTTGAAAATTAATACAAAGAAATCCGAAGATTCCTGATTCCCTGAAGACTGAGTTATGAGTTTTGTTTTCTCTGTTATCTTATATTAAGTTTCATTTCACATATATATTTATGATGAATGCTTAGCTACAATTTAGTGCAACTTCTACTATGGTGACCAAATTTTAGTCATTTAATCGCTTGCATTTTTTCCTCTGTATTGGCTATCAGCAGGTACAAGACCTGTGAAATTTTTAGATCTCTATATTTTATGCTTCGTCAGATTACTTCTTGCCTTTTTCTTCTTTTGTTTACAGGGTGAGATTCTCCCTTGATAGGAGCCTCACATTGTCAACTGCTTAATGTTTTCTCACATTTCATACATGATTTTTTTAAAAGTCAACTCGGTTACGAGAGAAGGCCTTCATTTTGTGTTCTATCTTAATATCACTTTTCGAAAGTTCTCTTTTATACGGTTAAAGAAAAAGTTGAAGTGGTATTTTAAACCTCGAACTTTCTTTTCATTTTTTGTTTCTACAGAAGTCACCCCGAAACAGACATCCAAGCAAATCGGAAGTCCTATTGCTATCGTCACACCCTTGCAGTTCACAAAGGAGAATCCTAATGAGGGATGGATTTTCAATGAAGAAATGATGCCTATTTTTGTAGAGGAGCTGCCTCCTAATGAATTTTTCTTTGACAAGAAAAGAAAGGCCGTGGTAAGGCAAGGATTTTATCAAAGAGAGGGTGCAGTAGCTAAGAAATTTAAAATCATGACAGATGGGAAGGCCACGAAAGAGGAAAAATTTGCAGAGGAGATAGCCAGGATGCTAGGGGCTTATGCTACAACCAATCAATACTCAGTTGGGACTTTGACGGCCCAGTTGAAACGAAAGAACCTCCTGATTAGTAAATTGGAATCTAAGGTAGCTACTGTCGAAGAGAATGTCAAGGACAAGGTGAGAAAGAGCCTTGAGGAAGCCCGATCAGCCGACCTGCATGAAATCGAGAAGCTCAGGTCCGACCTCCAGCAGGTGCGCCAGTCGGCGCAAACTAGCCAAACACAAGTAAGCCAGCAGGGGAAACAAATTATAGAGTTGCAGTCGAAATTGGAGGTGGCCGAGAAACAGTTTGTAGACATAGAAATGTTCAGATCGCAGGCTACCAAAATCTGACATAAGGTACTTACGGCTCAACAAAACTTGCTGGCAAAGGTTAGAACCATCCAAAACCATTTCCAAACGACAGAGCAGATATTAGAGAACATTGTTTTGAGAGAAAGAGAAGTCGGGGCAACATGGGTTTCTTTCCAAGACATTGTTATAGCTACAGCGAGGATAGAGATGGTTAGCACCTCAAAATTATCCATCGCAAAACAAACTAGAGGTAATATCCTACTGAAGGTCTGGGAGAAAAACATATCGGAAAGCAGGGGGGGAGGTAACGAAGTAAAACATTCTCTTTAATAAGTAAAGGTTTGCTAGACCTTGATAAGGAGAGTAGTACTAGGACACTAGGAAAAATCAATATAGCTAAACATTTGTTGGATATCAAAGAAAACATGGAGGAGTAGCAAGTGGAGATATCCTAGATCAACCAGGTTGATATGACCCAAATGGATAAGTGGCTAGTACAACCAAATTTACAATTATGCTCCATCATCGCAGAGGACCGACAAGTGGGACAGAGTTTACCACAACTGACGAAGAATTGTTACACTCTTGAAGCGAGTGACCAAGAAGAGCCTTCCAGGTTGATAGCCCAGTTGGTGGAGAGGTGCATCACTTGCACCGAGCAGGCGAAAGGGCAAGCTTCTGGTGTCAAATAATGATAGATGTCTGTCTGTTCTATTTTTAGAACCCAAAGAGTAAAGAAAGGGAGGTGCTCTGCCCGCAGGAAGGAGAACAAAGACAAAAAAGTGAAACGCATAAATTTTCCATTTTGTAACCGAAAACTTCTGGAATGATTGAGATTCTAGCATTTAGAAGTTTGTATAAATATGCATTTTGAAGTGAGAACTAGGGGCTGGACCTTTCTTGGCCGATTGTAATAGAGACTTTCTTCCTTTTGAAAATTAATACAAAGAAATCCGAAGATTCCTGATTCCCTGAAGACTGAGTTATGAGTTTTGTTTTCTTTGTTATCTTATATTAAGTTTCATTTCACATATATATTTCTGATGAATGCTTAGCTACAATTTAGTGCAACTTCTACTGTGGTGACCAACTTTTAGTCATCTAATCGCTTGCATTTTTTCCTTTGTATTGGCTATCAGCAGGTACAAGACTTGTGAACTTTTTAGATATCTATATTTTATTCTTCGTCATATTACTTCTTTCCTTTTTCTTCTTCTGTTTATAGGGTGAGATTCTCCCTTGATAGGAGCCTCACATTGTCGAATGCTTAATGTTTTCTCACATTTCATACATGATTTTTTTTAAAGTCAACTCAGTTATGGGAGAAAGCCTTCGTTTTGTGTTCTATCTTAATATCATTTTTCGAAAGTTCTCTTTTACACGGTTAAAGAAAAAGTTGAAGTGGTATTTTAAACCTCGAACTTTCTTTTCATTTTCTGTTTCTCCATGATTGTGCCCTTTGCAAGACAACCCAACATTGAACCCAGCCTATCGGATCAAACCAACATCGCTTTGAACCTATTCGACACCATACTTAAAACGACCATCACCCGGGTCAAACTTGAATGTTCATGGGCCGCAATTGAACGAGATATAAGCATCTAGGAACGTTTGGAAGCAAGATAGAGACAACTTAGAAATCAGCCTTAGCTTCCCTTTTCTCGAAGGTTGATTTTCTCCCTTTTTATCTTTTTACTCGCTTTCGGATGCCTAGACCCTGTACTTTTTAGCCTTAAGTACAGACTCTGGAACAACATCCAGAATGAAACGATATTCTGAACAAATAGCTGGAATTTTTTCCACAATACTTGTTTTGTTGAGCAATATAATCCTATCACAATCACCAGGGTCATATACTGTTTTGGGAAATATATCAAAATTTGTAATGGATATCCCATTACTGGGCAATATCTTTTCTGCATGTTTATGAACAAGTTGTGTGGGAATAGTCAGTGTGACTGTCAATAGGGCCTCGTTGTATGTCATGTCAGCACACATAATGGATCTAGTTTTGTTTGACTTATCCAAGTAGGTTCTATAGATGACCATTATGTCCCTGACTAACACTTGTCCAATTCAATGGTTGTTCAAGCCCTCTATTGATAGTATTTTGGGTGTTACAAGTTTAGACCTGGTGACATTTTTTGAACAGGAAAAGTAATGTGAATGGTAGTCTGCATTATTTTTTTTGTTTTCTTTTTTCCTGGCATAAATGTACAAGTAGAAACACAACTTGCATGAAGTATGGAGCTAGATTTTTGCAACCAGACCTCTTAGTCTGTGGAACTTGTGCTATGTTTGGTGTCTTTCTTGTGCTTGTTGATACTTCTTGTGAACTGCAAAGTATGTGTTGCAGATGACATCAATATATTCACCATAGCATAGATGAATAAATAGTTGATGATATTTGTTTGGTAAACATATGAGGAACATAATGTATGCATCTTTACCTTTGGCCTTGTCGGTCTATTGATGTTTGCGATGATTGACTACTAATGGCCATGTCACTAGTCCAAAATTTTATGATGCAAGCATGTGTAGATGAACATCATAAGGACTAAATAAGCATATGCATTATATATTGTCCATAATTGTTCTAAATGTCACATACAGGGTCAAAGGAGATGGAATACAAAATAGGGTGTCAAGGGATACTCAGGAAACATGAGGACCTGACATCCATATTGTATGCCTTAGACTTTTTGACTGCAAAAATGTGTAACAACAAATAGGGTGTGATGGGGGTGGTACGATGGCCAATTTGTATATCGTGGCACCTCTGAAGCTAGAGGCACAATCTTGAACACTCTAGCCTAGGAACCCGCGATCAAACAATTGGCTAAGTATGGAATGAGGTAGAAGCATGACTATAAATGTGAACCTGTGAGTCCGCCAACCCGCGCACCTAGACATTTTTGGAAAGACGAATAAGAAAATCAACTAGAAAACAAAAGTAGACGAGAAAAGGTAATATAGAAGAGGGGGAAAAAAGGGAAAATAGAAAATGGAAAAATTAGAAATGGGGAGGGAAATGTTTGGAAGCAAGAAGTCTCAGCAAAGGCCCATTGTTTCCAAATCATCATTTTCTAGTCCAATATTATATGCCCCCACCCATTTTGTATGTTTGATTTACTAGCACAGTTGGTATACCTTTTTGGAGATTGTACCACAGCCCCCTCTACTGTGGCATATAAGAATTCATCTTCCTATCCAACCAATCTGTTTCTTTCAATGTAGCAACGTCGAAAATACAGTGGACATGAATGTATGTTATTATGCAGAAAGACATGTAAAAGAAAGAAATACAGTTCTATTTATTTCAATGCAGCAGCAAAGAGAATACAATTCACATGAGAATAAGTTACTATGTAGAATGATATGTAGTATATACATACAGTAACAAAAAGGTGAAAAGAAGTAGAAAAAGTAGAACAAATACACAGACAATAAATGAAATACTAAACAATGGAATATGAAATAAGAGTAGAGGTATGCACCTTTGTAACTCCTCCCCTACATTCATGGAAAAGAGTCCATCGTCCTCTCAAGCCACTCTATTTGTTTAAATGTAGCAATGCAGGAAAAATACAATGGACATGAAGGAAGTTAGTATGCAGGAAGACATGTAAAACAAAATAAGCAGAGTTTGAATTTTTTCAATGTAGCAGCACAGGAAATACAAAGGAAATGAAGATAAGTTATTATGTAGGAAGGTACGCAATATCTACATACAATAAATTAGGTGAACACATGCACAGACAATAAATGAAATACAAAACAACATAATACGAAATAACAATACAAGCATGTACCTTTGTATCTTCTCTTCAACCGCTGCAGTTAAGACTCCTTCGTTTTCTCCAGCTATTATGTTTGTTTGAATGTGGGAATGCACAAAACACAATGAACATGAATGGAAGTTGGTATGCAGCAGAGAACAATTAATATGCACATACACCAAATGAGAATCAACGAATAGAATAAAAGAAAGTTAGAAACATGAACCTTTGCTTTTCTCGATCCATGGTTGTAATTAGATAAAGTTTTTTCCTGCCCAAAATATATTACAAGCCACAAAATATTAAGAAATTGCATGGCCATAGCTAAATGATTTTTGTTTTTTGTGGAAAAGTATCCAGATATGCTTCGAGACATGGAAATATAATTTTGCAGTATCTTTGGTGTACATACCATATTTCAAGTACAAGACAAATTGTATCGTGGTCACGCCAGTCTGTGTAGAGGATAAAGAGGTTTTATTGTGATATGGGCACATTTCACCATATATGGTTAAAAAGTGTGTTTTGCACATGCTTTGTCTTAAAAAAAAGACAGCGGACATTGTAATTGCACATGTAGTTGTCCAATCATTTCTTATGCCACTATTTTGTATCATGTCAACACTTAAGTATCATAGAATGATAATGGTTTTGCCCAAATGTAAATGGTGTGATGCATTTCAAAACACATTGATTGTGCTAGCAATGTTGCATGCCAAACAACATAGAAACTGAATACTACAATTTGCAATCCACGAAACACCACTCTTGGTAGAACCATCTCAGTATCCTTCTCTTCTACAAGAACATTTTAAAAATACATGTAGGTATGGTCCAGAACCAAGAAGAAGAATTGGAGAAAAATTTAACAACGGGACAGGTGGGCACAAAACATGCAATAGATCTTGACTTCGCTAGACATGACAAACAACAAAATCCCAGGTCCACTCGCGGGTGTAGGACATGATCACCGCAAAGTGCAAAAAAAAAAACCAGCTCCAACTGTCGGCGCAGGACCCCAACCCTGCAAAGACGAAGTAAACAAAAGAAAACAACAAACAACAAACCAGCGAGCAAGCACGAATAGGCCCAACTGCAGCCCCAGGGCCTCAAAATTGTAAACTTGAGCGAAACAACAACAAGCAGCAACCAACGAACCAATGAACCAGTGAACAAGAAACAACCACTGAACTAGTAAACAACATATGTATCTCCAACGATTACCAAATTGCAGCCCAAGAACAGAAGGAACCATAAACATATGACGAGCATGCCAGTAGAAATAATCAAACACTCTTATTTGCAAACTGGAAACAGTGAACAACAAAGAACGAATAGAAAATGAAATTATGGTATCGAAACTTACTCTGAAATGATGAACGACAGAAGCACAGGTCGAATTGCGGGTGCAACACCTGAACCCCACAAAGTAAAAAAAACAGATCCAACTGCGAATGCAGGACCCCAACCCTGCAAATATGAAGTAAACAAAAGCAAGCAACAAGCACCAACATGTCCAACCGTAGGCTCAGGTACCCAACCTTGCAAATTTTAACCAAACAACATCAACTAGTGGTGGACAACAATATTGTCCAAATTCACTGCAACATTGTATGGAAAAATTTGAGGAAAAATGTACTACGAGAAGCCTATCTAGGTAAACATTTAAGGTTGTCATGTTGTCCAAGGGCCTCGCGGTATGCAAACATTTAAGCAGTCAGGCCTGTTTCGAGACTGCACGCTATGTAAACATTTAAGCTGTCAAGCCTATTCAAACACCTCAAAAAAAGTGTCAATGCTCTAAACCTTCGGTATGTAAACATTTCAATACAAATACAAACGACTAATAATAATAATCAATAAAAAAAAATTAGTAACAATAGTTCAAACAATCGAGGCTATGTAAAAAAAAATCATTCAAAGAACAAACTAATATGAAGTCAACTAATAAAAAACTGACTCTCTATTTTCAAAACTTTGGATATCCAAACATTTCAAGAAAAAAGTAAAAATTCAGAAACACTATAAATGATCAAAAGCTTTGGATAAGCTAACATATAAAATATTGGGAATAGCGAAGCCGACAATAAGACCTCCAATTTATTATTCAATCAGATCATGACATAAATGGTATTTTTTTTAATATAAAAATCAATGTTTTTAGTTCCCTAGTTCCAACAATAGATATTATGCAAATATTTTTAGTCAAAGGACAAACTAATAAGAAGTCAACGAATTATCGATCACTATAGTCCCTCTATGCCTTCGGCAGGGACTAAGAAGAAGAATGCAATACTTTTAATACTAGGTTGAAATTAAATACAGACTAGACTAGATAAATAACTAAGAGGGATGCAAAATTTTTAATACTAAGTGGAAATTTTGTATGTTTGTGAGTGACATGTTTTGAAATTTTTTACTAACTAACCTCTTGCTTGTGCAATATATATAAAGATTATACCCTAGTTTTGTAAAAAAAAAACTCAATTTTCAACTTTTATTTTATGGAATTTGTCGATGTCTCTCTTTGTCAAGATATGTATTTATCATTAAGTTTTTCAATATTTTATCATTTCCTATGTTAGTAGGACTGTTTTATTCTAAGGAAGAGTGCACATATAGTCTATCTAATAATTACCAATCGTAGTAAATAGTAAATATACTTCAATGCACACAATAAATAAGCATGCATGTAATCTAATAAATAATATACATCAATGATGTAGATGGGGTTCATAATATGTTTTTTTATAGTGTAGAGTCAATGAGGGGACATTTAATCAACTATTGACCAATATGTCACTCACCTGTTTGAACATGTCTAATAACACTCATTCACTATATTTCTAACTCATATACATTTTGTATTAATACAATGACATATATTCTAGTTGAGTACTCTATCAAAATCAAATCGCCTAGGGTTGTAAAAAAATAGATTGGCTACTATACATTTATTGACATTATAAAATAATGTAGATATTATTTATACAATAATCAATTAATTATAGTTAATCATGGTTAATCATGCCTTTTTGTCAACAATCTTTTTTATAGTCAATTGTGGTTAACAAACTATGGTTTATTTTGGTTGATTATAGGTTTTAAAGTTTTTTCTAGTTTTAGTTAATATTGATCTCTTGATATTTAACCATGGTCAATCAACATAGTTAATCGTGATTTTTAAGGTTTTTTTCAATTAGTTTTTAATTCTATTATGGTTAACTAGTTTATGTCCATCCATTATTTTCAAGGTTTTGGAAAATATTTTTTTAGTCAACTATCATCAACCAACTATAGTTGACCTTAGTCGATCATGATTTTTGAAGTTTTTTTTCCCAATTTTGAAAATATTGTTTTTAATAGTCAATCATGGTTAATAAACTATGTTAACCTTAATTAAGCATAGTTTTTAGTGGTTTTTCTTTATTTTTGTTAGGTGTTGTTTTTTATATTGCCAACAGACTTTGATTGAACATTGTTTTTAATGTTTTCTCCACAAATTTTAATAGTCAATCATGGTCAACCATTTCTATGGTTGACCATGGTTTTCAAGGTTTTGTCAATTATTTTTCCCCATTATCAACCATGGTCAACTAACTATGCTTAACCTTGGTTGATCATTGTTGACTATGGTCTTCACTTTTTTTCCCAATTTAGGTCCACTATTATATTTTATATAAAACCATGGTTAACCAACCATAGTTGGCCATTATTGGCCATGGTTTTCTAGGCCTTGTTAGCTATATTTTAATAGTCAACCATAGTTAAACAACTATAGTTGATCATAGATTTGAAGAGGTTTGTTTCAAGTTTTTTTTTGGTTGCAACAGGTATTTTTGTTGGTTTTTATAGGGTTTATGGATTTTTTATTTATTTTTTAGGTTTACAGATTTTTTATTTGTCTTTTGGGTTTCAGGATTTTAGATTCAAGGTTTCGTCATTTATGGATTTGATGAGAAATATTCAACATCATTTATTCGTATCATTTAAATTTTAAAGGATGTTTTCTAGGAAAACATATGGATAATTAAAGACAAAAATCGATATCAAATAGGAAAAGTACATGCATGTAATATCCTTACCCAACATAAATTGGCTAGGTTTTATTTTTTATATAATCAAATCAAGTGAATCAACCATTTTTATGTAGTCAAGTGTTCAAACAATGAAATAATACAATACACAATGTAACATCTTGTACTTGTAATCCTTCAACTTGCTTACAACCAACTTGTGATCCAAACTAATGCTCCACATTCCATTTCCAATAAGGGAGGAATTACACCAAAGGGTAAAATTTCCACCTAGCTATCACAACATCTGAACTAGGTGATGCTCCTTGACAATAGCTCAAGACAAGGATAATGTAGGATAAAACTCTAAGTACTCAATAAGATCACTCACTCTAACTGATAGATCAATCAACGATCAAAATCCAACTGATCAACTATAGTGTGGTGGAGATGCCTCTTGAGTTATAGTCCTCCCATACCTCTCAAGGTTATGGTGTGCAAGAAAACTCACTCTAGCTCCTAATGTACCCTCGATTGGTTAGGGACACCCCCACTTATTGAGTTCCTTTATTAGGACTATATTGTTCCACTCTAGCTCTTGATGTATCATTGTTTGGTCAAGTGCACCTCTAGTTGTGGAGTCCCAAGGGCCCAAATATCAATTATAAATCTCAAACAAAGGGAAATGTGCTCCTATTTAGTCAATTACACCCCTAGCCTCATTTACTAACTCATATTATGTTGGAGAAATTATCATATAGCTCTCATCAATTTAAAATCCAATTTTTTTGTTTTTCAAGGAAGGAATTCACAATAATCCACAAAACATGTATCCCCCTCACCCAAGGAAATCATCTCTTTTTATAATCTCTCACAAAGTGATAACTCCATCCCAATAATGTCTCTCAACATTCCCATTACCCTTACTTGAATACACCTAGAGTGAAGCTAGGCTTAGGAGCAACATCACAAATGTCAAAAAATGAATAAAAGGTGAAATAAAACTCATCCCTCTTTGAATTTTTACCCTAGATAAACTTAGGGGGTAATTTCAAGTCAATTTCCCCCTTCCTAGGCTTAATAGACACTAAGACTACGCTGTCCATCCTCATTGCGCAAGATTCTCTTCCCTTGGGAACGATTTTCATAGTTTAATTAACATGCATTTAGGATACTCCCATTATTTGAACTAGGTTAGTGTGGGTCCCAAGAAATATACTGTGCACAAGGTTAGATTTCCAAAGAAAATCATAATATTTATCAAACATGAACCACACGTATTCCAATTTTCCAATCATTATCAAGGTATAAAACTTAATGCATTATCAAGGAAACAATGAATCTATAACATCATAATGTTAATCATAACCTTACATATAAGGTCTTAAAATAGACTATCAACAAAAGAACATCGAGCATTAGTATGAGGTGTTATAATACTTCCGCTCTGAAAAAGGTTATGACCTTGGAGCTAGGTCATCTTATTGAATTCAAATACATTTCTGAAAATCATAACTACTAAATGAATTCCACAATCATTACCCACCAATCACTATTATGTTGGAATATTCAACAATACTGAGAGGGGGGGTGAATCAGTATTGGACATATTTTAACACTTTTTCTCTTTACCACAATATTTATCAATATGTAAATTTACCAATTTTTGTGGTTAATGATAGATAAAAAATCACGCAATCCACAATACATAAAGATTTAATGTGGAAACCCACATGGTAGAAAACCACAAAACTTTATTTATAAAATCTTGTAGGCACCAACCTACTATTACAATGCTTGCAAGCACCAACCTATAGGAGACACCAATATCCTCTGAGAACCACATTTGAAATAATGTTTACAGGCACCAACCTCCAAGAGACACCAATTCCCTTGACTAAGCACCAACTCAAAAATAATGTTTGTAGGCACCAACGTACTAGAGACACAAATCCCCTTGGTTGAGAACCAACTCAACAACAATGTTTACAGACACCAACCTTCACGAGACACCAATCCCCTTTGTTGTGTTCCAACTCAGCAATTCCTGTAGATACCAACTTTACTAGAAACATCAATCTCCTGAAGTTGTCAACCATACCAGATTATCTCTTTGTTTCAACCCTTCACAAGCTTGTTGTTCTATCTCTGTTGTCATAGTTCACAATCTACATAGTTTTAAAAGTTCCTTTATCCTTGCACCTCCCATCCACCCTTAGACAATTAAATTACATTCCTTTTTTTCTCTGTCATCCTCAAAACTTAGAGCCTCAGAGCATCTCTTCACACGATCCAGACTTACTCATGCTTCCCACTTTTGATTCTTCCTCCTTGGGTTCTGTAAACTCAGAAATCCTCACTCTCCCATCCTTTCATAATTCTTGGATGCCATTAATCTAGATATGAGAATCATTATTTATAACACTCATGCACTCGATTATTTTTCCACATACAAATATTGCTCAACAGGTCCGCTCTAACTCCCTTTACTTCTTCCTCAAAATCAGGCTTAAAACAAAATCCTTTAAAACTGGCTCAAGCAACTATGTGAAAATTGATCTTGCTTCCCTTTTGTTGTTTGTGATATTGTTCACTAGTCCTCATCACTCAAGCATAACTGGATATGGTCCTGATTTGATCTCGTTCATCAATTGGTCATAGCCCCTCAAAACGCATAACATAAGCCCGTTTTGATGAATGGTGATCTTGATGATTGAGAATGTTATCTAAGATTTTCATTCTCTTCTTGAATTTCAAGATTCTATTTAGATGATCAGTTTTTTTCTCTATTTCCTTTCTTAAGGAATCATATCAAGAGGAGTTAGAGAGATGAGAGATAACCATCATGTAGGTTGAAGGAGTGATGCAATTAGAGCCATTGGTTTCAGACTCTGAATATTGTTGGATTCGTCGGAGTACAGGGCATCGGAGTGAACAAGTGTGGGGTTGTAATGAGACTTTGATGGAGGTAACTATGAATTAAGAAGAACCATTGATCTATCAAAGGGATAGAGAACTGAGAATCGTGGCTATTGGTGGCACATGTAAGTCGTCGGAGTGATAACATGTAAGGTGGATGTTGATCTATCAAAGAGTGATGAGTTCTGAGTTTGCAAAACTGAAAGAGGAGGAATATGTAAGTGAGAAGTGTGAGGAAGTGTGGATCGTGTGAAAATATTCTCTAAGGATATGAGGTATGAGTATGGCATAGAATGAAAGGAATATAATGTAATTTTTCAAGGGTGGATGGGAGGTGCAAGAACAAAGGAACTTTTGAAACTATGTAGAGTGTGAATTGTCACAACAAAGACAAAACAATAAACTTGTGAAGGGTTGAAGGAAAGAGATAATTTGTTATTGTTGACATATTGAGGAGATTGATGTTTCCAGTAAAGTTGGTATCTACAGGGAATGCTCGATTGGAACGCAACAAAGAGGATTGGTGTGTCCTGTAGGTTGGTGTCTGCAAACATTGTTGTTGAGTTGGTTCTCATCCAAGGGGATTGGTGTCTCCTGTAGTTTGGTTCTTGCAAACATTATTTTTCAGTTGGTGCTCATTCAAGGGGATTGGTGTTTCCTGCAGGTTGGTGCCTATAAACATTATTTCTAATTTGGTGTTGTTATGGTAAAGTCCCCCCTACGAACAGGTGAAACACTCCTTGGATCAAGACCCCTCTTGTTCTAGGACAGAATAAAACAAATTGTGAACTACTTTCCTCTTATAAATATTTCAACAATTAGAATGAGAAGGAAAATATGGATGACTTACCTTTTTACGATGGTTTTCCTTGCTACTCCAACCTTTGACCTTGATGTCCAAGCTCCTAGGCGCAAGAAAAAACCTGCAAAGAACAAAGAGAAACCTCCTTCTTCCACACTATATTGTTAAGTGAAAATAGATCTATCTATGATGGATTTACAACAATAGATGTGCATACACTAAAATGCATAGACATAAGAGGAATAGGCCAATTTATATGTATTAATGGAAAGCCAACAAAATGAAATCACTTACAATCTCAAGTTTGGCGTTGCAACATCTTCTCCAAGCTCTCCTATCCATCCCCTTGGATCTCACACAATCATAGGTATGATGCTCTTAATTCTCCTCCTTCTCTTGAATGTATCAAGATCTTAAGTATGATACTTTGAGATTATCTCTTCCCTTTTCACCCCAAGAATGGCCTCCATTTTATAGGAATTGGAGGCACAACCACCATAGGGTATTTTGGGAATATGGTTGAGGATTTAGCTCTTGAGGTTGGGATTTGGTGCCTAAGATGGAGCAAAGAGATATGGCTCGAATCCTCTACCCAAAACCAGCTCAATAGTGTCACTCCCATATAATTGAGAAAGGAGTGATAATTATGGTTAATCACTCCCTTTATATGGGTAGGGTAGTGATGATACTCTAAAAGGGTCAATAATGTAAGGTAAAAGGTAGCATTTTGACCTCCAAATGATGTATTTCTCATAAATCATGTTAGGGAGCATGACAAGTACTCCCACATGATGATAAAGTTGTGACATTTAAGTGCAACACTTAGTAGAATGTGATATATAAGTGTGAAACTTAGTAGAGCGACAAATCCACACTTGGTAGAATGTGATACATAAGTGTGACACTTAGTAGAATGCCATACATAAGCACGACACTTATTAGTGTGGGAATTTGGTTTGTCACATGTTGATCCAGACTATTTTCGAAACAAAATGAGAGCGCAGATATATACAACAGAAATGTATCAGATATGCAACCATAAACACAGAGATACAGTAATAAACATTTTTCTATTAATGAGCGAAAATGTACAAAGACTATAAAAATACAAAGTGAAAGACTCGCTAGAATGGTGGCAGCTTATCTATGAGAAGAGATGTTTCCTCTACTCGCATTCACAAGAAGATGATCTTACAATGAGGCTCCAAAGGCCTTTTTATCATAAATAAAATCCAAAACCCTAACCCCAGAAGATGAAAATCCAACAATTTTGTGGACCCCGTTTTGGGTAGTTTGGTGTATCAACTTCCTGGGGGCGTAACTTTGGCATATGATCTCCATTTGGGGCGCACGATATCTCATTGGAAAGGTATCATCGAGGAGATTCATTTTGGAGGCTCAATTAGATCCTTTGAATATCATTGAGAATCTCAATCCTTAAAAACCTTCATTTAGGCCCTCAAAATGGCCCCGAAAGTTAAAATCTACTAAAAATAGTAAATTACCAAAATTGCCAGAAAACTATTTTGAACCAGTTGGAAAAGGTGGGTGGCCACCGATATCCACCTAGATCATAAGTTCTCATAGGAAATTGGTGTCTCTCGCATGTTGGTGCTTGCAAGCATTGTAATAATAGGTTGGTACCTACAAGATTCTATAAAGAAATTTGTGTGGTTTTCTACCATTTGGGTTTCCACATTAAATATGTGTGTATTGTGTATTGCATGGTTGTTTATCTATCATTAAATGCAACAATTTGTAAAATTACATATTGATAAATATTGTAAAGAAATATTGTGTTAAAGAGAAAAAGTGTTAAAATCTATCCAATATTGATTCACCCCCTCTCTCAGCATTGTTGAATATTCCAACATATTCAACAAGGAAACACATTATCACCTCAACAAAAGTAAAGCACCAATTAATCCACTCCATCATTAAACCATTTCTACATCATTTCTTTAATTATAACATTCAATACTAATATTCAAGCATCAAAAAACAAGTGCCAATAAAATAGTAACAAAAACAATCACAATATTTTCAAACATAAGGGTTGATCTTCCATAGAAAATGTTACGATATAGTAATGCAACAATAATCATCTTTTTCATTCAAGTTACACCACAAAATATCTTTCAACTATTCAATGAAATTCATAAACATAGTCCTAAACAATTCCATACATAATACAATGTAAAATATTGTCACTCATTAATTTGTAATCAAGACATTCGTTGACACTATGACACCATTTTTAACCTTCATATAAATTTTCGTTATCAATCATAAGATAAGATAATATCAAAATTCAACTAGCATTCATGCCAACCATTTCAAAAGTCAATATCATCAAATATCATCGATATATTCAGTACCATTAATATCATCATTGTTATCAAGTAAACATGATCAAAACCATTAATATCATCAACTTCAACAAATCATCATCAAAACATCATTATCATCAAGTCATTTTCAAACCATCATCATCATCATCATATAATCATCAAATCATTATAATTGAAATCATTAATATCATAAACATCATCAAATTATCATCAAATCATCATTATTATCAAATCAATATCATCAAAACAATTCCATCAACATCATCAAATTATCATCGAAGCATCATCAAATCAAATCAACTCATCAATATCATCAACATCATTAACATTATCAATATCATCAAAACAATCAACATCATCAAATAATCAACATTACCAAATCAATATCATTAAATGAGTTCCATCAAAATCATCAATATGATCAATACAAACATCATCAAATCATCATAAATATCATCAACATCATTAAATTGTCATCTAATCATCATCAAATCAACATCATCATTAGCATCAAATCAATTTCACAATTATCATCAACATCATTAGCATTATTAATATCATCAAATGATAAAATCAACACCACCATTACCATCAAATCAAATCAATGTCATCGAAATAATCAAATAGTCATTATTATCAAACCAATATCATCAAATTAGTTCCATAAAAATCATCAACATCTTTAAATCACCATCAAATCATCACCAAATAAACATCATCATTAGTGTAAAGTCAAATCAAATAAATTCAATCATATTCATTAATATCATCAACATCATTAACATTATCAATACTATCAAATCATCATTTGTTGAAAGAGTGGTTGTCATTGATGTAAACCCTTGAATAAGCCCCAACGGTGTGATTATGGGACCCAAAGTTGGATGAGGAATATGGTCACAAAGCATGGTGTAAATGTAGGTAACTCACTCATGGATGGATAATCCGTGACATGATGTTTATGGTGATAGGTGGTACACCACGCAGTTCCTCATAGTTGAGGATTTATGGTCTTGTGAAGTTAGAAGCCCCAAAGAATGGTCAAGAAGCCCCTAGTTGGTTACAAGTATTTAATGAAATGGTAAAGTGGTTGTAACAAGAAAGTCTATAAGTACCTAATTTTAAGGAGAGAGGTTACTTAGAAAAAGTATAAATACACCTCAAGGAGTCATTCACAAGTACATTCACTCACTTACTCTATTGAACATATTCTAGTGAACTAGTGATCTATTTGTCAATTTAGCGATGAAGAAATTTGAGGTAGCGACAAGAAAGGAGTGCAAGAGTTTCTAGGTTGTAGAGGAAAGAGAAATTTGTTGATGAAACCCTATTTTGGTAGGCCCCCATGAGTTAGAACACTGGTGTCCCGCGAGGCACCCCCGCAGGTTGCTTAGGGATCGTCACGCGAGGCCCCATGTGACAAGATGTCTTAGTCTTGTGAGGACAAGACAAGTTTGGGGGAAATGCTAGTACCATGTCCCTGAAGATAGAAGATAACCTATAGGTCATCATTTTAGTGTTTTAGGTCAGCTACAGAAGTACCGGTATGTTTGTGTACTTGTTGTGAAGGATATGATTGATTATGATGTGGTGAATACTTGAGGAATACTTGGCATATTGATGAGGGTTTGACACATGATTGAGATACACATATGATACATGATTGAGTAAGGTATTCTGGTATATCTGGTTCAACATATGGCATGGTTTTTTTGGTTCATATCTTGATTTATAAATTTGATGTATTGTGGTATATGGATGAGGCATATGTTTGGGTTATTTGAGGCACTTCATTGATGATATGGTACATATATATGAATGATTGATATGTTATATGGTATTGGTTCTATATGTGATTGTTGTTCTAGTACATGATATATACACTTGACATATCTTGTTGTACATAATTGATGCATTGTTAGTACACAGTTGATGCATGGTATGGCACAAGTTTTGGTATAGAAGGTTGATAGTACAATGACAGTGACAAGTAAGATACAATGACAGAGGAAGTGATAGTGACAGAGGCAATGATAGTGGCAGTGGAAGTGACAGAGACAGTGACAATGACAATGACAGAGATAGTGACAGTGAAAGAGGAAGTGGTAGTGCCAGTGGTAGTGACAGTTGGTCTACATTTATATTTTAGATTGGAAAGATAGGGCAATGAAAGGGGGTCATATCCTCCTTCCGATTGGTGTTGTAGAACACAAGGAGTTGGAGATTCCTTCAAGTTGGAGCCTGAGAATCAGGGGATTGTAGCCTCCTTCAGGTTAGAGCTTGAGAATCAGGGGATTGTAGCCTCCTTCGGGTTAGAGATAGAGAATTTAGGGAGTTGTAGATTCCTTCATGTTGGATCCTCTAAATAGGGGGTCGTAGCCTCCTTCCAGTTGTAGATGGAGAATCAATAATTTGATGATTTCAATGAATGTAATCTTTGACATATAAGAAATCATTACATGGTTTTCTCCCATTTGGGTTTCCACGTAAATTCTGGTGTATTGTGTATTTGATGTGATGGGATGCCTCTTATGTTTATGTGCTCATTTATTAAATATTGTCGATTGATACATTAATGATATATTGTTGATTAAAATGAATTTAATATGATGTGGTTAAAAGTAATAAAATTTCTCATATTGATTCAGCCCCCCTCTCAATATTCCAACAATTGGAATCAGAACGAGTCCTTCAAGAAGCAGTCTAACCAATGGAAGGAGATAATGGAATACAGTAATATTGGAGCACTAGTATTTGATGGTCATAATTATGATTTCTCGAGTATAATAATGAAGACCTTCTTACATGCACAAGGATTTGATGTCTGGCAAGCAGTAGAAAAAATTTCCTCACATCCATTATAGTTAAACTAAATATTTATGATCACATAAAATAAAAGAAGATGGTTTGCATGCATAAGAGAACTTTAAAAGAGTAAAAACATGGGGATATTAAATAAAGATAATGATATATCAATCTCAAATACTTTATACTCAAAACTTAGAGTTACAAAGTACAGTCAAAACTGATCCCGAAATAGTTCTCTTGGGATTTTTGAAAAATACATAGTCTGTTACAAAGCCTTGAAATTTAAATGTGTTTTTCCTTAGGAATAGTATTGGAGCTCCCCCTAACCATAAAGAAAAACCAAACAAGAAGTAATTTGTATAAGGAGGATGGTGGGTGATGACAGAGTAGAAAGACTTGGAAAGAAGACAGAGAGAAGTTATAATATTTCGGTTAAACCTTTTTAGTCAAAGAAGCATAGTAACTGGATGAAAAACTGATAAAGAAAGCAAGATATGATCAGCATGAACTTACTATGATGGTATCTCTCTCTTTTAATTCCTTTTTGTTGTCATTTTATTGTCTTCATTGACAGCTAAATGAACCGTCTCAACTGTTTCTTTCCCGTCTTTGGTTAATTTGTCAATTGTCTTTTTGAACCAATCTTCAATATAGTTTTTCATTGGTGCGACATTTATTTCATGCCTAATTTTAATGTTGAATAATTCACCTTCCAAGTCTCTTAAGTCAAGAGAAATACCATGTACTTCTTCCTCAATATCTTGATTTTTCACGAAATAATCAACTAGCAATTTGTCTATTTCATCTTCATTATATTCAAGTATGCCATAAAAAATTTCAGCTCATAACCCCTTAAATATCCCAACTTGTTCGTCAAATTGTTGCTTTGCTAGAAACATTGAATTGAGAATTAATTTAGGTTATTGTACCTCGTTAGTACCTCCTGCTATATCTATCTCCGTCAGTTTTTTGAACAATTCTTCTCTTTTCAGTATGGCTTCACTGCATGCTTGAACAATGTTAAATTTTTTATCTTTTCCTTACAGAAAGCATTTAACTACTTATTCGACTTGGAGAAGGTATACCCTCCTCTCTTCTTCTCAGTTCCACAATGTTTGAGACTTTAATTCCAAATGGCAATACATCATCAGTGTAGAAACCTTCTTCGTTCTTTAAATCATCTTACAGATACTCATGGAAGGCATGTGCCCTTGAGCCAAAAGAAACAATATTTTTCAATACCTCTCATGCTTTTGTTATTAGTGACATTGTCTTCTTAATATTTTTTTCTACATAACTCCTAAATTTTCTGAGTAGACTTGAATATCCTTTCAACTTAATGGCGGGTGTGGTTGGTTTGACCATTGACAAAGGACTTTCCAAGATTGGAAGAGGCATTAAGAAATTTTCCAATTCTCTGATCATTTCTTTTAGCTTGACATTCTCATCTTCCAATCCATCAATGGAATCGTCAAGAGCATCAGCAGTTTCCCTATGAATTTTAGATATTTGGGATGGTTGCATGTCTTTCAGGTCAACCTCTAAGCGATATTTTCCTTTTTTATTTTTCTGATCACCTCTTTCCACAATCAATTTTTTAGATTCCTTTTCAAAAATAACACTTTGAAAAGTGAAGGATTACTCTTCACTAAAAATCTCATTTGCAACAACTTCCAATGGGTTACAATTTCTAGTTGTTCCATCATGTTAAATATTTTCTCAATATCCTCCTCCAGCTCCACGTCATCAAGAGAAAATATTTGGATGTCATTTTCGATAAGGTTGTCCTCTTCCTCTTGTATTAAATTCTTCCTTTTCTTTCTCATGGGTAACTTATGTGAATTCTCAATTTTCCTGGGCAGAGGATTCTTCTCTCCTCCATTGCTTGAACTATTGTGAGTCGTTGGAGCAATTCTCTGGGATGTGGTGGTTTTGGGAGTAACAACTAGAGACTGGGCGCTCCTTTCACTAGGACCCTTTCCTCTTTGCTTATAAAACTCATTAGTACTGAGCATTGCTTCTAGGTCACCAGACTCGTGTACATGATTACTTTGGTTGTTACCTCCTTATTCTTCTTTATTCAAGGTAGTCTAGATGAACGAGTTACTGAATCCCACCGAAATAATGCGTTCTACAAATATTTTATTAGGATCAAATCCCTTGATCTTTTCAACATAATTTAAGTTCACATTGTTGAAATGGCTTGCAAACTCGTCAATTTTATTTATTTTTATGAAAATGAAATATCCAATCTTCCATGGCAAGGGGAGGAATTGTTATTTCCTTTTTTCATGGAAAAAATGTAGCCAAAAGTTGTATTTCCTTGCCACTTATGTAATAAACAATTTTTCAGATACATGATATGGAAGAAAAGAGGGATTTTCTTTGGAACAAAATATCCTAATGACACTGTCATTTTCCATTTGTTATATAGTTCACTTTTTTTCTAAGAATTTGTTAGCCTGGTTGGATATCCTTGGGGTATTTTCACCAAACACCAGCCCTTTGAAGACTAAGACAAAGTCATAGTAAAATTCGTAAAAATACAAAGAGGTCTTGTGTCTCCACAATGATTGATACCAGAAGTTAACTGGATCTATTTTGCAGTTCACCCTCTTACTTATAATCAAGTTTGGAAATTGACAACAATACACTATAGAAAATACCAAATATGAAGCCATAAAGAATTTTTTGTCCCTTTTGTAGTGTGATAACTAGGATGAGATTTCGATAGAAATCAACTTTCCCCAGTCAGAGATGGCATGTTCTTTTACTGTAAAATATAAAATATATAAAATCATGAGAGAAATGGTAGCAATGATTTCTTGACCTGTCAACTTGGTGAACATCCACACAATCTCTCGAAAGGTATTTTTAAAAGGGTCAACCTAGATCCTGGTTATGTCTTCTAGAATAAACACAGGATTCTCCAAATGTTTAGGTAGGAGGTCAAGGCCATTGTTACGTTTCTTCATAAAATCTCTGTAGTCTTCTCCTTTGAAAATAAGTGTTGTCTTTGGGAGCTTCAAAATCTTGTGAAAAATTTGTGGTGAAAGGGAAATGGGGGAAAAATATTGGAGTTGTATAATTCTCTGGCTTGACACGTACTTCTCTGCGCACCATGCAACAAGTTCTTTGTAGTTAAATACATCAGGAACACACCCTACGTGAGCGATTTTGGATGCCCAAATTATGTCTTTTTGTGCAGGAGGAGATGAGTAATATGAAATCCTATAGACCATTGAAAGTTCTGGTCTTCATGCCCAAAAATATTTAAAGTATCTCCACATAACTGTTGTCTAACTGTTGCTTCCATTAGGTTGACGGGAGTATTTTTTCTGTTGAATAATAACTTGAACTAAATATTTTTGGAGAGATGACAATAATATAATCCTCTGGAAAATGGTGAATTAATGAAAATCAATTAATAATCTCCTCGAGTCTTTTGCTATTAATGACAAACTTTTCAGAGCCTGCACAATTAGTTGCTAGCATTAAATAACATTTAATGCATATTGGAAAAAGCACAAGAATGGTGAGGATGGACGAGAGCAGATTTGAATATTAATATTTTCATGAACCCGCCAACCCAGTGATCCAAAAAGGATCCAGAGAAGTCTAAGGATAACTCAGAATTTGTAGAAGCACCTCGAGAAGCTCAAAATGGCCTCGGCAGGTAGAGAAAGGGAAAAAATTAAAAGTCCTCAAAACTCATTGAAATTGGCATCATCATGAAGAGTGTGTCACAAGATTTCCAATGGTGTAAATGGCTTATAAAACAGAGTTAGGGATCAAAAGATATTCACGGTCAAAGTTTTGGTCAACCTAGCCTAGTGCGCAGGGATGAGTCAACATTCGTACTGCTGTTGTCAGCATCAGTATAGATGACATCAATGTCCATACATAGTAAGTGGAACATGAATAGGGTGACACATGTCATGATGACATCATCATGTTGATGTGGAAACACCAGAGGCTTCCACGTGTCACTCATTTTTGGACTTTTTCGGTCAGTCCAAGGACCAATGGAAAAGTGCCATGTGGCAATCTGTACAACCATGTGGCACTCTGTATATCCACCTGGTAAGTGATGTGAGGCTAATGAAGTAGGGATGACATGGTGATGATGATGCAGAGCTGGTGACATGGTCCAATGGAAGGCCACCACATGGCCTAGTCATGGGCTGCCATATGGCAGCAGACAAACGCCCAATCTGGGTCGACGACCGAATTGTTAAAAATTTTTTTTTTTTTAGACCACCAAATCTGGCGATGGTTCCACCAGATTTGGGGGCATATCCTGCCACATCCACAACCAACAGTCCACCGACAACCAAACTCATCTTCTCTGCCAGCAAGACCACTAAAGCTAGCGCCAATTCGGGTCTTAGTTTCAAAAAAACACTAAAAATAAGAGGCACGCAGTTTTGACCCCAGGACCTCCCCCAACAACTCACCTTTAATAAACATCCACCAACCAATAGGCCAAACGACCCCATTGTTAATATTGCCCGTGATTTTTATTTAAATTTTGAATTCTCCCAATGCATGGGGGGAGGCAGGGCACACAATGGTCTGTACCAGGCACATAAAATGATGCAGAAGTACAATCATTAATGCATATTGCAGGCACACAAATTGAGACGATATTTTTTATGGACTTGAGACTTCCAGACTTAGATCGAGGAGTGGAGACAGTCATTTTTGGGTAATTCAACGCTATGAATTCAATGGTGTTGTTTGTTTTTTGATATGAGAAAAGATTTTGCAGCTTAACTCCAGAATGAGGTATACTTATGTATTTTTCCAAATTCTTTTGATGAGTTAATAAAAAGGCCTACCCATTTGAGAGCAGGACTCGGAGATGTAGTCCACCAGGGAAGAAATCCGTTATCAAGTTTTTGTGTTAAGATATGATGCGTATGTCTCTTTATCATTGAACTTTCCTACTTTATGGTGCATTTTAGTTTATGCTCATTTAATACAAGTCTTTAATAAGTCACATTGATGAAAAGACCCTGGATCATGTTGGTATCAAAGTAGTCATCTTTGATTTGAATTGTTGAGTGTGAATTCTTACTAGGGCCAAGCATAAACATGGTGAAGGAACACTTAATACTTTCAACCCCAAAGTTGGTCATGCATCCCGGAGGAAGAAAATGGATGAAGAGGACAAGCATGATGAATAGGAGAAAAACTTCCATATGGTCTTCTATCGCATGTTAGATATGGTTGAGAAAATCTATGGAGATTATAAGAAGAGAATGGCAAAGAAAAGGGAATAAAAAGGAAGCATCAGCGAATGAAAATGCTTCAGTGAATCAAGGGGCTGGAGGAGACCCTCCTGAACCTCCATATTCACCATCGAGTTCTAACTCTTCTTCCTCTGATCATTCTCATAGTTATCATCATTCTAGCCATAAATCTTCTTTTAAGAAACTATTATTAAAGCTTGATGTAAAATTTTCTTTACCTATGTTTAATGGAGATGCTAATCCTGAAAATCTAGATAATTGGATCTGACGGGTCGAAGTATATTTTCGTGTTCAACAGATTGACGAAGAGGAATTTAAAGTGAAATTGGCCTCTCTTTGGTTGGAAGGCACTACTCTCGTATGGTGGGAGATAAAACTTCAGGACATAAGTGTTCGACAACACAGGTATTCCAACAGAGGACGAACACCTTCAGTAACCACTCACATAATCAGAGCAAAGATCAACACACCAATGTTTTCACGTGGTAAAACCCTTGCAGGGAAACATCCACGGCCCCAACCAATGCACCCACTTGGAGAAGTTTATTAATGCAAAGAAAAAGATTACAAAGAGATTTTACAAGAGAGTTTCTCACAATCGATCATCGGCAAATTACCCTCCATGCTCTTTAAATAGAGATCATGGACCAATCGGGTGTTAAGCCATGGATCAATGGTCATTAATATCGAGGAGAGTATGAACCGTTGGATCACTCTATGCCGGGAACATATCGTGACCATCGGATTTCCTAAGTACAAATGAATACTAATGCATACTAAAGAAACACACTAGAAAACACACTTTTACCTAACGACATAATAGACCAAGTAGATCTTAACTAACTCCTAAGTGTCTAAATATCCTAACATCCCCCCTTAAGAACAACTTGGGATAGGATTGAAGGATTTACAATAGTGACACAATAGGAGAAGGAAGGAGGCATTAGAGCCTATCCCCCCCTAATGACAACTTCCTGAAATCCTAACATAGATCGAAGTTTGGAAAACTTCACTTCTGTAAGAGACTTTGTGAAAATGTCTGCAACTTGATCTTCTGTAGGGAAAAATAACACTTTAATAACTTGATCATGAATGAGATTTCTGATGAAGTGCATGTGTAGCTCGATGTGTTTTCTACGTTGATGTTGAACTGGGTCTTTGGTGAGCTTGATGGTACTCTGATTGTCACACCAAAGGCTGGTCAGATACTGGTGTTGGAATCCAAACTTTGAAAGGATCTGTCAAAGCCGCAGGGCTTCCTGACTTGCATTTACTGTTGCTCGATACTCTGCTTCTGCTGAAGAAAGTGAAATAGCCTATTGTTTCTTAGAGGCCCAAGTGATAGGTCCTGAACCAAGGCTGAAAACATAACCTGCAGTAGACTTCCGATAATTAGGGTCACCGGCCCAATCTGAATCAGTGAAACCAACAAATAAAGGAGTCCCCCCTGAATTGTAATGTATCTCGAACTGAACTGTACCACTAACATAGCAAAGTATCCTTTTAGCTGCTTTCCAATGGATTTCATGGGGCGTTTGCATATACTGGGCAACAAGACCAACAACAAAGGAAAGATCGGGACGGGTATGAGTCAATTATAAGATGCTACCAACTAACTGACGGTACAGGGTGGAATCAACTTCAGGAGAAGTACAGGTGGCAGTAAGCTTGACTCCATACTGGAAAGGAGAAGGGGTTGGTTTACAATCGTCTATGTGAAATCCATGAGGAAGGTCACAACAATACTTAGACTGGGAAAGAAAAACTCCTTCATTGGTTTGCAAAACTTGGAGGCCAAGGAAATGGTGCAAAAAGCCTAAGTCTGTTATTTCAAATTTCTTCTTAAGGCTGGTTTTCACATGGTTTAAAAGTTTTGAGTCACTACTAGTAAGGATAAGGTCATCAACATAAAGGACAAGGATTATGAGATGGCTTCCTACTTTATTGGTATAGACATTAGGATCATAATGGCATCTAGAGAATCCAGTGGAAATAAGAAAGGTGTCCATTTTGGCATACCAAGCTTGGGGATCTTTCTTGAGACCATAAAGAGATTTCTTAAGGTGACGAACAAGGCTAGAGTCATTATGGACATATCCAGGAGGTTGTTCCATGTATATTTCTTCTTGCAGATCTCCTTGCAAGAAGGCAGATTTAACATCCATCTTATGGACCTCCCATTTATGTGAGGCAGCAAGGACAAGAACAAGGTGGATGGAATTCATTTTGGCTACAAAGGCAAAGGTTTCATGATATTCAATTCCTTCAACTTGGGAAAATCCTTTGGCAACTAAACGAGCCTTGTGTCTTTCAACACTTCCATCTGATGCACACTTAGTTATGTATACCCATTTACATCTGAAAATTTTTCTTCCTTTTGGAAGAGGTACAAGATCCCAAGTGTCATTTTCCATTAAACAACAATACACTACATTCATTATTGTATCCTAATCTAGATGACCTGAAGCTTCTGCAAATGTCTTTGGATCATCAGTTTCGGAAACTTGAGCCAAAAGAGAAGAGGCTCGTTGGAACTATGAACATGTCCAACGTTGATCTGAACGATCACCAACAATATTACCAGTTGCTTCTCGTGTTGAACGGACCCATCTAGGAAGCAGTGGAGCTGGTGTTGGTTCAGGTTCAAAGGACTCATCTGGTGGAGGGTGAGCAGGCGGAGGTGGATTTTCATCCTCACTATCATCATCTGAAGAAGAAACCAGATCAGAGGAAGGCACAAACGCCGAAGATGGCTCGCAGGCTAAAGAAGGCACAATCGTCGAATTAGGCTCATAGGCCAAAGAAGGAACAAATGTCGAATTAAGCTCGTAGGCCAAGAGATTTTATTCAAATTTAACATCTCTTCTAATAATAATTTCATTATAATGTGATTGAAGAAGGCATGTAACCTTTGAAATCTTCAAAATAACCAACAAATATACACTTCTCACTTTTAGGTTGCAATGCTTTCCTTTTCTCATCAGGAAGGTGAGCCCATGCTATACTGCCAAATACACGGAAGTGACTTACATATGGTTTAATTTTAGTCCAAGCTTCTTCTGATGTTATATTTTTAAGAGCCTTTGTGGGAGTGTGATTTACTATGTAATTTTCACATTTCATGGCTTTCGCCCAATACTTTAGACTTAATCCCTTAGATTGGATCATATAATTAGCCATTTCTTTTAATGTGCGGTTCTTTCTCTCAGCAACACCATTTTGTTGTGGTGTATATGGAATAGTGTGTTGCATTTGGATTCCCTGTGTAGTGTGGTGTATATGGAATAGTGTGTTGCATTTGGATTCCCTGTGTAGTGCAGTAATTTGTAAAATTATTGTTGACATATTCACCTCCATTATCTGTTCTTAACCTTTGAATTTGATGTCCAGATTCCTTTTCTACAAGGGCCTTGTAGGCCAAAAACTTGTCAAAAAATTCCCTCTTAATTTTTAAGAAGTAAACCCAAGTACGTCTGGAAAATTCATCAAGGAAAGTTAAGAAATACTTGCACCCATAAAAAGAAGGAGAAGAAAGTGGACCACACAAATCACTGTGAACAAGTTGCAAAGGACCTGAGGTGTGCCAAGAGGTGCATTTTTCAAAACTGTCCCAATGACGTTTACCAAGAACACAACCGGAAAAAACACCATCTCTGCATGAAACAAAAGGAAGACTAGTCACCATCTGTTGATTACATAGTTGTTGAAATGAGCGATAGTTTAGATGACCAAACCGCTCATGCCAAAGTTTGCTCAAGTCATTGCTATGAGCAATAAAAACTGATGAAAAAGATGATGACCCAAAGTTGTCAAACTTTTACAACCTAGTAATATCATCAAAAATTCTAGTTGCAAGAACATGATTAGGATCTTTTAGATCCTTGATTACAACTTGGTGAGGTGAAAACTCTACGGTTTTACCTTCACCTGAATCAGTGATTTGATATACTGATAGAAGGTTACAAGAAAGACTTGGAACACATAATACATCATTGAAATGGCCATTTTCTACTTGTACTGTTCTAGATCCTTCAACACTAAGAGATCTATCATCACCAAAAAATATTTTCTTGGTGTTACATTCATTTAGAGTAGAAAATATGTCTCTATCCTTAGTCATATGATAAGATGCTCCAGAATCAATAAGCCACTTATCAGAAGTAGAAGTAGAAGGTGTATTGAAGGAGAAACCAAAAGCAAAAAGTGCATGTCCATGAGAAGAAGAAGAAGAAGTAGGATCAATACTGATGTTGTGTTTCTTCATCGCTTCTTCTAAAGCTGCCATCTTCTTGAAACATTTGGACTCATCGTGACCATCTTTATCACAAAAGTTGCAATGTCTGTCAGTTTTCTTATTTTTATATTTTGCTCCTTTGTCTCCATTTGGAGAAACAACTGTCTAAGTGGGTTTGGGACCCTTATATTGCTTGTTGTTGTGGTGAGGATGTTGCTTCTTGGGATTACTAGGTTTATCTTTCTACTGGGCAACTAAGGCTTTGTTGGAGGTACATGTAATGTTGATCACTCCAAGTTGTACAAGCTTATCTTCCTCTCTAATCAAAGCAGCACAAAAGGACTCAAGAGTGGGTTTTTCATAAGCATTCCCTAGAGCCTCTATCATGGCATAAAAGGTAGATACAAAAACAGAATATGCACTACCTAGCTTAGAAAGAATAAGATAGATGCAATGCTCTTCCTCCATTTTTATCTTACATTCTTCACATAAAATTCTGAGTGTTTTAAACCTAGATAGATAGTCTCCAAGGAAAGAAAAATCACTTGGACTCAAGGTCATTACTTGATTTTCTAACTATTGTGTTCGAATAATATTGAGTTTACCAAACACAGATTCAATCTTGTTGCAACCTTCTTTGGGGTCATCAATTTCTTAGAGGTGGTATCTTAAATCAGGAGAGATGGACATTCTGATTAGTCCACGTGCTTCATCACTCCTATTAGCCCATTTGGATTTCTTATCATCATCAGTGGGTTCTTTTTCCTTTCCCAAGGTAATCTGGTACACGCCTTTACTTCTTAATAAATCTTTCATATGAGATTTCCATTGGAAGTAGTTGTTGTTGGTAAGAAAAACATTACTTGTAGAAGCCATATTAAATATGTAGATAATGTGGATTTAAAAACTGAAACTAATGATTTGGATGGAAAGATCTCAAAAATTTGTGTGGTTTTAAAAAAAAACGATACTAAAAACAGACTTCCGATGTGAGGGTTATGCCCTTTTTTAAAAAGGCATAAACAATAACCAACTGACCACGTGATAGTGTAAGTTGCTTTATGAAGTGACCCACTTTTATAAAGAGAAGTGGGAATCACTTTTACAGTGAATTTACTTTATAACAGAAAAGTTGCATGTAAAATAAATAACTCTAAAATAAAATATTAAAGCTACTTATAATGATTCACTTTTATACTTGAAGTGAAATACACTTTACAATTTTAGCATGAACGTTTTCAAAAAAAAGTAACAAAAGAGAGACTTGAACTCAAGACCTCTTACTTAATAAGACAATTTTTAACCAAATGGTCTAGCAAAACATACTTTAATGTTCAGAAGAAGGATTGGGGGTGGTTTTGTTGTTGTTGTGGAAGATGCGCATTTTCCTATCTGTTTCTGATTTTTTGAGATCACTCAAGGTGTGGGGAAAAGAACATACACAGATCTAAAATAGTAGCAACCCGGAAATAAAAAAATACAAACCAAAATAAAACTTTACAAAAATTTGAAAAATGTGTATTAAGGCTTTATACCTCCGGATCTCACTGTAATGGTCGTATATTGAGGAAATGGAAACCTCTTCGAGTGAAACGAAACATGTTCATGAATGAAACAAGTTCTCCAAACGCAATGGAATAGTCCTCTCAGCTCAGAAATGTAAGTAAATGATAGAAAATGGAGATGAGGCAACTCAGCTTTACGATCTCGATCTACAACAGGAGCGGGTCTTCAAACGGGCTTTGATGCCATGTTCGACAACACAGGTATTTCAACAGAGGATGAACACCTTCAATAACCACTCACATAACTAGATCAAAGATCAACACACCGATGTTTTCATGTGGTAAAACCCCTACGGGGAAACATCCACGACCCCATCCAACGCGGCCACTTGGAGCAGTTTATTAATGAAAAGAAAAAGATTACAAAGAGATTTTACAAGAGAGTTTCTCACAATAGATCATCAACAAATGACCCTCCATGCTCTTTAAATAGAGATCATGGACCAATCAGGGGTTAATCCATGGATGAATGGTTGTTAAGATCAAGGAGAGTATGAATCGTCGGATCACTCCATGTCGGGAACATATCGTGACCGTTGGATTTACTAACAACAAATGCATACTAAAGAATACTAAAGAAACACACTAGAAAACACACTTTTACCTAACGACATAATATACCAAGTAGATCTTAACTAACTCCTAAGTGTCTAAATATCCTAAGTGTGGTTATCTTCTTTCCTCGTGGTCGGACTTTAAATCATCAATAAGGAAGCAATTTTATCCATTGGGTTATTTACATAAAGCAATGATGGAATGGAAAACTTTATACAAAGTAAAGGTCAAACTGTACAAAGTTTCATAGAAGAATTTAGGAAGAAAGATCTTGCATTAAAAAAAAATTAGATTTTTATGAAACTTTAATGAAGTATATTGGCGCACTTCACATTTATATTCCTCATAATTTACTACTGTTTAACCCCACCAATCTTGATGAAGTTTGTGTGCAAGCCACTCACCTTGAGAACATAGGAAATCATGTTCAAGAAGATCCCACAAAGAAACCTTCCAATTTCCCAAATAAGCAATTTAAAGGAAAGGTTAAAAGGAAGGACAAAAAGGCTACCACTATAAATAGGGAGGAAGGAAATCCATCTTGCACTCATTGCAAGAAGGATGGCCACGACGATGAACATTGTTGGAAATTACATCTAGAGAAAAGACCGAAACAGTTCGGTGGAAAGGAGAAGACAAAGATCGTTGTTATAGTGAAACAAGATCTTGATCTTGGTTCCGATTCAGGAGATGAGGAAAATATCACAGCAGTTGGTGTACAAGGTAAAGATTCCCTTCATGCTAGTTCAAATTCCAATAATGAATCTCATGATGATGAAAGAAAGATGAATGAATTATTTCATATAAGAGTTGTATCAAAGCACACTAAGATAAATACATTATTTGATCTGGGTTCCCAAGCAAACTTGATATCTGAAGCACTTTTAAAAAAGATGGGTCTTGAAACTAAACCAGATCCAAAGCCTTATCCTCTTGGTTGGGTATGTGATAAAGAAAAACTTAATGTCACCAAGCAGTGTAGGGTTAGATTTTCTATCGCTTCAAAGTTGATTGATGAAGTGGATTTGGATGTTGTTTCACTTGATATATGTGGCATAGTGCTTGGGAATCCTTATATTTATGATAGAAAATAAGTCTTCTTTCGTCATGAGAAAAAATATCAACTTACTAAAGGGGGAGTGGAATATATTGTGAGATCCCACAACATGAGGTTAAACACAACACTTGTTAGTGTAGGACAGATGAAAAGACTCATAAACACTAATAAGAGATATGTACTCATGGTCGTAAGAGAAAAGGATGTCGGAACATCTGACGCCTTCAAAGGATGTGATCCTTCTCATAAGAAAGAATTAATTGATATTGCTTCTAAGTATGATGACATATTTTAGGAACCAGATGGATTACCTCCTAAGAGGGAAATCCAACATGAAATACATCTTCAACAAGATTCTCCTCTTCCTAATGTGGGCATGTACAGGATGTCAGTTGTAGAGATGACTAAAATAAAAAAGCAGGTACAAGGCTTATTTGATCAAGGGGTCATTAGGCCCAGTTCATCTCCTTGTGGTTCTTTGATCATGATGGTGCCAAAGAAGGATGGTACATGGTGAATGTGTGTCGATTATTGAGCCCTAAAAAAAATCACAGCGAAAAATTGATACCCTATTCCTCGTATAGATGATTTACTTGATCAATTAAAGAATGTTGTGTATTTCACTAAGTTGGATTTGCACAATGGATACCATCAGATCAAGGTTGCAGAACCTGATGCATGGAAAATTTCCTTTAAAACCAAACATGGATTATTTGAGTGGTTAGTTATGTCGTTTGGGCTTTCTAATGCTATGGCAAACTTCATGTGTGTGATGAATGATGTATTCAGGCCATTTCTAGATGATTTTGTAATTGTATATTTAAACGACATTCTTATATTTAGTAAGACATGGGATGAACATGTAAGGCATGTAAAGCAAGTATTGGATACTTTTCAAAGAGAAAATTTATATGTAAAATTGTCCAAATGTGAATTTGGCAAGACTGCACTAGTGTACTTAAGTCATATTGTAGGAGGAGGACAATTAAAAATTGATCCTTCCAAGATTGATGTAATTGTAAATTGCCCTGAGCTCACAACTGTAACCGAGACACGAAGCTTCTTGGGTGCAGTTCAATATTGGAGGAGATTCATAGAAAATTTCTCTTTCATCGCAATTCCTTTGCATGCCTTAACCAGTGTGAAGAACACTTTTCAGTGGGGAGGAAAGCAACAAAAAGCCTTCAACACTTTGAAGGAAAATATCAGTACCACACCAGTATTATCACTGTCGAATCTTCAACATCCTTTTAAGATCGAGATAGATTCCAACAGATACGCCATGGGTGCAGTATTGATGCAATATCGTAAGCATATATGTTACCACTCTGAAACTTTTAACCAAGCTCTTGTTAACTATCCTACATATGATAAAGAGTTGTATGCATTAGTTCAAAGTGTAAAGAAATGGAATCACTACTTGTTAGGTAAGGAAACAATAATACATATAGATCACTAGCCCTTACAGTATCTCCAATCACAAACCAAGATGCAACAATCTCGTCATTATAGGTGGATGGGTTTTCTTCAACAGTTCCATTTGTTAATCAAATACAAAAAGGGTACAAGTAACAAGGTAGTTGATATTCTTTCTAGACCTCCTATTGTTTCTTCTATTATTTTGAAGAATGATTCTTTATCTCATGATAGTTATGTGGAGCAATATTTTGTTGATGAATATTTTAAAGAAGTCTTTGAGAACAAAAGATCTTAAATATGTCGAGAAGGAAATCACATATATAGCATGCATGTACACGCGTGCGTGCACACACACACACACGCGTGCGTGCGTGCGCGCGCACGATTCCCTTATCGATTGATTTAAAATCCTTATCCATACTCTTTTTTTTTTAATTTGGGTCCAAGATGGCACAACTCCTTTTAAGTTCTTTAAAGCAGTTGCAAACTAAAAACTAGTTGTTTCCTTCTCTCTTGAATATTGCAGAACAAAATATCAAGTTGTTAATATCTTTACCAAATATTTAGTTGAAGCCAAATGTATCAAGCTTTGCATGATGCTTGGGCTTCAGGAAGCTGTAATTATGGGGACGGGGTGTCCTAGTGATTTAATTTCACCTCGTGGAACTCCAGAGATATGTGTTGATGGGGGGGTGTTGGAACATCAAGCATTGATGGTTCATCACACATATCCTAGGTTCATTCAGTTGAGAGGTTGATCTACATATGGATATAGTTGTTTGGATGATAAACCAGCACACTACACCAGTCAGTTGAGTAGTTGACATGCCTATCAATCGAACATTTGACCAATAGTCAAAGATAGTCGAGCAGTGGATCAACCATCCCAAAAATTGACTACGATTTGGAAATGTAGGAAATCAGGTCGAGCATCCTTTTCAAGCCAACTCAAAATAGCATATTTGGTGGATTCAACTCTGACAGTCGACAGTTACATGTGGAAAAGATCTTCTAGATTCTATGGAAATTAGTTAGATCTTGAGTCTATAAAAGTAGACCACTTGGAACATTATCAAAATGTGAGATTGTGCAATAGGTCATGTGGATCAATATGTGGAACATGCATTGTTATTCTTTGATCATAGTGTGCTCTACTTAAGTGTTGTAATCATTCCTTTAACACCACCCTTTTTCTTAGAATTTTGTTTTCCTCTTCGATTATATATAGTGTTGTGTTCTCTATTTCATGTCGCGTTCCATCCTATTCCCCAACAATTTTCATCCCATATGGGATTTGAACCTATTGAATTTGCAGGATTCACTTGTATTTGGCACCATTGGGAGGTCCTTGGGTGTACAATTTTTTTTTATCAATAAATTGCATGGTAATTCCACTTGATTAGAGAGAGACCACCCAATTCACATCTAAGATATTCATGTACTAAGAGGCCTCTCAATGGAGGACACGATGTCTTATAAGTTTTTTGAGGCACTAGTAAGCATAGGTAGTCGAAGACTAAACCTAGCCTATATTCCTAATATGGTATTAAGAGAGGAGGTTTTGGTGATATCATCTCCAAAATCAACCATGGCTAAGTGATACTAAGCCAATGATATAAGGGAGTATACTCTAGCTATCATTGATATTTTTTAATCAATAAGAAGAACCATCTAGGTATATAAGCTTGTAGCCCTCTCATATCAATAAAAAATAGAAACATAGGGTTGAGGATTCCCACCTTGTCTTGATGAACAAGGGGTTATCAACTAGATTAGAATGTTACATAGGTAACAAAGAAGAATGGTTTGATATAAGTGCTAGTGGAGAAAATCCACGTATTACTATAATGGGTTGGAATATAGGTAGAGCACTAACTTCCCTTAAAAGACAGTCCTAATTCTTAACTACCCTAAAATATTTGAACTCAAAAGACAAGAGAAGGAAAAGTGGATGTACCTTAGGTCCTATCGTCTGATGTAAACTTCTTTCACCTTTGTAGTTTCTTGTATTTTTGGTCTCCTCCCAAAGATGACCTGCAAGCAACTTGAGAAACACAGAGCTACAAGATATACTATATATACTTATCATTGTTAGTGTTAAGATATAAATCTAGATGCATAAATCAAATGAAAGCAAATAAACACAAAGTTTGGGACATAAAAACAACTCTTTTATTCAGATGTGAAGATTACAATGATTACAACCTTCTTGATCGAAAAAACACTCCATGAACCAGGCCCGAGATCCTCTTACTGCTGCTCCAAGTGCATCATTCCCATGTCGCCTCTCAAAATCAATTGATCTCTTTGGGAAAAGGGAAGAGATTGTATAAGGAGAAAAGGTTGAAGAGGGAATGTTGAGGCCAAATCTCAGAAAGGGTTGCAAAACTTGGGCTAGAAGGGGAAGGGATTTTGGAAAATTTTCTATGTTCTCTTCCTTGATGTTGAAATGAGACCCCAAGACCTCCTTTCATATGATAAAAATATAGTTAATCGGTTTGGGGATGGGCTACAAGGGGCAAAATGGTTTGGAAACCGACTATAGCCCGTAAAATCTACTGAATTCGTTACAACTTTTTTTTTTTTGCAACTTTTGGAGATAAACGTGGGTTCTTTAGCATGTAAATCGTGTATGTACTCAGGTTGTCTAGTCTAAAAATAGCGTATGTACGCGGGCAGTAGTGCAGTAGGGAACGTACATGCTCCAAAAAAGGGTTTTTTAAGAGAGAGTCGCAACAATAGTTTGGAAAATTGTACAAGTAGAAGGGACAAATCCATGTATGGATAGATAGATCATTTTGGGGTTATAATAGATGCCCCCTAATGTGTGAGGTCAAAAAAGAAATTGATGGCTGAAACACATTAAAATAGCTTTACCAATGGGAATGCATGAAGTCAAGTGAGCTCGGGACCAGAGTTCGAGAGCACGTCATCTACAATATAATAATAATCTCTCTGAGGCGGGCATATCCATGCTCGGTATGAAATAAGCATGGCTTCCAATCAAGTACACTACAGATCCATGTCATATAAATGTTTATATAAAGTGTAGCCGCGAGCAATACAAATCAGATGTACATCTCAAAATCACTCGATGATATTCAAGTACAATATAATATGCATCTTCAAGAAGTGTGGATGTTGCGACTGGAGATGAGAACACCATAGCTCGAGCAACAACTTCAAGATCTTAAACAACTCACTACTCTAATGCCTTTAACAAACCGTCAGAAAAAAAACTGGAGGATCTCAATGATCAAGCATATAACTTCATCGATTTTGAATCTAGACTTGACTGGACTCTCGGGATGGCCGACTCATGAAAGTCAAGAGACAAATTGCAGAAAGTCTGACTTAGGTTGAATAAAACTTCCCTTGGACAAAAGCACAAAAGATGATCAGACTCAGGAAATGTAATATTGACATAGGTCTATGATGCAGGAGGCACCACATACTCTCCATATGTTTCAAAGAGTAACCAAATGGAGGAGGACACAACTCTATGTAGCGAGAACAACTTCCTAATGTCATACTAGATCACAATTCTTTATGAAAAAACAGAAGGATGTGCTTCGTCCAAGGGCGACTATCTTGCTACCGAAAAAAGAGTGTATATTTCCCGTCCCCTCTTTTTGGAATATTTGATTTTTTTGTCTTTTCAAATTTTTAACGAGCTTGAAAAAGAATAAAAAAATGTTGTGTTACAAAGGAGAAACGAGTGTCATGGGCAAGAAAACTAGTTTTAGATGCATGGAACATGCTAATTCTTAGTGCAAGGAGACATGTGTAGGATAAGGACATTCGGAAAAATTCCTCCATGGGTCAAGGTGTCAAATCATGGAGGAAAAAAATGTTGCAAGGCTTGCGTTTAAGGAATGCTTTAAAGGTTCAGTTGAGAGCAACATGGAGTCAGCATTAGGCCAAAGACACAAAGATGAGACATGCAACGTGATTAAGCATGACACAACAAGACTCCTTCCATGCAAAATTTTACGAGCCCAGAGAAGGTAAGATCGGTGGTTTTTTCATGCTTAGAGAGTTTGAAAAAATAGTAAAACAATACTCCAAAGAGTTCATTTTTCACAATTAGTCTAGTCGATTCGAAAAAGGGTTAAACTTATACCGAATATATGTCTCTTCAATACTATTTTAATGAGTGTGATTGAGACAAGATCACTTGGCTATCTTTTCAATTTTAAGGAGTCTGAAAAGGGATTAACTATGGACTCACATATTTTTTCTTATTTTAGACTCCTTAGCCCGAAAATTTATAAACTATAACTTAGGAGAACTCTCCCAGCGAGACGAATCTCTCAGGGCATACCTTTTTCCGAAATAATCTACTGGCTGGAAAAAGGGTTAAACTCATGCCAAGTATATGTTCTTTCTGGACCAATTGAATGAGTGTGAAAGGAACAAGGTCACTCATAAATTTTTTCATATTTAGGGAGTCTGAAAAGGGCCTAACTATGGACACCAAGGGGGTTCCTTTTTCGTAAGTAATCTCCAATGCCTGAAAAAGAGATAAACCAAAACCAAGGAGAATGTTCCTTTTTTGAAGATTTAGTCCCTCATGCTTGAAAAAGGGTTAAACTTACGCTTGAGAATACTCTCCTAGCGAACCGAAGTTCCTAGGGTGTGCCTTTATTCATAAAATTAGTCGTCCGGACCGAAAAAGGGGTAAACTACCATTGGACATATTTTCCTTCAAATTCAATTTTGGCAAGTGTGAAGGGAAACAATATCGCTTGGAAATATTTTCAATTTTTGAGAGTCTGAAAAGGGCTTAAAGAAGACTCCAAGGGGGCTTCATTTCTCAAATAATCTAGACGAGATTGAAAAGAATAAATGCAGTCTCATTGGATGTTTCTTTCAAAATTTAAGCGATCTTGAAAGACAACAAACCATGCTCATTAGGGAGTCTCGCGGGTAAGGCCAAGAATGTTGATTAGAGAGAAGAATGAAGCTTCAATATGTAATTAAAGCATGACTAACAAGGGCTCCCAGGCCTATGGAAAAAATCGCAACATGGATGTCAAATTGCAGCAAAGGATCTACCTAGGGCATCCATGTAGAGGTAGGCTCTACCACCTAATTACGACACTTCTAAAGTAATTGGGAAGGTTTTGTGTCGCACTTTGGTGGGATCGATCCCGAGGCCAAATGAACCAGGAAACAGATAATGCAAAAATGAAAGTAGGGAAAAACCTAACCTATATGCCAGTTTCGAGGTTAATACCTGTCAGAATGGATCAATATGATGAGAAAATGTCAAAGAAAAATGTCTCCAAGATCCTGCATATAAGGCCAACAACACTCATCCATAAGTTAATAGATCCAATATACATAGAAACTTCGGAAAACAAGAGGTGCTAATGAATACAAAACTTGAAAACAACAAACCTAGACTGTACAATATGTTACAAGACACCACATAGACTTACGGCTCATGCATAGTATTGGTTCAGGTAGAGCCCGTCGTTGGGCTCTGACCAAGAGTCTCTTTCATAGTCAACCTGGAAAGTCTCCCAAAAGGGAATAAAACACAAACCATAGTGTAAGTCTTCCCATGGTATAGAAACCGTAGTCATGGCTTCAAGGATAGCCTCATCCGAAGTCAATTCAAATACAAGAAATCACGTGAACGAGGAGGGTTGACAGTCTCGAAGGGCGAAGAAAAATGACCATATTCCATATGACGATGAAGGTTCTAGACAGGACTGGAAGATTCTATCAGAGAAGAATCACAAGCACAAGGGCTTGAGGATATATAAATAGCAAGATCAGACTCAAAAGGAAACTCAAGATCACTCAGACCAAGAGGGGGAAGCAAGGGATCCCATGCTCGATTGGATAAACTAATGGATCAATTGTTGAGACAAAGTCTCGAGAAGGAAAACATGAGTGAAAAATTTCTTTCTCAGGAGAAATTGAACATCGAGGATAAGACACCACATAATTTATCTGTGGAAGGGTAGAGTCTACACAAACACTAGGAACATATAAAGGGGTAACTTGAACTAACGTCAAATTAGGATGGTTATTATCATATTCCAACTGTTCGATAGTGACCATGCTTCCATTGTGAGGGTTTCTTTGTTTATGGTGTCTGCCCAAATGTTTCTGTTACAGAGAAAAAAGGAAAAAAACCTTCCCAGATTCCAAAAATGGTCCTTAAAGCACAATATGGGCCTGCAACTGTGTTAATCTGGCAGCAAGATTTGGTTGTAAGTTTCAAGGTTAATAAGTTAGCATCCTCCCTTACTCCATAACTATGATTACTTGATGGCCTTGCCTATTTTACAGTGGATTCCTTGGGTTTTGTGGTTACTTTACTTGTAGGCTAATGATGCATGTGTACTATGTGCAGTGTGGGTGGCCATCCCATTGATGTTGGCAATGCTAACACAACAATAATTGTTCCACTCTAAGTAACTTGTTTCTTTCTCTGCTCTGCTCTTCTCTAAGTGATTTATTTGTTGGAAAAAGTGGCTTGAGGTATTGGGCTATAAGAATACGTCGAGCTTCTCTAGGAAGAGTCATGAGGTGCTCTATGAGGTGATTTATTTATGTGCTTATTTATAATATTTTTTCATTACAGAACCAATTATATTTAGGATAAGAGGTTGTTACAACATATGATCCTTATTTTAAGACATGTGTTGATTTTTTCTTTCATGGAAGTGTTACTCTTCTAATGCTCACAATTTTCAATCTTTTGCAACTAACCAAGCCTTTGTGAGTTGTGAGGTCATGTTAATTTGATAAGCATTATTTCTATTATAATATGGTTTGTTGAAACATAGGTGTTGTTATTGGTAAAGTGGAAACAATTGTTTTTCAATTTGCAAGTGCTTTAAAGAAGTTAAAAGGAGTTGTGTTATCTTGGGCCCAAATAAAAAAAGAGAGTATGGCTAAGGAGAAAGAAAAACATGGAAAACACAAAAAAACAAGATGAGACCTTGGGTGATTCATATGAACTTGCTCTAATTTTGATGGTGTCTTTTATGAATAAAAAATTCATTTTTTTTAAATGTACAATGTTGCCACAATCATTGTGCACAGATTACATAACTTCTATGCAATATCCATAGATACATAACTAAGCCTTTGAGAGAAGAAACAAAAATATATATATATGACAGATAAAGCTTCTTGGCACACAAACTATCTACAAACTGACAATGTGTGTACAAAACAAGAGGAAATGTTTATTTTTTATTTATTTTTTAAATACCAATAGGTTGTCGGTCTTTCGAAATCCCTCCCGTCGTTGATATAACATGAATGTTGGATATATATACCCCTCGTCAGTCTTCTGACGTTCCTCTTCCGACGTCATGTGAAGTGTCCCTCCCATCATTGATATAGTGTAAATTTCAGAGATACATGGCACATCGTCGATCTTGCGATGTCCCTTGTTGCAATGACGTTTCAATACCGACATACCATGAAACGTCCCTCCTATCACTGATATAGTGTAAACGTCAGAGATATAAGCCCCTCGTCAGTCTTGCGACGTCCACTACGGGTCTGTGATGACGCATGTCCGACTCAGTGAACGTCTATTTTTTGACAACATAAACATTAGAGATATGGGCCCCTCATCGTTCTTACAATGTCCCTTGTGGCATCGCAAGTGAGACATTCTAGCATCATGGTTGCGACATCCATAATGGGCTTGGACAGTGAAAGTAGAGATGGCACGTGTCCACTAGAAACATCGAACTATAGATGATATATGGGTCATCGGTATACCGACATCATGTGAAACAAAGTTTGAGGGGATCTGATGTTTGTTGTTCTCCCAACAATATAAAGTGGCAATTGCTACGAACACACCGTCAGGAAATGACCCAAATGTACTAGTGACTTAGTAAGAAAGTGAAAAAAAACTCAAGTCTCGATGCTTTTAAAATGTTTCACTGATTCTTCCCAAACCCAAGCATAATCAATGAGAAAGGTTCCATACAGATTAGAACTAGTCAGAGGAGAACACATCATAGTAAATGTAATCGCAGGTGATTGGCGGTTATAAACATTAAAGGGCGAGAGAATTTGAAAAACCGGAGCAGCTAAATAGTCGTTGTCGTCGGTAGTTGATGGAGATAAGAGGTGCGGATAAAGGTGAGATACAACCTCTGACGAAGATAAAATGTGATTAGTTTCTTAAGTTTAATTAAAGAGATTAATCTTGACCAAAAACTCCTTTTAACATTCATTTATCTAACTGTTGGACGCTAATTCTTTCTTCATTAATGTCGACGAGACATTGAGATAGCCATAGGGGGCCATTTTTCCAAGCCTAATATCAACGGTGGTGGATTAATCAGAGACAACCCAATTCATGTAGTCCGTAGGATGAGTAATGTGTAATCACTAGACAACAGAAGAAATGTTGTTGTCGACGGGTAGTGCAGGTAAGAGAGAGTGTGCAAGGAAAATTCCAACGACGAAAAGATTTTGCCAGAGGATCTTGGGTTGAGGTTCCTAAGAAAAGGTGGGTAGGTTTGGGGGTTTCAATATGGCTAAGGATGAAAAAAAAAATGGTAGGGGAAGAAGGTGAGGGGATCAATGGAACTTATTGGCTCAAATAGGGGATTTGTGAGGAGAAAAATCAATTGCATTGATGGTGTTAGGTTGTCAATTCGGACATCATGACTTTGTAGTGAATTAAGTTCTTAGGCCCCCCTATTCTATGAACCCTTCTCAAGATCTACTTCTGGTTACCCTTCTCAAGGTCCACTTCAACGTATATCTTGACACAGGTGAAGATATCGACCTTTGGTTTAGATTTTTCTATGTATTTTCCTAACTTATTTATAATAGATTCTGGTGATTGATCATTGTAGCTGTAATGTCCCTTTCCAAATAGGAGCTCCAGAAGAGGAGGCTTAATGGTCTAAACCGCCCCGTTAGACTATAGACAGAGCTAAAGAGGGGTAAACAGGGTTACTAGAGGTCACTCCAGTCACAGGTGTTATATTCAGAAAGTGGCATTGAGCTAAAAAGGGTTAAAATCACTTTTAAGTCATTATGAGCTAAAAATAGAAGTCAACAGTGAATTAAGGTTTCAGTAGTGATTTAGGGTTTTGGAAGTCAACAACAAATTAGGGTTTCAACATGATTTAGGGTTTTTGAAATCAACAACGAATTAGGGTTTCAGCATGATTTAGGGTTTTGGAAAGCTATAAAGGAAGGGTTAGCGACCTAATTCATCATTATGCAGATTACGACTTGTCATTGGCGAGAAGAGGTGCATCTAAGGAGAGATAATTCAGTGTATTCCAGGAGGAAGACACCAGTTGGCTGATTTCGGTGTTGAAAGACACACCCTAGTCATCGAGAAGATCATCCAGGTCTTCCATCATTCTTCATTGATTTCGTAGTGCTCCCATATTCCGGGTATTATCTTTTAGTTGCTTATTTGTATTCCGGCTAAGATCCTTTTGTCTTTTGATCTAGCCAAGTGTTGTTATTTTATTTAGCCTCAGTTGCTTATTTATATTCTGGATAAGATCCTTTGTATGTTGATCTAGTCGAGTATTGTCAGTTATTCAGTCGCATTCGGCCATTTTGTAATCCACAGAGATATCATAATACAAACTTTGTAGTCCTTTGTCACGTTTATTATTTGTATGATCATTTATATGCTATAAACCTTTGATCCTACACACACATTAGCAGCGTTTCCTACATTAGCCAAGTTAGGAACATTACAGTGGTATTAGAGCTTTAGTCCTGCTAGCCTGTGACTAAAGACAATGAGTGCAGCAGAAGACCCAGAGGGATGTGAACATGTAGGTGACGAATATGTCACTTACAACAGGCATCATGAAAGAAGGCATAGGCCTAATTTTCCCCCTTTTCCTCCTAGCTCAGAGGAACATGAAGAGGCACACAGAGAAGCAGAGAGAAGGGCAGAGCGTGAGGCTGAGCACGAGGCTGAGAGGATGCTAGGAGACAGATATGAGTGACCAAAGGGCAGTGGCAAGGCCCCCATAGATCCAAAGGCAACTTTCATGCAGGTTATCAACGATATGTTAGCTAGTCAATAGACCATGTCTCAGTCCTTGGCACATGTGGTTGATAGATTAGCTAGAGTGGGCACCCCAGATACACAAGTCCCGCATGCAGCACAGGGGAACTCGGGAGAAGTAAGTAGACCCCAGTCACCCTCTCGCACATACATCTCTATGAGTAGGATTCCCAGACCCTTGTTTCCCAGTTTCCAAAGGGCACCCCTGGTAGCAGCACCGCCACTGATACCACAGAGGCCACCCACTCATGCTGATGACATTGTAGAGTATAAGAGGGAGTACACAACATTGGGTCATGACTTCCATCAGGACATGACCTTAGTCGAGTACTGTGGACTCAGACTCAGGAACCGCCCCAGAGAGCCGCAGAGGGGAGGACCACAACAGCACCAGGGGCATAACCTTGATTTCATCCGAAAATTTGGGAGACTCACCATCCCTTCTTTCGACGGATCGCCCAAATACACCTCCAGAGCTTGGGTACAGAAGCTAGACATGTATTACAAGCTCAACCAGATGACTGAGACAGAGGCCATCAGTTTTGCGACCTTACACTTGGAGGGTGAGGCACATGAGTGGTGGCACCATGGACTGGTGACATTGGGTCACAGTTGCATCATCTCCTATATGGAGTTTACAGATAGGCTCATGGACAGGTTTGACAGGAAGGATCCCGAGATACACTTCAGGGATCTAGCCCAGTTGAGACAAACTGGAACAAAAGAGGCATTCATCACAGAGTTTCAGTGGGTAGTCATGGCAATGACAGATATATCAGAGCCCAGGTTGATCATGCTATTCACAAAAGGACTCACAGAGCCTTTGAAAGGATGGGTGAAGGCATACATGCCTCCCACTTTGCAGGATGCCATCCTTTGCACTTGAGATATGGAAAATTCAGTGCCAAAGACTGAAAATTTCTCCAAACCATTTGTGCCCCAGAGGGATCGAGATAGGAAGCCATTCCAGAGAGAATGGAAGGGCAAGGAGAAATTGGATGATGAGACTAGGCGAGATCTTATGAGGAAAAAGATTTGCTTCAACTGCAGAGATCATTGGGTCCTAGGCCACAGGTGCATGGGCAAGGGAGAGATTCATTATATTGAGGTAGCAGCAAATAGCGTGGACAGTGAGGAGGAGGAGCAGGACAATGGATCCACTAGTTCAGAGGAGGAGTTAGCACCAGCAGAGGAGCAGCCTCCCCGTAGACCACCGACACTGGTAGGAGCCCATCCTCCAGCAGTCCCACAACCGCCAGAACAGGCTAACAGGAAGACACCAACAAAGGGAGGTGTCATAGAGACCCTTTCTGGTGTTCCCAGATATGATACCCTCCATATCAGAGGGATTATCCAGGGGCAATGGGTAATCGCCTGATAGATGGTGGGGCCACCCACAACTTCATCGACACTTCACTAGTATCGAGACGGGCACTTCAGACAGAGGAGTTTGAGGGGTTTGATGTTGTGGTAGCAGATGGCCACACAGTGGAGTGTCTAGACAGAGTTCCAAACTTAGAGATGAAGTTAGGAAACTACACAGTGAGAGACAAATTTTATGTGGTTGACCTATCAGACACAGATGTGGTGTTAGGAGTTCAATGGATGATTACCTTGGGAAAAATCACTACCAACTACCAAACCTTGGAAATGGGATTCAGAGATCAATATGGGAAGAAGGTTGTTCTAAGAGGTATGTCGACAGGAGCACCCAGGACAGTTTCATCCAAGAGGATGGAGATAATATTTAGACATGGGGAGGTAACATATGCTGTAGAATGTTTGATCACTACTCAGAAGGATTCGAAAGGTCGACAACAATACCATATAGAGATCAAGAATTTATTGGGATGACATCAACATGTCTTTGAGGCAATTCCACCAGGGAGACCACCTGACAGGGGGTTTGAGCACACCATTGAGTTGGAGGAGGGGGCCAAACCTATGATCACCCCCCCTAGGCATTGCTGGCGATGGGACACATCAGACCGAGAAACAACCCATTTTCTTCTTTAGTTGTCTTAGTTCTGAAGAAGGATGGCACCATGAGGATGTGCATTGATTACCGATCCTTGAACAAGAAAACCATCAAGAACCGATACCCTATCCCACGCATTGACGAGTTGATGGATGAACTGCATGGGGCAGTTTTCTTCTCAAAAATTGATCTATGCTATGGATATCATCAGATCAGCATCCGAGAGTAGGACATAGAGAAGACGACATTTCGATGTCATTTTGGACACTTCGAGTTCCTAGTTATGCCATTTGGGCTAACCAATGCACTCGCTACATTCCATTCTTGCATGAACCATATATTCAGGGATCAGTTAAGGAAATCAGTCTTGGTTTTCTTTGACGACATCTTGATTTATAGCCGGTCATGGAAAGAGCATATGAGGCACCTGGATGAGGTATTGAGCATCATAGAGGCACAGTCATTATATGCCAAAGAGTCCAAGTGTGAGTTCGGTATGACAGAGATGCTTTACTTAGGCCACATCATCAGTGAAAAGGGGGTACAGGCACACCAAGAGAAGATCAGGGCCATTCTGGATTGGTCAACGCCCAAGAACGTGACAGAATTGAGGAGCTTCTTCAGGCTATGCAGCTATTACATGCGGTTCGTCTGGGGTTTTTCTCAGCTTGGAGCACTGCTGACAGATCTTACCAAGCATGGGGGCTTCATATAGACCTAGAAAGCATAGGAAGCCTTTGATCACATGAAGGAAGTCATGGGCACTTGTCCAGTGTTGGCACTACCAGACTTCACCCTGCCATTTGTACTAGAGTGTGACGCACCTGGCGAAGGGATTGGTGCAGTTTTGATGTAGGGAGGACACCCCATTGCATTCAAGAGATGGAAGCTTAGTCAACCTGAGAGGTTGTACTCCATTTATGATAAGGAAATTTTGGCAATCATGCATGCCTTGACCAAGTTCAAACAATATTTTGTGGTCAACAAATTCGTGGTCAAGACCGATCACAACAGTTTGAAGTATTTCCTTGAGCAGAAGGACCTCAGTGAGCACCAACAGAAATGGGTGATGAAGGTACAGGAATTCGACTTTGACATAGAGTATGTCAAGGCGAAGAAGAACATTGTGGCCGATGCACTATCGAGGACACCTGTAGCATGTTCTTTGATGGAGATTTCAGCAGATTGGAAATATCACTTGTTAGTGGAATATTCCAAGATCAAGTTCGCTTGTGAGGTGATGGATGGGCAGATACATGATGACCGGTATAGGGTCATTGACGATGTCATATTTTACAAGGATGGAGTCTACTTGGTGCTAGATTCAAGGCTTAAGAAGAAGATCCTCACCGCAGTTCATGATTCACCTCTAGCAAGCCATCAGGGGTTTTTCAAAACCTATAGACAGATCAAAGAGAGGTTCTCATGGAAGGGCCTCAAACGAGACGTTATGAGACAAGTTAGTGAGTGTGTGACTGGCCAGTAGAATAAGTCAGAGCATGCTCTTCCAGCAGGGCTACTTCAGCCACTCCCCATTTCAGAGCAGAAATGGGAGAGTATATCTATGGACTTCATCACCAGTCTACCCAAGGTCCACGCTAAGGACTATATCTATGTAGTGGTCGACAGATTGACCAAGTTTGCTCACTTCTACGCCATACTGACGGAGTACAACACAATTCAGGTAGTCGAGCTTTTCTTCAGGGAGGTCTTCAGACTTCATGGGTTGTCGAAGAACATCGTCAGTGACAGGGGCAGTTGGTTCATAGGGACATTTTGGAGAGAGTTGTTTCTGTTGGTGGGGACACAGTTGACACCTAGCACCAGCTATCACCTTAAGAGAGATGGGCAGACCCAGATTGTCAACAAGTGGGTTGAAGGGTATTTGAGGAACTATGTAGGAGGACAACAGAGAACATGGGTAAAGTGGTTACATTTAGGAGAACAATGCTACAACACCACCTTCTGCATGTCCATTGGTATGACACCCTTCCGAGCATTGTACGGATATGATGCTCCCACTTTGGTAGACTTGGTCTTCAGGGAGAGCAGATCTCCCAAGGCCAAGGATTGGATCATAGAGAGTCGGGAGATTCTCAAGTTGTTGAAAGAGAACCTACAGACGACGCAAAACTAACAGAAGATAAGTGTGAACAAGAACAAGATAGAGCGCAACTTTAAGGTTGGAGATTTGGTTTTCTTGAGACTCCAACCCTACAGACACTCATCTCTGAAGAAGAGTGGGGCTGAGAGGCTCAAGCCAAGATTTTATGGTCCTTACAGGATCATGCGTCAAGTAGGCAAGGTTGCTTACGAGCTAGAGCTTCCAGAGGGGAGCAAGATTCATAACGTGTTACACGTGTCTTGCCTAAAAAAGACAGTGGGACAATTCATTAACACATCAGAGGAGCTTCCTTTGTTAGATGAGGAGGGACAATTGGAGCTAGTTCCGGAGGAGGTTTTGGAGTTCCGGGAGCGGAAACTAAGGAGTAGGGTCATCAGAGAGTGTTTGATCAGATGGAGAGGGCTTCCAGTAGAGGACGCTACTTGGGAGAGCGAGTAGGTGTTGCAGCACCCTGGACTGGTATTGCCTGAGGACAAGCAATTTCAGGAAGGGAGGACTATAATGTCCCTTTCCAAATAGGATCTCCAGAAGAGGAGGCTTAATGGTCTAAACTGCCCCGTTAGACTATAGCCAGGGCCAAAGAGGGGTAAACAGGGTTACTAGAGGTCACTCCAGTGACAGGTGTTATATTCAGAAAGTGACATTGAGCTAAAAAGGGTTAAAAGCACTTTTAAGTCATTATGAACTAAAATAGAAGTCAACAGTGAATTAGGGTTTCAGCAGTGATTTAGGGTTTTGGAAGTCAACAACAAATTAGGGTTTCAGCATGATTTAGGGTTTTGGAAATCAACAACGAATTACGGTTTCAGCATGATTTAGGGTTTTGGAAAGCTATAAAGGAAGGGTCAGTGACCTAATTCATCATTATGCAGATTACGACTTGTCATTGAGGAGAAGAGGCACATCTCAGGAGAGATAGTTTAGTGTATTCCAGGAGGAAGACACCAGTTGGCTGATTTCGGTGTTGAAAGACACACCCTAGTCACCGGGAAGATCATCTAGGTCTTCCATCATTCTTCATTGATTCCACAATGCTCCCATATTTTGGGTATTATCTTTTAGTTTCTTATTTGTATTCCGGCTAAGATCCTTTTGTCTTTTGATCTAGTCGAGTGTTGTTATTTTATTTAGCCGTAGTTGCTTATTTATATTTCGGCTAAGATCCTTTGTATGTTGATCTAGTCGAGTATTGTCAGTTATTCAGCCGCATTCGGCCATTTTGTAATCCACAGAGATATCATAATACAAACTTTGCAGTCCTTTGTCGCATTTATTATTTGTATGATCATTTATATGTTGTAAACCTTTGATCCTACACACACATTAGCAACGTTTCCTAGACTAGCCAAGTCAAGAACATTACAGTAGCAATGGAGGAAAGGTGAGGGAGATGCACCTAGACTAGGACAAATGTTGGGACATCTACTCCTGGGATGAAATATAGGGTCCATCTATTCAAGAACATTCCCTTGGACCCCTTCATCCATGTTTTCTAGAGCCATTGTTCCATTTCTTGTGGTGAGTACCAAATTCCCATGACTTTCCTATGAGAGCCCTTTATGAGAGTGTTAGGGATTTCTTTCTTGGAACAAGGGGTGACAAATTTACTATGGGTATTTGATCTAGTTTCCTAATGAAGCATGATGAAGGTGGATTGTTTGGAGCGATTTTATTGTTTGTTGTTTTGACAAAGGTCAAATTCCAAAGGTGTCATAAAAGAAGGACAGAGCGGGGGAGGGAGAGCTAGGACTGCTTCCTCTTCCTACCAATGTAGTCATGTAAATGCATGAAACCCTAGGGGGTTAGATCCTTTTGGGGGGAATCATGCTCATTTCTCCTAGCATCATTTATGTTTTTTCCTTTTGGGGGCAATCATGCTCATTGCTCCTAGCATCATTTATGTTTTTTTATTGTATGGTTGATTAAATGCTTAAATGGAGAGAAAATAACATACATTTTAAGAAAGGGATTTTTTTAGTATGGTAGTAGCAAGACATGTCGTGAGAACAATACATGTCATAGTTGGATAAAAGCACAATTCATGGTCACACTACAACACAAGTCATGCTCTTACATGTTGTGAAGAAGAGGGTTGTTGTGAGGAATAAAGATTTACTGAGGAGTGACAATGGCTTGTAGGTTGAGCTTCATTATATATATTTGGTGAATTCTCGATCAAGCACAGATTCTCCAACAAGAATATAAATATGTTCAATTGAGAATATGTAAATCCTTGATCAAGGTTTTGTTTAAAATTGCTTTTAATAGAATCATTAAAATCTTACTTAAGAATTTTAAAATACTTATCAAAAAAAATTGACTTTTTTTTGTTGAATCCTTATTAGTTCTCATCTTTTTTTTTTCTTTTTCTTTTATCCAACATTTTCTTAACTAGGTTAGCAAATTTATTTTTAGCATAAAACATTTTTAATCAAATAATTTATAAATTTAAAAAGTACCCATCCGTTTTTGCTAATATGACAGTAAAATGCATTTAGTATTATTATTTTAGTTCCTACCCTCTTCATATCCATAAAAACTTTCACTAAAAAAAAATCAAATAATTTATAAATTTAATTATTTTAGTCCCTACCCTCTTCATATCCATAAAAACTTTCACTAAAAAAAAATCAAATAATTTATAAATTTAAAAAAGTACCCATGTTTTTGTGAATATGACAATATAATGCATTTAGTATTATTATTTGAGTCCCTACCCTCTTCACATCAATAAAAACTTTCACTAAAAATTAAAAAGAGAAAACTATTCTAAGAGTGTCTCTTTGTCAATATGTCAAATTAGCTGAACCAAATTTTAGCTTCATCCAATAAAACATCATAATCAATTTAGATTCATATAAAAACTAAAAAAAATAATATTAAACCATGATTCAAAGCTTACAAGGATCAATGAGAGTGTGAGCATCCAAAAACAAGTGAATGTGATTATAAATTGCTTTATCAATGATACAACCTTTTCCGCTTATTAAAAAATCCAACTAGCCCCATAAATTACAAGGTCAGGTCAACTGTATTGTTAGAATCATATACATAAATTGGATTCAACAATAAAGTTGACCTATATATAGTATAATATTTGCATATAGAGTATGTGAGATAGTATTCTATTCCAAAAGGGGGCAGATAATGCCTTTTATTAAGAGGGCTATTTAACAATTTTCAATGTGTTAAGTATGCCACGTGGACGATTAAGAAACTTGAATTATTATCATAATTATTAGAAGCTTGTAAGGGTTAGTTGTTTTGTAAGTATATAAAGTTTACAAATGCTTTTCGTGCTTTTATATATAAAATATATATAAGTATATTGGAATATTTTTACCAACCAAATTAGGTGGCTAGGTTAACGAAATGGAAAATGTGCACCCACCACCCGACACATCAACTCGTCATGCCATACGTTTGTTTACTGACCCCTCCAGATTAACGAATTTCTGTACAAGTTCGAACATTTCAAGCAATCACACAGCTGAGCTGACCTGACCTGCACGAGATATTTGATGTGTATATCCAAACCTCATCATCGCTTTCCAGCTAAAAGCAAGAACAGTGACGCATTTTTTCAATTTTCAAAGGATTGATTTGTTATAATGACAAAAAATTTAAAGATTTGAATCTGATAATTGTACTTTAAAGTTTAATCATGAATCTTACATGGACAATGGATATGGTAGGTGTTTGCATTTATTATTTTAATTCAAAGTAGTTTAAATTCGAAACAGATTGATGCGTCAACGCCAAGGTTTGGGAAAATCAAGCCGTGAATTCTTGCACGTCTCTTAGTGTCTAGAACAAGCAATCCGAGAAATTCAATCCTCGATCTTGAATTAGCTTCAAGTCTAACATGACTGTCAGATTCTGGAAATTCAATGGAACTTGAGACGTCCCGTGCTTCTTCGGCATAACGCGGGCGGGCTTATTTCATGGGAAATATGCAAAAAAAGAACAAAATTACATATTTATGCCGTGATTCCTCGGAGGTCACAGGGATTTGCCGATTCATAGATATATATATATATATATGTATTCACAGAAGAGTATATACAGCCAATTCGTATCGTTGTTATCGATATTTATCCAATTAAACGTGTGATCGGCGGATATTGATTGCTTGGCTTGATTGGGAAGTATTGCAAAATAAATCAGTACGTAGAGTGAAAGAGATGAACTGTTCGTTTGCCAGCGGAAATGGATGCGGAATCACAATGAAGAGGAGTGGTGGGGATTCGCATGCAGAAGAAGCTGGTGATTTGTTGGTTTCATAATGTGATGGAAGATCTATAAATTGAAGTGACACCTTGTTGGTCCACAATCCACAAGGCCCATCTCTCTTGCTTGGGAATTTAACAAGCACAGGAAGTTGGAACCCAGAGAGAGTCAGAGCAAAAGCTTTCTGATTCTGTTAATGAGATTCATGGAGAATTTTGTTGTTGTATTGTTTTGTATTGGGATTGGGGTGTTTCTTAATGGGGGATCCTTAGTTCAATCGGCCGGCTCCTTCCCCTGCGATCCCAGCACTGGGCTCAACTTGTTTCAATTCTGCAACACCTCGCTGCCCATTGGAGACAGAGCGAAGGATCTCGTTGGACGTCTGACTCTGCAGGAGAAAGTACAGCAGCTGGTCGATCAGACCAGTGCCATTCCCAGGCTTGGAATTCCTGTGTATCTATGGTGGTCTGAGGCTTTGCATGGCGTGTCGAATGTAGGTCACGGAACACATTTTGGAGGCTCAATTCCTGGAGCTACCAGTTTTCCTCAACCAATACTCACGGCTGCTTCCTTCAATACTACTTTATGGAAAACGATCGGCCAGGTTCGTATTGGGCCCAGTCCTGGAATTTCAAATTCAACTGT
>ML779871.1:789193-816588 GCA_009831015.1 Picea engelmannii | reverse complement strand
GTATGATAACCAATTATGGACTTCTTGGTTGGAAACTCTGTCATTTTCAAGAAACCTATATTACATTTCCATAACCCTTTTAAATAAATCATCCAAAGGTTCATTTATGTTCCTACAAATTCCTTCAAGTTCACTAAAGAGTTCTTCATAGTAATAATTTTTATGAGCAATGATAAAGACTTCCATGAATTGTCTCCAACTATGAATTTATTTGGCTGGTAATGTCCTATACCATGCCTTGATTCATCCTTCCAATGTTAACATAAAAAGTTGGCATATTTCATTGTCCCAATTCTTTTTAAGATTATGACATGCAATGTTAAATTGATTAGGATGCTTGAATGTAGAAACTTTCCCTTCACTGCCGAACTTCAAATTTGACAAGAGATCAATTGTCTTTTTTGGGATGCCACCTGATATTCTCAAAATACTTAAAGGGTGATCTCGTATAGAAATATGGGGAGGAGCCATGGGTTGGTCAAAATAATTTCTTGAAATGGATCCACCCAGGAAGGCTAATCATTATCCTTCCTTATAGTGCTAATTTTGTTGACGAGTCAAAATGACCTTGGTCAATAGCAGGGGTTTCCCCCAATGAGAGGTCCTAATTATATTCCTTAGCATGGTATTCATTATTGAGTTTATGGTTTTACTAGTTGCAACATGGTCCACCATTTATGATTTTCTAAAATAAAGAATGAAGTGAAACTAATATAAGATGCAAATGCATATGTTTGGACATGACTAATAATAACCAGGAAGAAATCACAAGACCAAACACGCTCATGTCATTTAACCATGAATTATTTCATTGAGAATAAAGACAATAATATGAGTAAATGATTGAAAACCTAGAAAAATGTAATGTTAAAACAACCATCTATAGTACTATGCTAACATATTTAGACAAACATTTCCAAAGAACATAAATAAGAATGAAACAATTACACATAAGAATATTCTACATTGTGAGATACATTCTTAAACAACTCCAATGTTGAGCAAAAGAAATATAATAGTCCACAACAGATACACATAAATTTGTCCAAAAATGGCTTCGCCAAAAGTGGCTTATCCTCATTAAATGTTTCAACAATACTACATGAAATCTCTAAGAGAAAAAATCCCCCCTCTCTAATACAATAACTCTATTTATGAAAATTCCTAGTGACTATTGACCTTCCAAGTCATACTAACTCTTGGGATACCTTAGGAACTTTTGAATCTTTTATGTCATATTTTTTTACAATTTCACATTACAATTATGTCACTTATGTCATATTGCACACTAATAATAAATAATCAAAGGCTATTGAAAGAAAATTTACATTGGATGATTACCATCAATTTCCTTCCCCTTTTTCTTGACACATGTTTCTTTAACTTATTTTGATAGGTGGTAGTCTAGATCCGTTCAATATGTTGCACTCTTTCCCATTTGTTTTATCCTCTTTGTGTGATCATTTGTATCTACAACATTTATGGAAGGTTCCATAAATCACAACAGTTGAAGATAGAAATACAACTATGAATAATACGAGAATATAATCAATAGAACTCTAAATTAATTTCAACCGTGTAGCTTTGAATATGAACTCATCATGTCAATTGGGTTTATCTTGGATGGTTGTGAGGAATGATTTTTATCCTCCTCACCCAGTTTCAATTCCTATAAATGACATGTTAAGCTCATAATGAGTATGTTGTAATGGATTCGAGCCTATATGTAATAGAAAGTTTCCTTTGATTCAATTAAATAGCAAGGAAACTGATTTTCTAGGAGAAAAAATGAACTCATCATCATCCGCAAGCCCCCAAATTTCCTTCCCCTTATAAGTTGCATTACATCTACTTCTTTGACAAGATTATTTCTTGTCACCTCAAGCTTATGCTACAAATAATAATGAAAAACCTTGTTGAAAAATTTGTGTAGTACAACATCTATATCAATAATATAACTAAAAATCTTCATCTTCATAATACTTTATGCAACCAAAGCCTCAATGTTTTGTTGGTTAAGTTTATCAATAACTAAAGGGATCTCCATCTTCATAATACCAACCAAAGCCTCAATGTTTTGTTGGTTAAGTTTATCTAGTCACATGCCTTCATAAATTTGGGAGCAATGTGCCCCATGTTGCACCTCTAAAATCTTTAGGTGCAATACATCACACCTCTAAAATATTTGGATGTGGTTTGTCCTATATCACACCCTCTTAAACTTTGTGTGATATGACATTTGGAAACTTTGGACTATGTGCATGCTTTGTTGGGGTAGCTACAAACTTTGGAGAGATGCATCATTTAAATCCTGTCTTAAGCTTTACCACCTTAAAATTTTTTGGATTAATATTCTCTTTGTGAAATTTTCTCTTATGCACACATCATGCAAACTTTGTCTTACTCATACCATAAAAGTTTTGGAACGATCCAAAAATTTTTGTCTTATTCATACCATAAAAGCTTTGGAATGATGCATTTTAATATAAAACTTTGTCTCATGTGAACACTTCATGAAACTTTGGTTAATTTTTTTTTATCTCATGTATATCAAAAGAAATAAATTTTTGGTTTTTGGTTTGACATGTGTATCGTACTTAAAATAAAATTCAGTGCGACATGCTTTAGAAATTTAGAGACCTTGATGTATGGCATTAGAAGAAAATTGTGGTGTGACATGTCACTTCTTAAAAAAAAAATTATGTAATGCAAAAATAAAAATTGTCTAAGTCCTTGTCTTTCAATGGAATTTGAGTTTCTGCATATGGAGACCTAATTGCAACTTTAGTTATATAATTCAAGTTGATAGTATCCCTATCTTTAACTCCTCTCTCAATCTATTCACCGATTTGATTTATTGAAAATATAGATTGAGTATTTCGATTCTCAATTTCAGGAATAGGAATATGTATGCCTTCCTTTCTATTGTTGTTCCAACATTTATTTTCAAATCAAGAAGACGAAAATCAAACACTTCATGCATCCTTGGCCCATAAAAATTCCCATGGATTGAGTTACATAGGACTACAAATATTTTTGATGAAATAGTTTTGACAAAGACATCATAAAAGCATTCAATGATCACATTTGAAGAAACTACCATTTAACTCCCAAACTCTTTCATAGAAGTGTCTTTCTCTATCTTGGTGATATCATGAATACTCTTGATTCTTTCAAAAAAAGATTGTCTTTCTTCCTTCCCATAACTTGGGTTTCCACCATGATACAAGGCAAGAATTGATGAAACAACTTCTTTCATGGGAAGAATTCCACTCTTATTTGAAATGGTTTGTTGAAGCAACTTCTTAGCAGAGTCAGGTGGCCGAAAATCAAGTGCCTTCGCAATGGCACTCCTTATTCCTCCTACAATTATGCTTGATGCATTTAAAACTTGTTGCAAGACTTTAGTCCAATGCACAATTTGATTATAATTTATATCTTTTTCACTGAGAATAATTAATTTTATTTATTTATTCTCTTATCACCCTTGTTTTCATCTTCCATTGTCGGGTTAGATGATATACTCAAAGGCTCTACTCGTGTTCCATTATTCCTTTCACATATCCCATGTTACTGTATTCCATTCCTAATTGAGATAATCCACTTAAAGGCTTTGCTTGTGTTTCATTAAAACTCCCAACAATTGAGTTGTTGCTCTCTTTTGGTCTATGCTTTGCTATAACAAAGGTGGTCTCTTCTTGCTTCCTTCTAAAATATCTTACTACCAAAGGTTTTCTAACATCTAAATCATTACCCTTGGGAATCTCATCCTTTGTCAAATTTCCAAGCATGACTTCTCCTTCAGGGCCACTAGTATTGAAACAAACAAAAGCATTAGACATACAAACATTTGTTTTTTCTTTACCTAACTTTTTTCCTTGTCATTTGAAGCTTTTCTTGTGAGGTGATATGAAATAAGCACACTTTCAAGTAATTTTTACTTTCCATCCAAGACCAAGAGTTTTGCCTTGATTAGCTACAAATTATTCCAATTCATCAAAGTTCATTTTATTGTTGGCCAAATTTTGTGATTATTGTATGTTGTTCCTTCAATTGAAGTGCGATGGTGTGCCTGTAGGTTTGTTAAGAACAACATATGATTCAGTCTCTGCAATAACTTTGGATGCACATGAACTCATAAATATGACCCAACTTCTACATATTCATTGACATTGTTATTCTGAAGGTTCATTATGCCTCTCTGATAGTTTTTTTTAGAGATGCTCTCTTCTTCAATGCAACACATGCGAAAAATTTGACTAGTACCCACAATCATGCAAAAAAGCATTTTTAATAGATGCTCGAGCCTCATTCTTGTCATTGATTTACCTGGATTTAGTTCTGTCAACTCTTGTGACATATGGGTTGTATGGGATTTTAGGATGTCAACTAAAAGTAGGGTTATCCATCAACATCTAAGATATTTTATCCTACGAAAACAACCAATTGACATATGGAGCCCTTAGTACTGAGCACCTGGTGGAAGTGTCAATTCTTTCTGAAAATCAATTTCAGAGCTAGGTTATGCCTTGTAGATGCTACAATAAACCCAAGTGATGATATATAGCACTTTCACGAGTCAATTTTAATCAAAAAACCAAATGGAAAAAGAATACATACAACCAGAACCACTTTACAAGGAAAACAAACTCGACAAGACTACCACCATACTCAATCATGACTGTAACATCAGGTGGAACAAAACAACAAACACTCGAGCAAGAATCACCCATTCAAATAATAAACACTCAATGATTAAAAAACAAAAACAAAAACAAAACGATTAATAAATGAAACAATTAAAATAATCTATTTGGAAATTTTTAAGAAACACCCCAAGCTAGTGGATTTGTTGAAGCCTCAACATTAAGTAAAGATGAAAGGTGAATGTGATTTAAAATTACACAATAACATCATAATTCATATGAGGATATCATTTCATACTAAATTTAAAGATATACACCTCTTAAAATATATATAACAACAAATGATAGAGTGGTAAATAAGATGTTGGAGACACATTATCATACTATAGGGTGAAATACAAGTGCAAAGTTGTATAATTTTGCTATCACATTGTTATATTTGCGTACAGCATTCGTTAATTTTTTATGTTTTAATAATAAGCGTATTTGTATAAACCTTTTTTTAATTTTTTTTAAGATAGCAAAACAAATGGTTTATATGAACTACTTACCACCATTATACATTATATAGTTCTTAATATTTATCTTTATTACTATGAAATTAAAAATTAGTTTACATTACATCCAAAAATATTTATTTCATACTCATAAATAACACATGTTATTAAAGGTTATGAAATATAACTTTTTGTTCTTTAAAGAGCTTGTCGTTGTCATGTTTTTCAATTTTTTTTTATTGCAAATTTTTATATATTTATATAAATATATTTCATACTCATAAATAACACATGTTATTAAAGGTTATGAAATATAACTTTTTGTTCTTTAAAGAGCTTGTCGTTGTCATGTTTTTCATTTTTTTTTTTCAAATTTTTATATATTTATATAAATGATTTTATTTTTTATTTTTTATATATATTTATTTACCTAAATTATTTTATTTTAAAATTTTATGGTTGATTTTTATTTTTTATTTTTAATTCATTCAGTTGTTTAATGAATGAATAATGAATTGTTTATGAATTAATGGTATGCCACTAAAATAAGTAGAAAGTAAGTATAGTAATTCATTAAGATTTGATACTATAAAATTGAGTAAGAGATTTCAAATATGAGGATGAGGTCACTATACATGAGAGCTTTTTTCAAATATTTTGAATAAAAGTTTTAGTTAAGGATATTATGATGATGGATTATTGTTAGATAAGTTAAACACTTTTTAATTACTTTGCAGAAATTCTATTTTGTTGATGTTTCTAGTTCTCTCAAGTTTGCAACCATGTGAGGAGGGGATCTAGATCCTCCACCTAAATTCAAATTTGATGCAAAAGCCTTTAAGTAGTTGATCGACTCTCTGGGGAAACCTTCTTCATGGCCTACCCATTCTCGTTTTATCAAGAAACTGGACCAAATCCCTGAAATCGCCATTCCTCGTGTCTCAACTCAATGTAAGGCACTTGTGTATGATGCAAAGGGCCTTGTTGGTCAATTTACAGGTCTTTGGCCCTCCCTATGGAAGATGGATGTTAGTATAGCGCAGAATTGGCAACCTCTGATCAATGGATGTCTCAACCATTATTTCTATGGCAGAGGTTTTTATACATTCTTTTTTGAGTTCAAAGAAGACATGGATTTGATCTTTCGTAATGGCCCATACTTTTATGGATCTCGAGGAATGTATTTGAACCACTGGACTCTATATTTCAATCTAGAGTTTTATATCCCCATGGGTGTCCCTGTTTGGGTTTGCCTCTCCCATATCCCTCTTCATTGTTGGGGAGACGATGTCCTAAAATGCATAGGGAATTTGTTGGGAAAATATATAGATAAATTTGAATCCAAACCGACAATGTATGCTTGTGATAGAATCTGTGTAGAAGTATATTTGGAAAAAGGACTACCTGAAGTTGTCAAAATTTCCCTCGATGGATGGACCCATGTGAAACAACTCGACTATGAGAAATTTCCTTTTAAATGCAATTTCTATCATGAATATGGTCACTTTGCTCGTGACTTCCCTAAAAAAAAGCAAGGAATAACAACCAAACATGAAGAACCAAAAGAGGATTAGCAATAGGCACTGGGTCTTTACTCAGTGAAATTGTGACATAACGCTTGCATTCGTAGGATATTAAAGAATACCCCTAATTTCACTAGATATTGATAAATACCTCCCAAAATCCTTTTTTTGAACCCCCCTCCCAATACATATTTACAATAAAAGAAACCCCTATTTTTACTATATACCCCTTTTTATACTCTCGAATACCTATAAACCTCTTGAGACTCCACACCCCCCCAATACCTACAATATATTGAATTCATGTTTTACAATTAAAAAACCCCCTTTATAAATGAATGTGATAAGATATTAGTCGACAACGTGAATCCCTAGTGGAAACAGGTCAAGAAAAAAACAAATACTGGGAAAAACCCTAGGCAAAACCCTAGAGCATCGAATCCCAACTTTCCCCCAACCCTCCCCAAAATCCCCCTCCTCCTTCAAACCTTAGTGAAAATAGGAGAAATAAGGAAAATAGGGAAGAAAAGCCCAATAGGAATCCCAACTGACCTCGACAAACAAGTTTGCAATTCTAGGTGGATATTCTCAAGAGAAAAAAGTAATTGGAAATGTGGATCCAAAATTAATATCTTCTAGCATTACCCCTCATGATCTTGATCTACAACAACTAGAGGGTGAAGAAGGAGAGTCTGAAGAAGACGAAAGTAGCAAATAAAAACCCTATAGATGAAAATCAACCAATCATAGTAGAAAGAGCCCCCATTCAAGGGAAATATGAACAATTAGCATAGCAAGGGGGAATCCCAAATGAAAAACTCACAAATAAGGGAGGAAGAAATCAAGATTCTAGAGAAGAAACATCAAAAAAATAAAAATCCCTTGGAAAGCATCACTCAATTTAAAGCTCTCTTGGTAACATGGGAAAAAGTGGTAGAAGTAAGGGTCCTGAATCTCAAGCCCCTTCTGCCCCAAGTTGTTGGGCCTCTTCCCTCCAAAAGTAATGAATATTCTCTCTTGGAATTGCAGAGGCTTTGGCAACAAATCTAAGGTTGAATCCCTCAAAGACCTATTCAGGTCTGAGAATCCCTCTGTAATTCTCCTCTAGGAGACTAAAATGGAGGAATCAAAAGCCAAGCAAATAGGGAACAACCAATGTAGAATGGTGATGGCATTGCAATTAGCTCAGTTGGAGCATTTGGAGATGTCATGATCCCATGGGATATGACACAATTAGAACTTGAGATAACTTTCTTCTCTAATAATTAGATCTTTACTATTGTTTGCTGCAGAGAATCTATTCTCAACATTTCCATTTTCAACATACACATGCTCATTAGATACATGGATAAAATAGGATGCTAGACATCTTTATTTGCTACAAAAGAAACTCTGGACACTCTAACCTATATAGTGGCTAGAGACTTTAACAATGTACTTCACAATTTAGAAAAGAGGGGGGGCAACTAAATTTGAGATCTAATGCATGAGAAGATGGAAGATTTTATCTCAGAATGGGATCTCTAGGATGTTAATCCAACTAAACAAAAACATACTTGGAGAGATAAGCGTGTGGGCCTTGGTCATATTGCAACTCACCTGAAACGTTTCCTCATTCAAAACAACTTTTTTCTCCTTCCCTTTTCGATTTCTTCCAATAGCATTCTCTCCGCTCTCTCCAACCATAAAACTATTTCCCTCTCTCTTGTCCCTCCTCAGAACTTTGACTCTATCCCTTTCTCTTTCAATCCCGTATGGCTCCATAATGACACTATAATTTCTCTAGTTAATGATTCATGGAAAACCCCTTTTCAGGCCTCCCCTAATTTTGTCTAGGAAATTAAACTTGGAGCTATCAAACATGATCTAAAGTCTTGGTTCAAGACCTCTTATAACCCCCCTTAATGGAAAGAGCCTGTAGAATGCAAGAACCTGAGACCATTCAACAATCAATGGAAGATATGATAGGAGGTGACAAAAATTACTCTGCAACTTGAAAGAGAAGCCTATCAAAACTTGCATTTGACCTTTAGGAAAGAAGAAGAACAATGGAGTGTAACACCCCTGTTTCCCCCAGCTTGTAATTAATCATAAAATAGGATTACCATGCTAAGGCATGTGGATGATGTAAATGTATTATTGTTAAATATCCCATAACTGACTATTGGGGGGTGAAGCCTTGAAGTACGAGACATGATATCTCTAGAGGAAATAAATCAGTTAATGAAGAAAGGACCAGTGGTTGAATTATCAACCACCCCCATGAATGGAAGCATGGTCTAGCTACAGAATGTCAGCCTGAAGTACCACAGAGACCTGCAAACCTAAGCTTCCTTCTGACAGAAGGAACAAGATAGGTCGGAAACCTTCCTAAATAAGGAAGGTAAGACAGAAACACACATAAGATAAGGAAGGGGGACAACAAGAGAATAGACGCTAGACGAGAGCGCAAGCTTGAAAGGAGATGCACGAACCAAAAGGAAGTGCAAAGAACACGACCTGAAGGACCCAAAAATGAGCTTGATGCTGAGGAAGCATCTGATAAACCTTGCAGGGATACTGTGACAAAGAGAAGGTATCTGAGACATGGCATAGTTCCCTAGTGATATCATGGCTTGGCACGGGGGTGGCCAGAGTGCTAAGAATTAATTCCTCTGAGCCTATGGTTGGGTGGAAAGCCACACACCCATAGTCAGTTAGTTGGCTGCAACCTGTAATAGATACGTATTCTCATACCCTGTCAAATTGAGGTGTAACTATGTAATAAATTTGGATATACTGTGAATGACCCAAGGATGTGCATGTTTTCTTAGTGGTTATACTATATCTCTTTATTCTTGTTTAAATTGTGTATTTAATAAAGTATGGAATTTTCTTATCTGCACATGTAAATGCCCGAGCTCTATGGTGGCTTAAGTTAAAATAAGTGGACTGTGAGTTCATCGACCTTGGGCACAGTTTTCATGGGTGCACACCAACACTCCCAGTTTCCCTAAGTCTTCGGGAGGACAGAGTCTGTTAAGCTCATGAGAGGTAGTGAAGATATGCACAGAGTCTCTATGAGGTGAGAAGAGACCGATAAGCTTGTAAGTTCTAGAGTTGATGAATGAGCACAAGGGGTGCGCGGAAGAATTCTTCTAAGTGTTAGGTTTAACAGAAAGATCACAAAGCTCTTAATCCTTTTAGAGCTAACAAAGCTCAAGAAGAATAATGAGATTGAAGTATCAAAAGGGAAGGTTCCTTTGTTTGGAAGACAAATGAACGAGATCTGTTCAGGAAGAGCCAAGGTCTATTGTGACCATTGGATACGGGAAAGAGCACGAGAGTTAACCCCTTGGGTCCTTCGGACTTCGCAAGTTCGGCGATTTGAGCGAGCTCATCATAAGGGAGGTAAAATACCCGAAGTCCCGAAGTTAATATGGGCTTTTGTTAAGCCCTAATATTGGCTCATTACCCCTTAATTGGGGCATATTACATTAGTAATGTTATTTTATTTATGTCGTCTTTATTCCATTAGTTGTAATTACACCTCCTAGTCTCCTATAGATACCAAGGGGACATTTTCATTTGAAGTCATCTTGTACTTGAACATTTATGTGGGGTAAAAGGAGGTTGCCCTCTCGAAGAGGATTATTATCTGAAATTGTCTCTTTCTCAAGGTGTTGAGTAATTATTCTGAGGCTTTTCTATGCTATATTGATATTTGGTTCTTAACATATGGTATAAGAGCTCAAGGTCTTGGGGTTTTGCTACTACATCTGAGACACCTTGGTATTTTCGATATAACTTTATTCTACATCATTTCAGAAGGAACGACTTGGAAGATATTTAGTAGATGGATCAAGGTACGTTGGGTTAAAATTTCATCTCCTGAGGCTTTATACTTTTGGAGATACATCCTGTGCAAGATATGGTTTTGGAAACATCCTGAACTGAGTCATTGTGACATTTTCGCTATAAAATTTTTTCTGTAATGTTTCAAACTCTGAAATTTGGAGGATATTCACAGAAATTAGTAAGGTATCCGTGGTAAAAATTTCAGCTTCTGGGTCATCTTACATTTGTAGATACACCCAATGGAAGATAGGGTATATGACTAGTCCTATTGACTAGTCTCAAGAGGGTGTTCCAGGTAAAACAATCATAACTTCTTCATAGAGTATCCAAATTGAGTGAGACTAGTTTCATTGGATAGTGGAAAGTTTGTAGTATTGTGGGTATGAGTTTCATAATTTTATATCAATTATTTTGTGCGGGGCACGCTATACAAGTGAGATCTCCTGGAAAGGCCAAAAATCAGCAAGTTGTGGGGAAGTTACTGTAAATTCCACTTGGCACATTCAATTTTGATCAAACTTGTGGAATTGCAGAGAAGAAATATCAGAGAATTACATAAAAGAAAGTTTCATACCTAGAAGGGTCAAAACTTGAGAGATACAACAGAAGAAAGATTGTCTAGCAGAACCACCTCAAAATCAAGGTTCAAAAGTGATACTTGGCCAACATGCCACCCAAAAAGGGAACTTCTACACCAAATAAGCCTCTAGACAATCCTACTTGGACTCTTGATGAAGATGAAGAAATGTGTAGGGACATAAATGATTTACAAAATAATATAGTAACAAAAGATGAACTACAAGAGATGGAAGCTAAGTTGGAGGCAATAAATACTAAGATGGATGGTTTAAAAGAGGAGATCATGGAAGTATTGAAGAATTTTGTAACAAAGAAGAAACCTGAAAGTGAAAATGCATCCCATGAAATTCATGATGAGGACATAAGGAAGGTGAATCAAGAATGGAGAAACTCCAACTTTGGGTTGAAGACCAACCACGTTCCTAAGATCGATATGAGGAAGTTTGATGGCAAGGACCCAATCACATGGATACTTTAGATGGAGCAATTCTTTGATCTACATAATGTACCACATACACAAAAGGTACGAATTGCTTCTTTATATTTAGAACCTAATTAATTTGTATGGTATTGATGGATTTGTTCTTTCAAATCACTCGTCACTTGGAAAATTTTTACGGAAGAAATGATAGCACACTATGAGGATACAAGGAGTAATACCTTCTCTAGCCAATTGATAAATCTCAAGTAAAAGGGTTCAATTACCGAGCACATTGAGAAATTCCAAAGATTGAATATAAAGGCAACAGATATTCTAGATGAGCACTTGATTGATGTATTCATAGGAAGTTTAAAGGATAACATTCAACATGAAGTTCACCTTTGGGAACCTAAATCATTGGAGAATGCATTTAAGGTGGCAAGAAATATTGAAAGTAAAAATATAGCTATGGCCACTAGAAGGACCAATCCTAACATCTATAGAGAGAACAATGCTCCCTCTTCTAAAACACCTCAACCAACAAGGTTGACACCTCAACAATTGGAGGAAATAAAAGAAAAAGGTTTATTCTTTAATTGTGACAACAAGTACAGTAAGGGACATAAGTGTGGTGAGAAGAAATTATTCTACATAGATTGTGAAGAGGAAGAAGAAGAAGAAGAAGAAGAACCATTTAAAGATGAAAACGTAGAAGCAATTTTGCCTGAAGAGTTGACTCCCACGATATCGTGTAATGCATTGGCTGGAATTAGCACTCCTCAAACCCTCAAGATCGAAGGATACATCAAAAATAAAAATGTAATAGTCCTAATTGATTCTGGCAGTACTCATAATTTCATTCACTATAAATTAGACAAAGATCTCAATTGCTTTGTATATCCAGCGCCAGAGTTTCGGGTAATGATTGCAGATGGAGGATCTATCAATTACTCAGGAAAATGCAATAATATCATTCTTACTATGGGGGAATATGTAATGAATAGTCCAATGATTGCTATACCCATCGATGGTGTGGATGTTGTACTAGGAATCCAATGGTTACAATAATTAAGAACAATGGCTTTTAATTTTCAAGAACTATTCATGAAATTTTCATTGAAAGGAAAAGAAATTGAGTTAAGAGGTATCATTGGGAAACTCGGTAAGGTGATAAGCTCTAATGGCATGAAAAAATTATTGAAAAAGGGGCATCAAGGCATTATTGCAGAACTATGCTCACTAGATGTTCAAACATCTAAGCCATCTATTCCTCAAGATCTCCAAGGGATCATTGATAAGCATTCTAAAGTATTTGAAGATATTCCCAAAGGTCTTCCACCCAGTCGAAATCATGGTCATGAAATTCACCTAATTCCTGGGAGTGTTCCTCCTAACATTAGGCCATACAGAGACCCTTACGCCCAGAAGAGTGAAATTGAGCGCATGGTTGAAGAAATGTTAGAGGTTGGCATTATTAGACCTAGACAAAGTTCTTATTCTGCACCAGTGGTAATGGTATTCAAGAAAGATAGCTCATGGCGTATGTGTCCAGATTATAGAGAGCTCAACAAGATCACTATTAAAGATAAGTTTCCCATTCCCTTCATTGATGAATTGTTAGATGAACTACATGGAGCAATCTATTTCAAAAAATTGGATCTCCATTCAGGGTATCATCAGATTAGAATTAAGGAAGAAGATATCCCAAAAAAAACATTCCGAACTCATGAAGGCCATTATGAATTTTTGGTCATGCCTTTTGGCCTTACAAATGCACCTTCAACATTCCAAGGGTGGATGAATTCCATTTTCAAGCCCTTCCTTCAAAAATTCATGTTAGTATTTTTTGATGATATACTAATCTATAGAAAGTCTTGGGAGGATCATGTGCGACATGTTGACAAGGTGCTACAACTACTAAAGGAGAAAAAATTGTATGCCAAACCATCCAAATGTTTCTTTGGATTGAAGGAGGTAGAGTATTTGGGTCATATTGTATCTCATGAAGGTGTCAAGGTAGACCCTAACAAGATTAAGGCCATGATGGATTGGCTGATTCCCAAAACATTGAAGAATCTTAGAGGATTTTTGGGTTTGACAGGTTACTACCACAAGTTTGTTTGGCACTATGGAAGAATAGCAGCACCTTTAACGAAATTAACTAAGAAGGATGCATTTTCATGGACTCCAGAGGAAACTAAAGCTTTTGAACAACTTAAAGAGGTGATGTGCAAAGCTCCTATCTTGACCACTCTAGACTTCACAAAAACCTTTATTGTGGAATGTGATGCCTTGGGAAATGGAATTGGTGCTATCCTCATGCAAGAAGGAAGGCCCCTGGCTTTTGAAAGTTGGTCACTCATGGGAAAGGACTTACACAAACCCATTGATGAGAATAAAATGATGGCAATACTACATGCATTGAAGAAATGGTGTCCTTACCTAATAGGTAGGCACTTCAAGGTCAAAATAGATCATGATAGTCTTCAATACTTCTTGGAACAAAGATTATCTTCAGAAGAACAAAAAAAATGGGTAACCAAGATATTGGCTTATGATTTTGAAATCGTCTATAAAAAGGGGAAGCAAAATGTTGTGGCAGATGCACTCTCAAGAAAGGATGAATATGTTGAGGCCTTTCTCTGTACTATTTCGATCATCCAACCCGATTGGATAATAGAAGCAAGGGATGAATGGAAGAATGACGAAAAAGTGTGGACTCTCATTCAAAAGTTGCAGCAGGATTCCAGTACATCATATACATTTAGATGGAAAAATGATTCACTATGGTACAAAGATCACTTATATTTGTGTAAGAAATCCCAGCTCAAACAAAAGGTACTATTGGAATTGCACACCTTTCCAATAGGAGGGCACTCGGGATTTTTGAAAACCTACCATAGAGTCAAGAAGGATTTTTTTGGGGATGGCCTTAAAACTGATGTTCAAAGGTTTGTGGTAGAATGTTTGATTTTCCAACAAAATAAGGTGGAAATAATTAAGACCTCAGGTCTTTCACAACCATTAGCCATCCCAAGTCAGCGCTGGGAGGAGGTTTCCATGGATTTCATCACAGGGTTACCGAAGTCTGAAGGAAAGAGTGTCATCATGGTGATTTTTGATAGACTGACCAAGTACACACACTTTTGTGCACTCTCTCATCCCTTCAAATCTATTACAGTTTCCATCGCATTCATGGAGACAGTTCAAAAGCTACATGGTAGCCCAAAGACTATTGTAAGTGACAGAGATCCCATCTTCACTAGACATTTTTGGACATAATTATTTTCTTGTTTGGGTACTCAATTGGTTCATAGCTCATCCTATCATCCTCAATCTGATGGACAAACTGATATAGTGAACAAATGTCTAGAAGGCTACCTTTGTTTCTTTGTCTCTGATAAACAAACACAATGGTTCAAATGGTCACCCTTGGTAGAATGGTGGTATAACACTTCCTTTCATACTGCAACAAAAATGACACCATTTATGGCACTCTATGGATACCACCTTCCTTCCATCACTTCATCTCTAAAAGAAAAATCTAAGGTTCAAGCAGTGGAAGATCACATCGAGCATCAACAACAAGTTCTCCAAAGCTTAAAGGACAACCCGACCATGACACATAATCGCATGAAACAACAAGAAAATCAACATCGTAGTGAAATAAGTTTTGAAGTAGGNCCATACAAATAGATGTCCCTCAAGCAAGCCAAGAAGGATAATAAATTATCACCAAAGTATTATGGCCCTTATAAGGTGTTGCAAAAGATTGGTACTATGGAATACAAATTGGAGTTGCTTGCATCTTCATGAGTACACCCAGTTTTCTATGTTTCATGCTTAAAGAAGGTTATAGGCGACGAGATCCTAGTTCAAACTATATTTCCAGAACTTGATGAGGAAGGAAAAATCATATTGGAGCCTGAAGCCATCACTGACATAAGAATTCGCCAGCTGAGGAACAAATCCATTTCAGAGTATCTCATTAAATGGAGGAAACTACCGGATGAAGATTCCACTTGGGAAGATGGGTCTTTTATACAGAAGCATCCAGAGTTACTCAAGCCTTGCGGACAACACTTTTCTCAAGGGGAGGGGCATGTTAAGCCCTAATATTGGCTCATTACCCCTTAATTGGGGCATATTACATTAGTAATGTTATTTTATTTATGTCGGCTTTATTCCATTAGTTGTAATTATACCTCCTAGTCTTCAATATATACCAAGGAGACATTTTCATTTGAAGTCATTTTGTACGTGAACATTTATGTGGGGTAAAAGGAGGTTGCCCCCTTGAAGAGGCTTATTATCTGAAATTATCTCTTTTTCAAGGCGTTGAGTACTTATTCTGAGGTTTTTCTATGCTATACTGATATTTGGTTCTTAACATATTTAGATCTGAGGATGCCCGGGAGCCATCTCGACTGTCAGACCTATGAGGTAGTTAGTCTGGAATTGACCGCTTTAGGAGAATAGAGGCTTAGTAATGCCAAAACTCTCGAAGAACAAAGTAGCGAAGTAATGTGGAACGTAGATCTATGGATTCCTTGGGGATGCCTCTCGACCATTCGATTGAGGGAATATGGGTATTATGTCGAGAGTACATGGGGACCCATGTGTCGAGTGACGACGATGCTAGGTATCCCACTTAGAGTGGCACACAATGGGTTATTAAGAGGTGGATAGAAATGAGTTCCTTTGGAAATCCATAAAGCGATGGAGTCCGTCTATACCGTCAATCTGAGAGAGAGGATACGTGGGGGAAATCCATCGACTTTGGGTGAAATTACTTCAAGAGAAAACGAGTGTGGAGAGGTTAAACCTCCCTAAGCCCAAAGAGACGAAGTGGTTTGCAACTGTCAATCTATGGGAGACATGCGTCAACAGATCGTCAACTTCAGGTGAAATCACTTCTGGAGGAAGGGGGGTGTGTTGATTAAGAACTCTCGAAGGCTCGAGAACTAGAGTTCATCTGATTCGTCTGTCAGTTGAGGACAAGTGTCAGTAGATCTTCCATTTCGGGAGATAGCCACTTCAGAGGAAAGTGGGGTCACAAGCGTTGAGAACTCCCGAACTAAATCATGACCGTTTCTTTGAGAGAGACATGCGTCGACATATCGTTGACTTCAGGTGAAATCAATAGTCGAAGTGATTCATAGTCGTCAATCTATGAGAGACACACATTAACATATCACATACTTCAGAAGTGAGGGGAAAGCAATGCGGAGTAGAGGGTCAACCGAAGTGGATCCGCACCATCAAACGATAAGGACATGTGGCACACGATCCTTGACTCTGGAAGAAATTACCTCAGGAGAATAGAGTGTTGGAACACTTAGAACTCCCGAATGATGAAGTCTCGAAATGAACCTGAGCCGTTGGTTTAAAATGGACGTGTGGCGCTTGATATGGAAATATGGGTATGGAGTACTTCGGAAGAAAAGGTTGTGTGCATGTCTGAGACTTCTGAAAACTGAAGTTCCAGAGTAAATGAGAGCCATTGATACTCTAAATATGCGTGGCGTCAGATAGTGCACTTCAGAGGTTTAACGCTCCAGAGGTTTGCAATCGTGAGTACCTTGGAACTCTTGAAGCACAGAGTTATGGAGTAAATCAGAGCCATCGATGCCCTGAGAACACGTGGCGTCAAATGGTGCCCTTTAGAGGATTAGTATTCCATAGGTTTTGTGAGGAGGTGCTTAGAATTCTGTCGAAGCCTAGAGGCTCGAATTCATTGAGGGTCATTGATCTTAAGGGAGAGTAGGGACTGTTGATTCCTTCACTCCAATTCAGAACTCCACCACTTCAGATTTTGAAGGAATTGACATGTGATGAATCAAAAACTCCCAAAGCCCGAAGATATGAAGCATCGGAATAGGTTCTTGTGGCCTTGGTGTTCAGTCATAGCCCATGGTCATATGCGATGGTTGCTGAAGAAAAAGGGGCTAGGCCCTGATTTCCAAATCAGAGACCATGAATGGAGGATTTGATTCTCTTAAGAAGAATGAAATTTTTATGCCCCACCATGGGTGTGTTGCAGATTGGTATCAGAGCCGAAGAGCTAAAGATTCGAAGAGCTGAAGTAGATTTGAGACGTCCAAGCCAAAGAGACAGGTGTCGTCTGATCCTACACTCTGGAGAGAAGTCAATTTGGGAGGAATGAAGTGTGAAGGCACAAGGATTTCCGAAGGCCGGAGTCCAGAAGTCATCCCAGCTGTCCATTGGATGGGACGCGTGGAATAAGATCTTCCATTTTAGAGGAAGTCACTCCGAGAGAAAATGGGATTTGTTGAACAAGAACTCCCGAAGACCAGAGAGTCGGAGTTCATCTGAGTCGTCCATCAACTGAGGACATATGTCAGTAGATATTCCATTTTGGTAGATAGCCACGTTGGAGGAAAGTGGGGTCACATGGGTTGAGAACTCCTGAAGTAAATCGTGACCATCGATTTGAGAGAGACATGCGTTGAGAGGTCATCGACTTCAGATGCAATCAATCTGGGAGAAATCGAGTGGGGATAGGTTGAAACTCCCAAATTCTGAAGAGATGAAGTAATTTATAGTCATCAATCTGTGGAAGACATGCATCAACAGATCGCATACTTTAGAAGCAGGGAGAAAGCAACATGGAGTAGAGAGACGCCCGAATTTGATCCCCACTGTTGAATGAGAGGGACTTGTGGTGCACGATACTTAACATCGGAAGAAAACAATATGGAATAAAAGGTGGTGTGAGCGTCCAGGACTCCCAAACACCAAATTCCTAAAGTGGATCCAAGCCATTAATTTAGATGGATGCGTGGCGCCTGATCTGGAATTTCGGGTATGGAGTACTTAGGAGGAAAAGAGTTGGAGTGCTCGAAACTCTTGAACGTAGAAGTCCCAAAGAATATCATAACTGTCTATCATGAGGGACACTTGGCGCTCGATCTGTAACTCCAGGTACGGAGTACTTCGAAGGAAAAAGGTGTAGGAATGTTTGAAACTCTTGAAGCATGAAGTTTCAGAGTAAATAAGAGCCATCGATACTCTGAGGATGTGTGACAACAGATGGTGCACTTCGGAGGATTAGTACTATGGAGGTTTTGCGAGGAGATGCTTTGGATTCCTTTGAAGCCCAGAGACCTGAAGTCATTGAGGTCATTTTTACTGAGGGAGAGTAGGGACCGTTGATCCCTTCACGCCAGTTCAAAACTTCATCACTTTGGAGTTCGGACGGATTTGGCATGTAATGAATAAAAAATTCCCAAATCTTGAAGTTCCGAAGCATCGGAATAGGCGCCTGTGGCCTTGGAATTCATTCATAGCCCATGGTCATATGCGATGGTCACTGAATAAAAAAGGGCTAGGCCCCGATTTCAAAATTAGAGACCATAGGATGGAGGATTTGATTAATTAAGGAGAACTAAATTTTGATGCCCTATTCCTTAAAAACTTTTAAGGGGTTGGGTGTGTTACAATAATGAAGATATGCATAGAGTCTCTATGAGGTGAGAAGAGAACAAGAACCTCTTAATTTCTAGAGTTGATGAATGAGCGTAAGGGGTGCATGGAATAATTATTCTAAGTGTTATGTTCAAGAGAAAGAGCGCAAAGCTCTTAAGCCTTTCAGAGCTAACAAAGCTCAGGAAGAATAGCGAGATTGAAGTATCAAAAGGGAAGGTTCCTTTGTTTGGAATATGAATGAACAAGATATGTTTAGGAAGAGCCAAGGTCTGTTGTGATTGTTGGATATGGGAAAGAGCGCGGGAGATAACCCCTTGGGTCCTTTGGACTTTGTGAGTTCAGAGAATTGAACGAGTTTGTCGTAAGGGAGGTAAAATCCTGGAAGTCCCAAAGTTAATCTAGACCTTAGATCTTAGGATGGCTGGGATCCATCTCGACCATCAGACCTATGAGATAGTTAGTTCGACATTGACCGCTTCAGGAGAATAGAGGCTTAGTAATTCCAAAAATATCGAAGAACAAAGTAGTGAAGTAATGTGGACCATGGATCTATGGATTCCTTCGGGACCCCTCTCAACTGTTCGATCGAGGGAATATGGGTATTACATCGAGAGTACATGGGGACCCATGTATCAAGCAAAGGCGAAGCTAGGTGTCCCACTTGGAGTGGCACACACTGGGGTATTAAGAGGCAGATAGTCATGAGTTTCTTTGGAAATCCATGGAGTGACGGAGTCCATCTGTACCATCGATATGAGAGAGAGGATACGTGGAGGAAATTCGTCAACTTTGGGTGAAATTTCTCTGGGAGAAAACAAGTGTGGAGAGGTTGAACCTCTCGAAGCCTGAAGAGTCGAAGTGATTTGCAACTGTCGATATATGGGAGACACGTGTTGATAGATCGCCAATTTTGGGTGAAATCACTTCGGGAGGAAGGGGTGTGTGTTGATTAAGAACTCCCAAAGGCTGGAGAGATGGAGTTCATCTAAGTCATCCGTCAGCTGAGGACATGTGTAAGTAGATCTTCCATATTGGGAGATAGCCACTTCGGAGGAAATTGGGGTCACGTGAGTTGAGAAATCCCGAAGTAAATCATGACCATCACTTTGAGAGAGACATGTGTCGACAGATCGTCGACTTTGGGTGAAATCACTTCGGGAGAAAGAGAGTGGGGAGAGGTTGAAAATCCTAAATTCCAAATAGTTGAAGTGATTCATAGCCATTCATATGTGAGAGACACATGTTAATAGATCGCATACTTCAGAAGCAAGGGAAAAGAACCGCGGAGCAGAGGGTCACCGAAGTGGATCCCCACCACCAAATGTGAAGGACGCATGGCCCATGATCCTTGGCTCTGAAATAATGTAATTTGGGAGAATAGGGTGTTGGAATGCTCAAAACTCCCAAATGACAAAGTCTCGAAATAAACCTGAGCCTTTGATTTAAAACGAATGCATGGTTCTCAATATGGAACTCCGGGTACAAAGTACTTTAGTAGAAAAGGTTGTGTGCATGTTTGGGACTCCTGAACACTAAAGTTCCGTAGTAAATTAGGGCCATCGATACTCTAAGGATGTGTGGCATCAGATGGTGCACTTCAGAGGTTTAACACTCCAGAGCTTGCAATCGTGAGTACCTTGGAAATCTCGAGCATGGAGTTTTGGAGTAAATCAGAGCCATCGATGCCCTGAGGACACATGGTGTTAGATGGTGCCCTTCAGAGGATTAGTACTCTGAAGGTTTTGCAAAGAGGTGTTTTGAATTCCACCAAAGATCAATGGCTAGAAGTCATTGAGGGTTGTTGATATTGAGGGAGAGTAGGGACCGTTGATCCCTTCGCTCCAATTTAGAATTCCACCACTTCGGAGTTCGGAGGAATTGGTGTGTGATGAATCAAAAATCTCGTTTCCCAAATATTCGAAGCACTAGAATAGGTGTCTGTGGCCTTGGCATTCATTCATAGCCCGCAGTCATATGCGATGGTCTCCGAAGAAAAAGGGGCTAAGCCCTAATTTCCAAATTAGAGACCATGGATGAAGGATTTGATTCTCTTAAGAAGAACAAAATTTTTATGCCCCACCATGGGTGTGTTACAAATTGGTATCAGAGCACATAAGCAACACTTGGCCTTCTTGGGCTCATGCACGAGTCACATAAATAGGAAAAGTGAGATGGGTAAAACCCTATGGACGTTGAGGCAAGAAGGTTTTCTTGCTAGATGTTGTCGCATAGCAAGGAAAGTGACCCTGGTTGGTTATAACCATGAGAGAAGGAAACATCAATATGAGATATGACTGTGAGATTAATCTTGTAAGTGGATGAAATCTCAAACTAAAGGACACTAATGATGAAATTAAACTATCAAAGTGAATGCATGAGTTAAAAAGGTGCAAGATATGTACCTACATATACACGAATGTGCATACATGATCATAAGAATGATTGGAAGATCCTTGGGAAAAGGATATGAAGCCTGATATTAATACCATTTAGGTATGAATGATATTAAATGTGCAAGTGATGCGCATGCATGATGCAAAAGTATAGTTATAGGAAAAATATGGTTTCCCTGATGAGTGAAATATAAAGAAAGAATTGCTCTTGCCCATATTAAATGAATACTATGGATGCATGGCAGACTCCATTCAGAACAATTATGAAAGTTATGTTCCAAATAATAGCTTGAGGGGGATGTATTCCATTTCCTCAGGGAATAATAATATAATAATTAGATAAAAGGGTAAATGAGAAAAGATTCTCTGTTGTCATGATAAGAGGCAAAGGATTATGCCTTTGAGGATCACATGAGAAGGATTGTGAACAATCCTTAGTTGAATGATCTTAAAAGTAAATATGTATGTGGGTTGTGAAACATACCTATGACAACTACATGCAGGCTTAGGATTATGAATATGGTTAAGTACATCATGGATGTAAGCTAACAAAACCAGAATATGTATGGATACATGATTTGGGTGCATGACAAAGATGCATGTTTATATTAGTTATGGAATTTTGGTAAACAACTAAAGCTAACTCAAGGCTGAGTCCATCACAGATAGTGATGGACATGCAATAAGGAAGTTTCATGCTGAGGGAGTTCCCTGTGGAAGAACTGTGTGAAAAAATTGTGAGGAGGTTAGAGTCACAACCTTAATAACTGCTGAGAAAATGAGCAGTGAGCTACAAGATTATATATATATATATATATATATGAATCCTGGATTACATTTTGAAAGCATCATGTAATGAATATAAGACTAATGAATGAATAAATGAGTATGTTTGATTCAATAGTCTTGGTTGAAGCCATGTTAAGAAAAGGCAGTGAGGCCTTTAGAGATAACTCAGTTGGGTTGAAAAGTCCCAGGCGGTGTAGAAAGAATTGGAAGAAGGGGAGAGACCCTAAATCCTTTCTTGCTATGTGTTATGTTTCCTCTAGAATGAGAAAGTTGATTTACTATTAAAAGTAAATGTTTTGAGACCATAGTGATGATGATTGTATTACTGCAAAAATAATTTAGAACTGTCTGTATTCCATTCATGGAAACCCTTGAGGATAATGTGATGAAGTGCATAAAGATATGCTAGGAAAATTTGAAGACGTTTTATGGATTTGAATGTTACGATACATGCATTTTTATTGATATTACAAATAATGATGCATGTTGTGTATAGAAAGGAATTGTAACTGTTGAGGAAGACAGTTACCAATAATGGGAAACCTCAAGAAGAGGATGACCATGGGAAGGCTGCGGTCAAAACATTGTTGACAGGACTGTGAAAATCCCGCTAAAGCACTACCGATGAGGTAAAAAAAATTAGAAATAGGGTGCTAGCAGCCAAGAACAGGTATAAAAATGTTCATGCTTATGTGGCTCAAGGTATGAAAATATTGGGTGAGAATCCCTTTTGAAATATTTTATTGTCTCATGTTCTGCACAAAATTTTGAATGGGCAGTTGTATGCCATGGATACCCAAGTAGGGTATGATTTGGGAAGGAGAACCCGAATGTTGGAGGTGTGAACCTTTGGCAGTAAAGACTAATTGTATGATGTAGGAGCATTTGAACCAAATGATCTCTGTTGACTCAAAAGGTCAAAAACCTTTATTAAGAGATTGTAGAAATCCCTTCGACCAACTATAGATCAAGATCATGAGGATCGCAAAAGAAAACCCTGATCGAATCATGTTAATCAAGAACCTGACAGCGGAAGTGAACACGATCTGTTCATCGAAAGGAAACTGATCCCAGTAGTCATATTGATTTCAAGATCCACTGGAGTTAATGGATCAAATGCCAATCATTCTATAAGATCAACAACTCATATTCATTGTAGAGATCGAATGGGAACATGGGTTAACGACAGAGACTGTGCCCGTAGTTTAAGTTCAATGTATCTTTGTTTTGAGTTTGGGGTCCGATTGTAGATCGGAAGACTCGTATTGATTGTAGAGTGCGAAGGATAAATTAACTAGCATGCTAGTTCACGGCCCACAATCAACCAACACTATTGATCTCATCGGGGTGGATGATCAACGACCACAATTAAAAGAGTTGGGCGAGAAATTTTTAGATTATGGGGATTGAACTCTCCAATAAAGAGTGAGCACATTGGGGATTCCACAATCACTATGAACAAATGATTGGTGGGTGGAACTGCAAGGAACCCACGCATTAATGCCACATAAACTTGTACCGTGATTGGGTTCTGTGGTTGAATTTGGAAAATCAAGGCTCTGCTCTCATTCTAAATTCTCGGCCAAATACTTCTATGTCATAATTGTTGCATTTGGAATCATTTGGTTTAGAATCGATCTAGGGATAAGATCGACGACCAGTATTCATTGCGGGGAAGGCATATGCATGTGGATTAATTTCAGGACCTGTACTTGCAAATTAAACTCAATATGGTTTTGTTTTGAGTTTGGGGTCCGATTGAAGATCGAACGACCCATATCCATTACGGATATCGGAAGGAGAATTAAACCACTAGCTAGTTGAGGTTCCATAATTCCTTGCCGCCGTTGGATCCGGAGGAAGACAGATCTTCATCGTCGAATTGTTGACAAGGGGTTTATCCAGGATCATAGCACCTGGACACGGGAGTTGAAAGGGTAGTGCCTGAAAAGAATAGAGCTAAGGTCACAACTCTCGATCGCGTGGAGAGAAAACAGAGTCAATCTGGGCCAGTCAAGGAAGGTAGAGTTTGGCACTCTACATTAGACTATGGTCATGGGGACTGATTCTATGGGAATAAAGGTGCTCATAGTTAGAGCGTTGCATGGAATGCATTGAGGAATGCATGCTGCATAAGATTGTAGACAATGGATTTTTCAGTAAGAAAGGAGGATCTTCCAATGTTTTACTTATATTATGTAAGCACTGAAGGAAAACAAATTTGGGTGGCCATGAGTGTTGGAACCCTGGTTATTAATGGAGGAAGAATGCTTAAATTCATTCATGTGAAACTTTTGAGTTTCATGTGTATTTATTTGGGATCGTGATCGACCTATAGCAAGAAGTATGGTCCTGCTATAAGAATGAATGAAAATGAATAAGAGATATGATGAAAATGTTGGTTAAATTCCAACACACCATGGCCAAGAACCTAGCATAAAGTGTGACAAACTTGAAATCAATGCAAGAGTGCATTGGGTAAGAATGTGGCCATGAATATTAGCACATTTGTTAAAATACTTTGAAATGTTGAATTACATTTTGAAAGGTCTGATATGTTGAAATAAGCCACAAGCAAGGAATGAGATCCCCTTTTCATGTTTATATAGATGTGATGAACTATTAGTATGCATGGTTTTGAATATATATATATATATACCTAGATGCATGAGAGACTAATAGTTTGTTTGGCTATGTAAAGAATGAATTGTGGGGAGAAAAATGGTCTTGGATATGGAAACATTTTAAGCCCATAAGGAAGACCAATTATCTTCTGAGCCAAACCGCTATGGGAAGAAAAGTCCCATAATTATGAATCTGGTTCCTGTGCAAAAAAAATATGAAAACAAAATGTGGAATTTGGAAATCTGTGGGTGACAGATTTACAAGAAAATTTTGAATTTAAAATTTATGATGATGTCTCATGAATTTTTGTATGCCTGTGATATAGAAGAGAAGAAAACATATGTCAAGAAAGGATAGATGAAGGGTATCAAGTTGTAAAAACATGAAAAATGGTTACTGTTGAGCCATGACAACCCCATGGTAAGCCATGATCGCCTATAATATGTTGTGTTGAGGTAACACAAGCCAGAGGAATGCCTCAGCAGAGCAAGTCCAAGGGATGCCTCAACTGTAAGGCTCGATAAAGTCTCTGGAATTCTTCTTGTGTGAGAAAACCTTGGCAATGCAAGATAGATCACCCGAGGAACTATATAGCAGAGAAGGGGATTCCTGAGCCTAGGCCTAGAGGGTGAGTGACCACAAGGAAGAGGAAACCTTGATAGTTCTTGTAAACTATTGATTGGGATCATGCACATGATGGATAGTTATTCTTGTGCGATGAAACCTTGGCAAGGCAAGATGAATCACCCGAGGGACTATATAGCAGAGAAGAGGATGCCTGAGCCTGGGACTAGACTGTGAGTGACCGCAAGGAAGAAGAGACATTGATAGTTCTTATAATCTATTGATTGGGATCATGGACACAATGGGTATATCAAGGAAAAATAGTGAGATTGGATAACAAGAAAACCATGTGGATACAAATCCACAAACTGCAAAGATAAATATTGTGCTAATATTATGAAATTTTCCTAGAAATTTTTGTGCAATGTTTTCGCATGAGAATATGAATAATGTGCTTGTTGTCCAAGAATTATTGAACGAAGATGACGAAGATTAAGGGTCTGAAAAAGGACCTGACTGAGAAAGAAGGTCAAGATTTATGAAACAATTGAATGAGAAAGGTATGATAGGTGTTTTTGAGAAAGAACACGAAGGGCGATGTTCCTTTAAGGGGGAGGGAATTGTAACACCCCTGTTTCCCCCAGCTTGTAATTAATCATAAAATAGGATTACCATGCTAAGGCATGTGGATGATGTAAATGTATTATTGTTAAATTTCCCATAACTGACTATTGGGGGGTGAAGCCTTGAAGTACAAGGCATGATATCTTTGGAGTAAATAAACCAGTTAATGAAGAAAGGACCAATGGTTGAATTATCAACCACCCCCATGAATGGAAGAATGGTCTAGTTGTAGAATGTTAGCCCGAAGTACCATAGATACTTGCAGACCCGAGCTTCCTTCTGACAGAAGGAACAGGATAGGTCAGAAACCTTCATAAATAAGGAAGGTAAGATACACACAGAGAGACGATAAGGATGGGGGACAACAAGAGAAGAGACACCATAAGAGAGCGCAATCTTGGAAGGAGATGCACGAACCAAAAGGAATTGCAAAGAACATAACCTAAAGGAACCGAACGCGAGCTTGATGCTAAGGAAGCATCTGATAAACCTCGTAGGGATACTGTGATAGAGAGAAGGTATCTGAGAGATGGCATAGTTCCCTAGTGATATCATGGCTTGGCACGAGGGTGGACTGAGTGCTAAGAATAAATGCCTATGAGCCTATGGTTGGGTAGAAAGTCACACACCCACAGTCAGTTAGTTGGTTGCAACTTGTAATAGATAAGTATTCTCATACCCTGTGAAATTGAGCTATAACTATGTAATCAAGTTTGATATACTGTGAATTGTTGGGTATCAGGCACCTGACAGGGCGAGAGCTTGTCCGATAAAATCCTCGAATTCCTTGTACCAGTCATAGACAACCATTCTAGTATACAGGTGCAATTTTTTTTTTTTGGATTCAAATTTATTTTTCAGCCACTTCGACAATAAATCCGGGTGAGAATCGAACATGAGATTTTTATTTTACAAATTCCTTCCATTTACACAGCACTTGCCAATCCATCTACACCCGTGCGGGCATGTAGAAGTAACAACACACTTGACTCTATGTCACCCCTTGACAACCAACACGACGCAGGCAATACCAAGGGTTATAACCTAGTACCATAATACTTAAGGAAACCACGACCCCTACAGAAGGCGTAACCCACGGAACTACGACCACCACCAACCATCATGAGGATGAGGCATTATCCATGACTCAACTAGCAGTATATTTCTGATCCAACTGCTTGTAAATACCATTAGTTCACTAGCTGCCCATCCACCCCTAAAAGAATGGAAAACAATTTATTTTTGGTTCCCCAATACTAAATCCTAAAGATTGATTGTACATAGTTTAAGGTCTTGCATTTTTACAAGTTTAACAAATTCGACATCATACAACCCCATAACCATAATGACATCAACAATATCTCTCTTCTCAAAAATCTAACATGTTATTACATTACGACACAATCATTCGATTATATATATATCTAGCTCTATGGGAAGATAACCAT
>ML779871.1:760837-781421 GCA_009831015.1 Picea engelmannii | reverse complement strand
GAACATTCCAGCACGTGGGAAAAACGTACGGTTTCTCGAATTTTCTAGAAGGAGAAGCTTCTTGGGTGAGGTGGCATCCGAATAGTTTGGATCTTACTCGCTTTCATGATTTAGTGGGATCATACTAACCTCCTCACCTTATCCTCTTCAACTTATAAAAGGAGAGGAGCTCTCATGGAGAAGGGGCTCTTGGTTGTGGTTCTGTGGCTTGGAATTATTAGCTTGGTTGGAGTAGCTTTGAGATTTGCTTTGTCAAGATAGATTGTGAGTAGCTATCAGATCTATGGTTTTAGAATCCTTGGAGCAAGAAGTGTGTGGGGAACGAAGGATAGTGGGAAGGGACCTTACGACATCAAGGCTTTGGTTGTAAGTTTCTCTTTCAATTAATATGATACAGTGATATATTTCTTTCCCATAAAGTGAGATCTACTTTATTACATAATTCCTTGATCATATGTATAGATTAGCTATTGGATATATTATTTGCTTTCACTTTGGTTGGTTTGTGCTGTTTTGATCTTGATCGCACAAGAGCGCTGGAGCGAAGAAAGGAACAACAGAGTCCAAGGAAGCGATTACAAGGTACATATCTTCTTATCACTTCCAATTTAATTCAATAGTTAGATCTAGGGAAAGAGGTATATTCTGTCCTGTTTTGTTCTAGATCCAAGTGGATCTAGGGAGATCGGTTTGTGTCCGCACTTACGGATTTGTCCTAAAACAAAGTGTCAGGTCGGCCCTAATGTTAAAAGGAAGTGACATAAATGGTATAAATAAATATCATTATACATTCATTTGATGCAAGTCGAATTTCAGAGTGAAGACGAAGTAAAAGAAGGCTAGATTTCAAGGGAGGATGAAGTCTTTTGGTGATGTGTTCTAAGTATCAACATTTGTGTTGTGTATTAATGATTTGACACTAAAGAACACAAAAGACCATTTTTTGATAAAAAACAAATGAATGAAATGAATATTTAAATTTGATGAGAAATCCTAAAGCAATGTTCAAAAGAAACTAATAAAAAGGTTTAAATTTTGGTTATGTAGGTTAAGGACAGAGTCATAAGGATCCAGAGCATCATGATTAATGAGGACTTAATGAGGAATTTTAAATATATGGATTATGAAAAATGACCAAGGAAAATGACAAATTTAAGCGCGAAAGAATGAAATTCTCAAAATTTACAATACCATTTGAGGAGATAACATCTGGCTCCACCTAGGATGGAGACCTCCCTATGAGGCTCCAAGAACCTAGTAGTTCCAATTTCCTTTACTATTGGGCTATGGATTCATCTAGCCTTTACAAATGATTTTCTACAAACCTGTAGCCTACCTGTAGCCTTCTCTACTTATTCAACAACCAATAACTGAAAAAGTCTACTTGCTCATAGAACGATCTTATTTTCTTATCTACTCCTACTCAAACCATTGTACTTCTTCTTAATCAAGTAAACTCATGCTTCCAATGAATCCATATCATAAACTGATTTACTGAACCTATTCTTGATCCTTATCCAAAAAATAATGAAAGCCATGTCATGCAGAAACATAATTTGAAAAGATGACAGAACTGTCCTTCATCTGACAAAAATATTTTGATCTTTATGTTGCTCATGGATTCCATAAAATCAGAAAAAGGGTCATGAAAGAAACAAATAAATACCTCTTCATGATACTATTCCAACTGAAAATTGAAGTGATGCAGGTTGCCTTCACTGATATCAATGTTGAATGTAAATTGTTCTCCCTCTGTCGGAGGAAAATGCAAGCTCAATTGCTGATCTGAACCTTTTTTCTTCTCTTCACCATATCTTTGTAATTTGAATCCATCATGATGATACACTGACCTATCACAAATGATAGTTTTTGAAAGAAAAGAAAAGGTATGTTCTTGAGCTTCATTGCATTTTTGATCAATAGATTCATAACTAGCATCAACCACAACATGCACAGATTTTTGATCATCTCTCTGCTGAAAAGTAGAACTAGATGAAATTCTAGTAAACAACAAGCCTTCACAAATCTCAAAATCTTCTTCCTCATCATTGTATTGGTTGAATATAGGAACATCAAGATAAGATCCTAATGACAGAGATGAGGCTTCTTGTATAGAAGTATCAACAATAAAATATTGAAATAGATTTGAAAAAATATCACCTTGTTCCTTATTATGGTTTGAAACAACATATTCATAAGGAGAAGGAAGATCTTCATGATGCTCTAGCTGGAGATTAGACAGTCCTTGAAAATATTGTTCCTTGTAGTTACTACCACTTTCCTTAGTCTGCAAATCTGGAAGCTGAGGACTGTCCTTAATATTTGTTGCAGATCCAAATCTGTCGCATACTAATCTATCAATCTGCTCAACATATTCAAAGTTTTCAGAGGGAAAAATCTCATATTCATGACAAATGTCTTCTTTTATAATAGATGCTTCATCACAAATCTAATTTTTATGACTAACAAATTCTTTATGAAGCAAAGAAAACTCATCACAACATCCTTCAAAAAGATGTTCAACTGGAAAATACTCTTTACAAAAGGAATTGAAGGCTGCATGGAAACCTGTCAAAGAGATAACACTTGCATTTGGAAGAGACCGGTACCAGTCAAGAGAAATCCCCTCCAATGAATACCTGGAAATCTTAATTTGAATATCCTCATGTATAATTTCAAGCCGATGAATAAATTCATGAAAATCCAACAAGTGTTCAGCTGGCACTTCCCACTCTTCTCCTCAAAATCTGGGAAGACTATTTTCCCATTCATCTCTACTAGGAACTGGATGAGGGTAACCATAAATACTTGAGAAATTCAAAATGCATACCTCTTGTTCATTTCATACCAGTGGAGTCACCAACCGATTTTTGAACAATGGAGTCGCCATAGAATTCATCCTTCATGGAGTTTCCAGATAGATGATTAGAACCAATAAAATGTCCAGGCTTTGTCTATCATCAAAGATGGATCTATGTTGTGTCCCAAGGAAGCTGAGCTTCAATATCCTCTCCTCGAAAATGATGCCAATTTTTTATCACTCCAGGAGTCCTTCTCAGGTTGTAGCTTGAGGAAGCCTGGTAACTTAAAATATGTTTTGGTTTACTATGTATGTTGGATAAAATGGGATACATAAATGACTGTTCCACACTTAAGAAAATTAGTAGTATAACCAAATGAGAAAATGCTTTCAAAAATCAATAATCAGATAAGTAACTGAGCTGGTGGGTGAAGAAAGTCTATATCTATCAACGAGAACACATATGTGATGGGATGAATAAAGATAGCACATATTACTTATTAAATCAATGTTTATGAGTTAACCAATGAGATGACAATCATTTGCAACTAGACAAACTTAGATAACAGTAATCACTCAAAACACAAGAAAAAGAGAGAAGATGGCAATCTGACATTAATAATGAAAGGAACTTGTGATCTATATTATATGTAAAGGTCTAGTACAAAAAAAACACGGTCTACTCTCCATAATCCAACCTCCTCTCCTTCAAAACACTAGACTTTATATCCTTTACATAACAATTTAAAATCCTATTAAAATGGATCTAGAATACTAATAATAGAATAAAATCAAAATAGTTCTCATGTCATAGGATTAGATCCTAACTCAAAGGAATCAAATCCTAATCATAATCTGTGATCTTCAACATTCATCAGTAGCTTCAACAATCTTTTACACACTCAACAACCTTCAAGGTGATGGGAAGGCACTTGAAATCTCTCTTTGACAACTCGGCAGTATCTTAACTAAAAATAGAAAATCTCTTCAACCTTTATATGCTTTGCATCGACTTCAAAAACTTAAAAGAGAGAGTGATCTCTATCCCTTTTAATTTTATCATTCATTTAGAATCTTCCTCAAATGATTTGGCAGCGAAAACATTTGATCTAAGCGAAAATACCATCATTCTTCATGTCTATGTGCTTTTGGTGGGTTCTGAGCCAAAATTCTAACCTGTAAGCCACCGAAAGCTCTTCTTTGTGTGGCTAAGGACAACTATGCAAACTGAAATAGCCACCGAAAAGGTAGGCTTTAGCAGAATTCTTCAAACATTCATAATTGTGTTTTCCAAGATTCTTGATCTTCAAGGCTACTCATTTGATTTCTTTGTTGTGTTTAAATCATGGTTGTTTATTGCATGAACTTCCCGTGCTATGTGCATATCTCATACAAATATAGGAGTATCTCCGAACTTGTGATAATACCATTTTCTTTGTACACTAGCAGTGTGAGAATACTCCTCTCTTTTATATTTATAAATCTCATCAAGCTGCTGAAAGTCAAGCCAAAAATGCTTGTCAATTCACTCTACAAATTGTTTTCCTCCAATTTATGGTTTAAGCAATTGTGGAGCACATTTAAGTGCCATGTAAAGCAATGCCTGGATTTCAATTGGATAACCATAAATTCCCATTCTCATTCCTTGTTGACAGTCGGGCATATCTGCTAGTAAATGATCTCAAGTAGATTTGTGTATGCATGCAACAGGATGATCCACTAAGATCCAGAATTAACAGAAGCAATTCTCCCTATTGCATTCTTCCCAAAATCTGCAATCTTTGTATGAAACTAGCAACCATAACCCCTTCTTCTAATGTGAAATGAACTATCTGTTTCTCCCATGCCTAAAATCGAAGAGTCTTGAAGAGAAAATTCTTTACTATCTCCAGTTCACCAGTGATCAAAATATCAAAGTACTTGGAATAAGGTCCCTCACAAATACCTGAATGCTGAACCTTTTTGAGAGGTGCAACGTGAATCCTGTTCAACACCTGACTATTCTAACCCTTCTGATCATTGGATCTTTATTCTAGTATTCACTAGTCATGCATAAATCTCTTCTGGTGAATTATATAAAATTCTCTTAGTGCAACGAAAGGCATCAATAACAACATCATAATACAAAGAAGCCATATGAAGAGAAATATCTAGTAGAAGGAGATGGAAATAATGTCGGAGTTGTTCAAAGCTACTGTCTGGTGATGCATCTCCATGGTGTCGAGTGTACATAGTTGTTTCTCCTTCATATGAATTTAACCTATAGCTGGAGCAATCTGTGCTAGATAGTGCGTTATATGGTGATAATTTCTTGTTGCCTGTGCATTTGATGTTTGGAAGAAAGCCTCTTGGCGCCCAAGAAAAGGATCTTTATTTCCATCAAATCTAAGCACCTTTACAAACAATGTGTATGTGAGATATCATATGCACTGGATTTCACATTGTTAGGGATCCATTCCACTGTTTAACATACATGCATAAAAAATCCTATCTCAAATACTCGTGTCTTGCTAATAAGGCAAAGTGCTTGAAACACCTGCAAGATCTAACAATTTGACATCCTTCCTCTACATAATTTAGAAACTGGCAATGAACTACTCGTGGAACCTTTTCCTTAACACCTACGCATTGCACCTATTCATGGCTCCTCCTCATGGAATGATTCCTTCAACAAATCAGAGACTTCAAAAACCAATTACCCTTGAACAACTACATATGCATTCATCTTCTTGGAAATTGAGCATTTGGATTATGTCAGTTTAATTTATTTTCTATTTGATTTTCTCAAGGACCACATCCCATCTATATAGGATATTTAAATTCTTTGGCTTTTAAATACATTGTTATATTCATAGTTGTTTTGATGATGCGTGTAGAGTATAAAACTCAACGCTTACACTAAGATTGGTGTGTTGAATCGTGGCTAGCATGTGGGCTTGTCTTTGTGTTGTGTATTAATGATTTGACACTAAAGCACAAACAAGACCATTTTTTGATAAAAAATGAATGAATGAAATGAATATTTAAATTTTATGAGAAATCCTAAAGCAATGTTCAAAAGAAACTAATAAAAAGGTTTAAATTTTGGTTATGTAGGTTAAGGACAGAGTCATAAGGATCCAAAGCATCACGATGAATGAGGACTTAATGAGGAATTTTAAAGATATGGATGATGACAAATGACCAAGGAAAATTGCAAATTTAAGTGCGAAAGAATGAAATTCTCAAAATTTACAAAACCATTTGAGGAGATAACACTATGGAAAGGAAGACCAACAAATGTGAATCACTTTAGAATTTTTGGAAGAAATTGCTACATCAAAAGAGAAGATGGAAAAATGGGAAAGTTTGATTCTCGTGTGGACAAAGGAGTACTTTTTGGTTACTCAAGTACAAGGAAAGAATACAAGTGTTACAATCTAATATTGAACAAAGTTGTGGAAAGCATCAATGTAAATTGATGAAACAGGCAGACCATAATCAAAGGAAGAAGAAAACAAATCAATGGAACAAATTTTCGAAGAAGAAGAAGCATAAGATGAAGTAGAAGAGGAAGATGAAGAGAATCTGATAGAAACAGAAGAGCAAGTTCAACAAGTATCTCCAAAGACACCTAGCAAACGAGTACAAAAGAATCATCCTTCAGATCAGATTATTGGAAACAAAGATGCAGAAGTTGAGACTAGAAGAAAAATCTGTTCACCAGAACAAACACACCTAACACTCTTATCTACAATTGAACCAAACTGTTTTGAAGAAGCCAACAAGGATGCATTTTGGAATAAGGATAAGAATGAAGAATTGGATCAAATAGAGAAAAATGACACTTGGGAATTGGTTCCAAGACCAAATAATAAGAATGTGATCGACACAAAATGGGTTTTCAGGAATAATTAAATGAAGATGGACACGTTACAAGGAACAAATCTATATTGGTATCTAAAGGATATGAACAGATTGAAGGAATCGACTTTGAAGAGACATTTGACCTGGTTGCTAGAATGGAAGCAATTCAATTTCTTTTAGCCTATGCATGCTCCAAAAATGTTAAAGTATATAAGATGGACATAAAAACAACTTTTCAGAATGGGGAACTTGTAGAAGAAGTGTACATTGAACAACTAGAAGGATTTCAGTTGTCAGAGAACACAAATTATTTGTGTAAATTAAAGAAGGCCTTGTATGGTCTAAAACAGGCTCCTAGAGCATGGTACTCTAGACTGGATAAGTATCTGCAACAGGCAGGGTTCAGAAAAGGAAGTGCAGACAACAACCTCTACATCAAGGTAAGTAAAGGTAATATTTTATTAATTGAAGTTTATGTTGAAGATATTATTTTTGGTAGTGATGATGACAGGTTAAGCCGAAAATTTGCAAATGATATGCATAATGAATTTGTAATTTCATTACTTAGAGAACTATCCTTTTTTTTGGGACTTTAGATACGTCAAAGAAACCAAGTAATATTTATTTCCCAAACCAAGTATATCAGAGAAATGCTAAAGAGGTTCAGAATGGAAGATTGCAAACTAGTTATCACTCTCATACAAACCAGTTGCAAGTTGAGAAAAGATGATTATTCGAAGTATACAGATTAGAGGCAATATAGGTCAATGATTGGAAGCCTACTATATGTGACATCATTCAGACTAGATGTAATGCAGGCAGTTCGATAGGTGGAATGATTTCAAGAAGCACGAAAGGAGTCACATGTGTTAGCAGTGAAGAGGATTTTCAAATATCTCAAAGGAACATAAGAGTTTGGATTATGGTATCCAAATGGAAAGGATCTATCACTTATTTCCTACACAAATGCAGATTAGGTAGGTTGTATTGATGATCAACAAAGCACTAGTGGATAAGAATTCTACTTGGGTGAGTGTTTAGTATCATGGCTAAGAAAGAAACAATCATCAGTATCTTTATCTACAACTGAGGCAGAGTATATTGCAACAACATCATGTTGTACATAGGTTCTTTGGATGAAACAAACTCTGACAGATATACAGGTTGAGTATGATGATCCCATTCCAATCTATTTTGATAATACAAGTGCCATCAATATCTCGAAGAACCCAGTGATGTACTCCAAGATGAAGCACATTCCAATAAAGTATCACTTTCTACGGGAGCAGGTTGCAGAAAAGAACATCAAAGTTGAGTATGTGGGCACAAAAGAACAAGTGGCAGACATCTTCACAAAACCACTTCCATGAGAATCCTTTGAATATATTCACCAGAGACTTGGAGTTATTTATACTCCAAAATGATTTTTTTTTGAATGCTTATCTTATATGTCTTAGATTTACACGAGGATGCACCATAAGAGGATAGTTCAGTCAAGGGGAGTAACCCCGGATGGAAAGATACCTTTGCCATTGATGAGAAAGGGGGAAAGATTTATCATATGTAGAGGTGATCCAGGTGGATATCGGTGGCCACCCACCTTTTTCGACTGGCTCAAAACAGTTTTCTGGCAATTTTGGCAATTTACCATTTTTAGCAGGTTTTAACTTCCGGGGCCATTTTGAGGGCCTAAATGAAGGTTTTTTGAGATAGAGGTTCTCAATGATATCCAAAGGAATAATTGAGCCCCCAAAATGAATCTCCTCAATGATACCTTTCCAACGAGCTATCACACGCCTAAAATGGAGATCGTATGTAAAAGTTACAACCCCAGGAAGTTGATGTACTAACTTACCCAAACGGGGCCCACATGAATTTTGGCGTTTCATATCCTAGGGTTAGGTTTTTGGATGTCTATGACTTTTGGAATTCTCGTCTATTTTAAAAAGGCCTCTAGATCCTCATTGTAATCATCTTCCCACGGATGCGAGTAGCAGCCACATCTCTTCTCAGAGATAAGCTACCAACACCCTGGCTAGTTTATTTCCATTCTGCCTGTAAGCATATTTCATTCATTCGTTATTAATGAAATGAAGTATTATTTCCACTGCATCTCTACTTTTATGTGTGTTTCTATATTTCATTGTGTTCCTACATAAATCTGGATCAGTGGAATTAGAGCGGTTTGCTCATTCTCGATCCTTCTTTGCATGTCCCCAACGAGATCGGGGTATAAGGAGTTGGGGCTCAATCTAGTTGAACCTTTGCAAGATCAGCCTTGCAAACCCCAATGAATGCCCATGGGGGAAGAAAAGAAATATGAGGGAGCAGGAGATCCTATCAAAATGTTGCTCGAGGAGGCCCTCGATAAACAAAGGAACGCGATGATGAACAACTTTGCCCAGATTCTTCAACGGATTCCGACTGGCGGTGCATCGACATCCAGAAGCCACTCTGGAGGTGCCACTCCTTTTAAGGTACAAGTAAACTTTGGCATTCCCATATTTGATGGCCAAATAGATGCAGATTCCATATATAGATGGTTGAATCTATTAGAAGGATATTTCTCGGTTCATGACTTTTCCGATCGAGAAAAGATTATTTTCGCACTCCGCAAAGCTGCCCCCCATGTCAAGGACTGGTGGGAACCCTACTCAGAGAAAGAGGGTGAGGGATAAACCTCTTTATTCTCGGCCACACCCACTTGGAATTGTTTCCGAGACGCCATCAAGGAACAATATTATCCCCTGGGGAGCTATGAGGACAAATACATACAATGGACTACGTTGCGACAGCAAAGGGACCAAGATGTGCATGAGATGACGAATTTGCTTCATACCCTACGCACAAAGTTGGGTATCAAAGATTCAAAGAAACATTTGGTGTTAAAGTACCATAGTTGTTTGCATAGATACATTTAGGAGGAAATGGAGTTCCTCGACATCTCCTCACTTGGTGTGGAAAACTGATATGCTACCAAGATTGAGCAGAAGTTCAAACAGAAGAAGCGAGACTTTGGGTTTGCAAATCAGAAGCACAGGAAAGGTACTCCCAAACCACAAAACAAAGGACCAAGCCAAGGCAGGACAGCCCAGGAAAACCCACCAAATCCACAAGAAAATAACAACACCATGAAGCCAAAAAAGGACATGGGGAAGTGGTGTGAGTTCCATAAGAGCTCCACTCACAACACAAGTGAGTGTTGGGCCAAGCAATCAATGGTAGCCGAGTTGAAGGCTTTTGAATCGGATGCATGCTCTGACTCTGAATCAGAACTGGACAAGGGGAATGACAGGGGGAAGCAGATTATCGATGCGGAGCCCAACGCCACTGTTTCCACCACGAAGATCCAAAAGGAGGAACCAGAAGATCCAGAGGAGGCAGAGCGTCTCTTCCATTCCAAGATGTGGGTAAAGGGTTCCCCATTGTAGTACATTGTCGACAGCAGGAGCCAGAAGAACCTCATCTCGATAGAGGTCATGAAGCAGTTGGGCTTGCCAACCACAACACACCCACAACCATACACCATCGGGTGGTTGCACCAAGAACGGGACCTCCGCATCAGTCGACAATGTCGCCTTCCCTACAGCATCAAGCCCTTCACGGATGAGGTATTATGTGACATTGCTCCTCTTGATGTTTATGATGTATTATTAGGCCAACTGTACTTGTGGAAGTGACATGCTATGTATGATTCTAGGCCTCATGTTGTAATTATCACTTTGGGCAATAAGCTGTACAGGATACTGGAGATAGCACCGCCTACCACCATCTCTTTGGTAACTCCAAAACAATGCAGTAAGCTCATTTCCCAAACCAGGAAATTTGTTTTCCTGATGATCCACCCTCAGGGAAAGTGGAATACTGTGGCCATGACCTCCAGACAAGGCCCCACTACACAAAAACAACAAATGGATAAGGTCATGGAGGAGTACGAGGACATATTCACCTCCCCTGCAATTGTGCCTCTACACTGCCAGGTCAAGCACCCCATCGATCTGACCCCAGGTGCACCACTGCCCAATGAACCCATCTACCGGTGCTCTGTCCTGGAGAATGATGAAATCAAGAGGCAGATTCATGAGCTGTTGCAGAAAGGTCACATCCGGTCGAGTTCATCGCCCTGTGGGAGCCCGATCGTATTGGTGCAGAAGAATGATGGGACTTGGAGACTCTGCATTGACTATCGGGCATTGAACAAGATCACTGTTCGGTATAGGTACCCAATCCCACAGATTGATGACCTTCTGGACCAACTCAAGGGGGCAAAATATTTCAGCAATATTGACTTGAAGTCTGGGTATCACCAAGTACCAATTGAACCTTCTGATGTGTGGAAGACTGCATTCAAATCCAAGGAGGGCCTTTTCGAATGGTTGGTCATGCCTTTCGGGTTGATGAATGCCCCTGCAACCTTCATGAGGCTAATGGACGACATCTTGTGGCCATTCACCAACTCATTTGTAGTGGTGTACTTGGATGTCATTCTGATCTTCAACCAGACTTGGGAAGAGCACCTCCACCATATCCGACAGGTCCTCCAAACACTGTGGCAACACAAGTTGTGTGCCAATTTGGAGAAATGCACTTTTGGCATAACCTAGGTTCAGTATCTGGGATACATTATTGATGAGTGGGGGGTGAATGTGGATCCAACAAAGATCCAAGTCATTTGGGATTGGCCAGCCCCAACCACCCTAACAGAGCTCCGTAGCTTTTTAGGTTTTTCCAATTTCTACCACAGGTTTGTGTTGGGATTCTCTCATATCACTTGGCCCTTGAGTCAAGTCACCAAGGGAGGAGCTAAAGCAAAATTATTTTGGTCTAAATCTCAACAGAAGGCATTCGGGGAGTTGAAACATCACCTCTACTCTGCACCAGTTCTCACACTACCAGACTTGCAACAACCATTTGAGATCGAGATAGATGCCTCTGACTATGCTATTGGGGCAGTCCTTACTCAACATGGGCATCCATTGGCAACGACATGATCAACATCAGGTGCCACACAACTTCCAAGTGGGCGACAAAGTGTGGCTGCATTTGCAAAAGGAGCACCTCACTGGACCCCACCGCAAGCTTTGTCCGCTTTGATATGGGCCGTACACCCTCACCAAGGCTGTAGGGGAAAATTCCTTTGATCTCAGCATTCCACCATTCCTTGGTCTGCACCCAGTGTTCAATGTGGACTGCCATCGGCCCTACTTTCCACCTCTACTAGACACATCCGACATGGCAGAACAACTCACACCAACAGAGTTAAATCTAGACTGCATGAAACAAGCCAGAACTGATCAGATCATGGATACATAGATCAAGCACACCCGAAAACAAAGGATACCGCTATATCGAGTTGTCAAAGCAGGCCAACTCCTTCACCGAGCCAAATGGCTGACGAGGGACCAAGTTCAGCAGAAGTTTCCTCATCTCATGGAGGAACTCAATGCAATGGGGACCATTGCTTCCTAAGGAGGGAGGATTAATCCAGTTGGATATCGGTGGCCACCCACCTTTTCTGACTAGCTCAAAACAGTTTTCTGGCAATTTTGGCAATTTACTATTTTTAGCAGGTTTTAACTTCTGGGGCCATTTTGAGGGCCTAAATGAATGTTTTTTGAGATATAGGTTCTCAATGATAACTGAATGCATATTGAGCCCCAAAAATGAATCTCCTCGACGATACCTTTCCAATGAGCTATCACACGCCTAAAACGGAGATCGTATGCAAAAGTTACGACCCCAGGAAGTTGATGTACTAACTTACCCAAACGGGGCCCACATGACTTTTGGCATTTCATCTCCTAGGGTTAGGTTTTTGGATGTCTATGACTTTTTTCATTCTCGTCTATTGTAAAAAGGCCTCTAGAGCCTCATTGTAATCATCTTCCCATGGATGCGAGTAGCAGCCACATCTCTTCTCAGAGATAAGCTACCAACGCCCTAGCTAGTTTATTTCCATTCTATCTATAAGCATATTTCAGTCATTTGTTATTAATGAAATGAAGTCTTATTTCTGCTACATCTCTGTGTTTATGTGTGTTTCTATATTTCATTATGTTCCTACATAAATCCGGATCAAGAGGACAGTGGCATGGTTCCAGGGGGAGCATGAGTGATATGATTTCAGTACTGCATCAGAGTGTTGCCATCAATGCCAAAGGGGGAGATTATTGATTAAGGTTGGTTGTCATTGATGTCAACCCTTGAAGAAAGCCCTGTAGCAAAAAGGTTGGGCAATGGAATCAAGATTGTTTGATGTAAAGATGACTCATTATTGTCTTTTCATGGTTGATAATAAGTATAAATGGATGAACTCCAAAGTGGTCCCCTTATGGTGAAATCCCTCACGGGAAGATGCTTTGCAGATTGAGTTATCCTAGAAGTATGGTTAGAGAACCCATGCTTATTTCTTGAATAATGAGATGAACACTAGTGAATTTGTTATTGAAACTATACTAAATGGATAGTGCTTTTCATGCCATTTCCGGTGGTATGTGGAACATCACATATCTCCTCACGGCTAGAGAGTTATGGCCATGAGAAGTTGGAGAACCCAGGTCTCGGTAATGGACCCAAGTTTGTTTGATGGATAATGGTATGAGTTTTGATATATTTTCAGGTAATACTATTCTATATGGATAGTACATGTCATTCCATTTTTGGTGGTGTGTGGAACATCACATAACTCCTCCTGGTTTGAGAGTTATGGCCTTACGAAGTTGGAGGACCCTCATATGTCATCTAGAAGCCCCAAAAGGTCAAGGTAGTCTAAGTGGTTTAAGAGATTTTAAAAGGTAAATAATAAATTGAAGTGATGAGTGTACTATAGTTCAAAGTGAATACAAAATAAATTAATTCAATAATAAATTTAATGGAAAAATTAGAAGTGGGTTAACCCTAAAATAATGAAAGTGGGCAAAGTGACCTAGAAGATGTTTTTAAGGAAGCTACTTGGAGACTATAAATAAGAGGCAAGGCTCTCTCATTTAAGACACACTTGAAAATATTGAATACCTTTAGGTGTATGAGGTAACCAAAGGATATCTAATCTGAATTTCTAAGGAAAGTGAAGAAAAGAAGGCCGGAATTCAAGGAAGGACAAATTCTTTTGATGATGCTTTCTAAGGTATGTTTTTTTCCAGGTCATCTCACCATTTTCACAACAGGTTTTTTTCTAGAATGATTCAGATAGTGAAATTTCTATGAAATTGAGGAAACATATCCAAGTATCTATGGTAAAAAATTCATCTTGTGGGTCATTGTATTTTTGGAGTTACACTCCGTGGAAAATAACGTTTCTGGCTAGTCCTGAAACTAGTCAAAACAAAGTGTTTCGGGTAACAACGTCATAAATTATTCATTATAGATTCAAATTCGGTATGACTAAATGAATTGGTTAGAGTAAAGTCTTTAGTATTCTATGTAACAGTTTCATATCAATTCAAAAAATATTCTGTGTGGGTCACGCTTTACAAGGTCGATCTCTAGAATAAGCTAGAATTAAGCAAGGTGTGTCATTTTTTCCATAACTCCTTTTCTGAGAGGTTCCAAGTAGTGAAAACTGGAGGAATATCATAAAACACATTGAATAACATTGTATATCATTTTCAGATATTTATTCATGACATGTACAAAGTTATGATTATTTCAAGTTAGGGTTGTTGACTAATCCAAAACTAGTCTTGTGAGACTAAAGAAACGTTTGATGAAAATGCTAGTCTCTTGTTTTTAAAGTTAAGGAAGGTTTGCAGGTATGTGATCATATACACTAGGTCTATTATAGAGTTACAAATCATATTTGGATGATGAAATTGATGAGGGATTTTGGTTGAGGTACAAGTTGGGTACATGGTTGAGACAAGTAGTTGATGAGTTGGCACATACATGAGGTGTATAGTTGATGATGTTGGTACATATTGATGAGTCATAGTTGATGAGTACTTGACACATGATTGGTACATACTTGGTACATGGTTGGTTTCACTTATTTATGGTACAGATTGATTACAAATTATTTGGTACAGGTTGGTGCATGGTTGATGCACTTGTTTATGGTACAAGTTGAATAGGTTGAGGTAAAGGTTGAGGCATGGTTTATGTTTACAACGATATATCTCACAGTGATGGTGTTACAGTGGTTCCATAATTCTACTTCTACTTCAAGGTGGTTGGACAAGGCAAGGATAGGTGGTTGTTGCCACCTTTTTGTTGAAGTCGGAGAACATAGGGGGTTGTAGCCAGAGAATTGGGGAGTTGGAGCTTCCCTCAAGTTGTACCCTGAGAAACTAGGGGTTTGGAGCCTCCTTCCAGTTGCAGCTGGAAAACAAAGGAATTTTGTGCTTCCAATGAATGTAATTCTTCAAGACATATAAGATAAAGCATTCTGTGGTTTTCTCCCAATTTGGGTTTCCACGTAAAACACTGGTGTAGTGTGCATGTGTGTGATTATCCATTTCTTATTGCTCATTATTGGATAATAATTATACATTGATATAAAACTTGGATTATTTGGAGAAAAAGTATTATAATTATGCTATTACTGATTCACCCGCCCTCTCAGTAATCCAACAAAAATATTTCCATTCGGTTGATTACTACCATGTTTTTCATTGAAAAAATGGGGAGGTCAAAGTAGTCAAAGTGGTTTAAGAGATTTTAAAAGGTAAATAATAAATTGAAGTGATGAGTGTACTATAATTCAAAGTGAATACAAAATAAATTAATTCAATAATAAATTTAAAGGAGAAATTAGAAGTGGGTTAACCCTAAAATAAGGAAAGTGGGCAAAGTGAGCTAGAAGATGTTTTTAAGGAAGCTACTTGGAGAGTATAAATAAGAGGCAAGGCTCTCTCATTTAAGACACACTTGAGCATATTGAATACCTATAGGTGTCTAAGGTAACCTAACGATATATAATCCTAATTTATGAGGAAAGTGAAGAAAAGAAGGCCGGAATTCAAGGAAGGATAAATTCTTTTGATGATGCTTTCTAAGGTATGTTTTTTTTCCAGGTCATCTCACCATTTTCAAAATATCGTTTCTTCTAGAATGATTCAGACCATGAAATTTATATTCCATTGAGGAAACATATCCAAGTATCTGTGGTAAAACATTCAACTTGTGGGTCATTGTATTTTTGGAGTTACACTTTGTGGAAAATAGGGTTTGTGGCTAGTCCCGAAACTAGTCCAAAACAGGTGTTTCGGGTAAAAACGTCATAACGTCTTCATAACATATCCAAATTTAGTAATCCCAAATGATTTGGTTATATTATAGTTTTTAGTATGATTTGTAATATTTTCATATGAATTCAACAAATATTCTATGTAGGGCACACTCTACAAGGTCGCTTTCTAGAATAAGCCAAAATTCATCAAGGTGTGACATTTTTTCCATAACTCCTTTTTTGAGAGGTTCCAAGTAGTGAAACCTGGAGGAATTGCACAAAAAACACTGAAGAACATTGTATATCTGTTTCATATATTTATTCATTACAAGTACAAAGTTATAATTATTTCAAGTTAGGGTTGTTGACTAATCCAAAACTAGTCTTGTGATACTAAAGAAACGTTTGATGAAAATGCTAGTCTCTTGTTGTTAAAGTTAAGGAAGGTTTGGAGGTATGTGATAATATACACTAGGTCTATTAAAGAGTTACAAATCATATTTGGATGATGAAATTGATGAGGGCTTTTGGTTGAGGTACAAGTTGGGTACATGGTTGAGACAAGTAGTTGATGAGTTGGCACATACATGAGGTGTATAGTTGATGATGTTGGTACATATTGATGAGTACTTGAAACATGATTGGTACATGCTTGGTTGCACTTGTTTATGATACAGGTTGATTATAGTTTATTTGGTACAGATTGGTGCATGGTTGATGCACTTGTTTATGGTACAGGTTGATTACAGGTTGAGGTACAGATTGATGCATGGTTCAGGTTTATTGGTACATATTTACAGTGGTATATCTCATAGTGATGGTGTGACATTGGTCCCATCATTCTACTTCTACTTCAGGGCGGTTATACGGGGCAAGGATAGGTTGTTGTATCCACCTTCTGGTTGTAGCCAAAGAACATAGGGGGTTGTAGCTTCCTTCTGGTTGTAGCTAGAGAATTGGGGAGTTGGAGCTTCCCTCAGGTTGTAGCTTGAGAAAATAAGGGGTTGGAGCCTCCTTCCAGTTGCAGCTGGAAAACAAAGGAAGTTGGTCCTTCCAATGAATGTAATTCTTTAAGACATATAAGATAAATCATTCTATGGTTTTCTCCCGATTTGGATTTCCACATGAAACATTGGTGTACTGTGTATGTGTGTGATTTTTCATTTCTTATTGCTCATTTTTGGATAATAATTCTACATTGATATAACACTTGGATTATTTGGAGAAAAATGATTATAATTACGCTATTACTGATTCACCCCCCCTCCCCCCCTCAGTAATCAAACAATTGGTATCAGAGAAGGTTCCTTCAGAAATTAGTTTAACCACTAAGAGGTAGATCATGGAGAGTACCAACTGATATAAAAATGGAATACCACAGTTTGATGGAAAAACGTATGCTTTTTGGAGCATAAGGATGAAGACATATATACAAGCACAATGGTTTGAAATTTGGCAATCAATTGTAGATGGATACACAGTTCCAACAGTTCCACCAACAAATGACAAAGTAGTGAAACTTGGTCAGAATAATTCCAAAGCTACAAATGCACTTTTGAATGGTCTCAGTGAAACAATATTCACCAAAGTTGCACATTGTAAATACACCAAAGAGATTTTGGACAAGCTTCAAAATATTTATGAAGGAGATACAAAAGTCAAAGCAACAAAAATTCAAACTTACAGAGGTTAGTTCGATCAACCAAAAATGAAGGAAGATGAGAATATTGCAGCCTACTTCTTAAGAGTTGACGAAACAGTGAATAAAATCATAGGATTGAGAGAAGAATTTGTAATTGTTCAAAAGGTACTAAGATCTCTTCCTATGAGATTCAACCCTAAGATATCAGCACTAGAAGAAATATCGGATATGAACTCAATAAGCATGGATGAATTGCATGGAATCTTCACAGCATATGAAATGAGAACTGAACAGGAAAATCCAGATGTAAAAGAAGCATCCTTCAAAGCATTGAAAAGATCAAAGAAAAAGAAAAAGGAACAAGAAGAATATAGCAGCAACAACAATGTCTCGAAAGATTATGAAGAAGTTTCCAACTTCGTCAAAAGAATGAACAAGGGAACCAATGGTAGGTATAGAGTTAAGCTTCCTTTAATTTGTTTTAATTATGATGGTATTGGTCATTTTGCTAACAAATGTCCTCATAAGAAAAAGAGAAATGATGAAGGTTACTCAAAAGGCAAACACACATATAAAGCCAAAAGAACTACAAAGAAAGATTTCAAGAAAAACTTATGCATCAAAGAAGACATCTCATCATCAGATGGAGATAAAATCAGTGATAGTGAGACATGAAGAGTTCTATTCATGGCAGTAAAAGATTTTGACAAAGAAGACTCCGAAGAAGAATATGAAGAAGCCGAAGAAGGATATGAAGAAGTCAAAGACAAAATTATAGAGGCAAAAGTTGACTATCGACAAGAATTAATGTGTGTAATAGAAGTTATCAGAAGAGAAAAGAAGAAAAACAAAAAACTACAAGTAGAACTAGACAAGAAAAATGACACTCGAGAACTAGAACAAATGATCACAAGATTGAAGCTTCAAATAGAAGAAGATAAAATAATTGAAGAAGCACTCAAATAATAACTAGAAGAAAAGGACAAGATCATTGGAAACTTGGAAGAAGAAATTGTCACACTAAGAAAGGATATTCAAAAGAAAAATATGCAGAATAGCTCAAAAGTTCTAGATGACATTATCAACAGTAAAAAATCTCATCTTGACAAGTTTGGACTTGGATAAAATCAGACAGAAAAGGGATCAAGCTCCAAAACAACAAAGCAAGAAACAAATCCAAAAATCTATGTAGAAACAATCAAAGGAGATATGAAGATGTACAAGGAACATTACAGGGACACTCCTCCACTGAGAATATTCAGATTTCATAATCGATAGTAGATGGATAGGCCTCAAGAAGAAGAATAATTCATAAGAGCACCTTCTTTCAAAAGATATTCAACTCCCAGGTATCAAACTATATTTTTTGGTTTATGTTATGCATGTAATAATTTTGGACATAAAGCTATGAATTGCAGAGCTAACAATAGGAACAATAACAACTTTGAGAGTCATAAACAAAGGGGTTACTCAAGAATAGCTAGTGAAACACAAAGAAGAAGTTACACTAGGTTTAAATCTTTGAGCACTGAAGTGGAATGTTACAAATGTAACAATTTTGGACACGTGGCCAAAAATTGCAGAATGACAGTCCCTCCTCGAGAGCCTCAAAAGAATAACAACAGTCACAGATAAGAACCTCAGAAACTGACATGGATAAGAAAGAAAGATCAGTATAGCAATGAAGAATGCACAGTCTCTCTACAAGATAAGAAGAAGAAACACAGTTGGTATGTTGACAGTGGATGTTCAAAACACATGATAGGTGATAGAGACAAATTTCTTACATTGCGAAAGGAAAGAAATCGATCAGTCTCCTTCGGAAATGATAATTCAGCCAAAATCATTGGAGAAGGCACAATTCGAATTGGTAACAAGAAGAAAAAGACACAAAATGTTCTACTGGTATAAGATATGAAACATAATATTCTAAGTGTGAGTCAAATGTGTGACCAAGGTCATAAAGTTACTTTCGTTTCACAAAAGTGTGAGATAAGAAGAGAAGGTTCAGGGAAATTGGTCAGTATAGCTGCAAGAACTTCAAACAACATATATGTGTTAAGTGAAATTGGAAATGAAAAGTGTTGTCTAGGAAATGAAGATGAAAGTGTTAGAATATAATGTATGTGCTCATTTTACCATTGATAATATCACTATTGTCATGCAACCATAAGCCGAAGCCACCCTCCAAGCACCTTAAAATTGACAGAGAATCACTCTAGAAGCAAACCATAGGCTAGATAGCCAAACAAAGGGTAGCGCATGTTTCCCCAAGGATAGCATACCAGCAATAGCTGATCAGATAGTCCAAACCCTAACCAAGAGATAGTCCAAGCAAAACGTGATCTGCTAGCTGCAACAACTGTAATGGTAGCTCTCTTCCAAACCTACACATGAAAATGGGCACTACGGTGCGCATAAGTGCTACTCTACAATTCTGAGACTGCCTACCAGAATTAAGGATGGCCTCCTGTATTTATAGTAATTTTGGCTAACTGCCTGGGCCGACTTCTCATTCTGGGTATCTGTCTGTTCAGTATATATTATTTATTTTGGTCAACTTCTTCAACATAGTCGTCAAGACTATCTTATGATTAGATCATGATCACCATCATCACTATTAGTGTCATCAGCTACATCATCTCTTGGAACCATACTCTATCTGAGTAATCAGACATGATGCTCACTCCACAGAGTGACATAAGAGCTATTCTTCTAATATAGAAGAATAAATGTTCTGAACCATTTTCTGTCTGGGAAATATCTATTCATTGATCATCCATCTAGATGATAATCATTTTCAACATTGTTGATAGTCTTCAAAGAAATCAGAAAAATATCATTCAATAGAACACAATTGTGTCTATCCATAATAGTACACAACTACAATTCAGTGGTACACTACCACACCAAGTAGCACACAGGTACTTGATCATTGACGTATAGTCACAAATAGTGGAACACATCCACCACATTAGTATGCATCTACTATTTGTTAGGATATTTAGACACTTAGGAGTTAGTTAAGATCTACTTGGTCTAATATGTCGTTAGGTAAAAGTGTGTTTCTTTAGTATGCATTAGTATGCATTTGTAGTTAGGAAATCCGACGGTCACGATATGTTCCCGA